>JBAJFG010000069.1:0-261456 GCA_037903475.1 Ancylostoma caninum | reverse complement strand
ACAGATGGGTGCGACTGACGCACGTGCGTCTACATGATGAAGATGACTGCCCAGTCGCATCGCAGTCGCAGCCCAGACGCACGCGTTCACCGCGTCGCGGGAGCCGTGCGTTTTGTTCACTTTAAGGCAGCATTCACGGAAATTTTTGGGTTGAAGATTTCGCGGTATTTCGGGGTTTTTAGGGACGATGAACTCATCGCCAACGATGAGGTAGCATGAAACAGGCGAAAAACACAGAAAATGATGGCGCTATTTCATGTGTGTTCGCAGCGCGAACGAGTGTACCGTGGTGGGTCCCGCCACGAAGCCCTGCAAATGGTACGAATTCCATAAGCCAGCCGCTAGACCACATCCGCACATCCTCTCAACGGCGTTATATGCATAGCTGGTGCGACGAAACCCTTTTGTCCATAGCGCCAGATGTGTCCACGGCAGTATCTTCGGTAGGCGGCTATTCAAGGTGTTCAGTATACTGTTGCGATTGTCCAGCGGACGCTTACACGGTAGGTGAAAATTTCCGTGAGTGCTTCCTTTAAAGTGCCGTCACTCTCACATCACAGAACACCACCCGTCTGGTCTTCTATGCCGCACCACCTACGCGATGCGGCAAACCAACTGGGTGCTGTGGTTTTCAGACGTTGCACGTATTGATATTTTGTTTATGCTTTCACCCAAGCATTTCGGAATGGATGGAAAGACTAGAAGAAAACGTTAGAAAATTCCTTCTGACAACAACAGGGTTCAGTTGGCCCACCGCACTGCGTGGACGGTGTGACGCGGCAGACCACGCTGGCGGTATTCTGTGATGTAATAGTGCTTGTACGGTACTGTGTACAGTGGACGTCATTGGCGTTGGCCCATCTGCGGCCTCGAAAAGGACGTCGCGCAACCGCGCCGCGTACGCTGTAACCTATGTATTCTGCTGTTGTTATGCAATTTCTAGCAGCTTTTCTACCCGATTTTAAGGATTTTCGAGCGAATCGGGAAGAAAAGACCCTAGAAATAGCATTCCGGCGGCGACGACACCGATCCCGGCGCGCGCGGCGCGGTGGCGCTGCGTCCTTCTTGAGTCCGCGAATGGGCCACCGTCATTGCCGTCCACTGTATGTACTCCCATAACTGGATATGATTAAAGAAATCGCAGTAGTTTCATTGTTTTCAAAAATGACCTGTTCTTATATTTGTTTGCAAAGAGTAGCATAAATTTGGCATCAATGTCCTTTGATGATTCCAGTTATGTAAAAAATTCGACCACGAAACTGCAGTGGATCTCTGCTTCTAAACGCTTGTTAAACTGCAAAGTGCAGTGCCCACTGACCTGCTACGGAATTTAATTTTCACAGGGAGGATTATAGTACACTCTGTAAACATGAATGCCAGCTGTACAGCTGGCTCCTGGCACGAAACGCTGTTTAATTCCTTTTATGGTGGATACTAGCACTTTGCTGGAGATAACAGTTGTGGATGTGTGCTATGGTCCTACAGCTTATTGTGAACTCCTTTCAAAAACTACTAAGCGTCCTTTTTTTTCTCACTTCTCCTCTCAAGAAGCCGCCATTCACTAATCTTTGAGCAACAAAACTACATCGTTCTGACGCACTATCTCATCTCACCATCTTCTTAGTACAGAAGGTCGTCGTCTTATTTGTACTTTCAGACTTGTAGTTGGAGTTTTCCAATCTCGCATGTTGTCCACTTCACCCACGACGAGGGTTGGAGAGAAATCGGAAAAGCAAAGAACATGTTAATGCATGTGCAACTTTGCGTAGTAACAACGTAGAACTTTGCTGCTTGCTGTTTAGTGTACAAACTGCATGGTTATGCGCAGATATTCAACTATCGTCGCGTTTGAAACCGACCATAGCCAGAACCATGTCCTGTTGCGATTTACGACGACGCATCATATTGAGAGTTCACATCTGGCGAATGTTTACGCGATTCATCGCCACATACGGGTGTGATGATGTAATATTGTTCGCGCTGACCAGTCTCCCACCTTTTCCTACTTCCAGACATCTCCTCGCCATAGCTAAGCTCTTAGCAACAGCCATAACATTACACGTGCTTATCTGATGGTGAAACAGTGGTGGAATGACTGCCGTTCTATTCTTCACATTCCTGTTATCATATTAACCAAACTGCCTTATTCTCTTTTGATTTATGTCACGATACTAGCCGTAATTGCTACTTTACGAGAGCCTGTAACGGCTGAAACTTCCGTCTGAACAAATAACAGCACGTTTTTAATCAATGACCAGCCGCTCCACTCTTGCAGCCGTCGATGTCACGTCTGCTGCCAAGGTTACGTGTACTTAGATTGAACTTTTTTCGATTGGATACGTTTATTAGTCCACCGTTCACTGCATCACTACGTTCCCTTTTTTGTTCTGTAGAATATCACTTCCATTTAACACTGTTTACTCCGTAGGAGATCTGATATGGAGATCTCTGGATCCAGCGGTAGAGAGCTCAATTTTCGTCTTGCCTCCTTTTATGTTTCGTTTTCCTTAATTCTCGCATCTTAGTATGTACAGGAAGCTCCAAATGTCCGCAGTCAAGAGGAACGTGGCCACGACGCGGCTTCAGACAGAGACACAGGCGCTCGGCATGCTGCCACTGGTTGGCTGCAGAGTCAGAGAAGCCAGAGGCAGCATAGAGAGCGCCTGTGTCTGATCAAGGAGCCGCGCCGTGGCCACGCCCTCTTGACTGCGGACATTTGGAGCTTCCTATAGATCAGGGAACTTAGAAACCGTGTTTTGCAGAGATTAGCCGTTCAGACGAAACTCCACGATTAAGACATGCGTGCTTGTGCAAAACACGATTTTTAAAATCTATGGTTCTACACGCAATGGTCAAATCCATGCAAAACCCATACATCCCCATCAGGGATGAGCGGAATTCCGGATTTCGGAAGTCAGAGATTCCTTAATTCTGGCACCATGAAAACATTTAACTTCCAAGTTTGTGGGGAAATGGTGGTAGCTGAGTTGTACGAGGTCACAGATGCTGTTTTTGTTGCTCCAGATCTCCTTGTATTTCAAGCTTTTCATGACTTCCGACTTCCGACTTACGGTCCTTCTCAATACTTCCGGTCATCCCGGATTCCCATGCAGAACCCTCGCCTCTCAAAATCCGACGCACCACCCACGAAAAACCTACAATTTTCTCGATATAGTGCAGAACTCATGCATCCCCATGCAAAACATGGTTTTTACGTTTCTTGGGGTAAATGAGTGATTAGCGACTCTAAATCCTTTGAAGAAGTTCGGATCCACGAATCCTACAACTAGCCGTTTGAGAATTTCCTAAAGTTGTGTAGTCAGCCGTCTGAAAATGGGTTGATCATGATTGCTACTCTTATTTGTACTCTGGTTTTTTGCTTTTTTTTATTGGCTGCTCATTTGCCATGATGGGACTGGATTGGTGCACCATTTATTTTAGAAAAAAAAAACTGTCTGGCGCTCTCCATTCAGCAATTCACTTGCCTCACTCCACGTACTGTGCAGCACTACTTCTCAAAAATCGTCCAGAGATTCGAATTTGTTACAGCTACTTTTTGCATGTTTCCTTTTCTTTGAGACATCGTACCTTTTGATCTATGGTACGTACTTAGATCACGGACGACTTTTAGTAAACAAATACTGACATCACTGCTCAGTTGGTCACAGTCATTGTATGTAAGCACTGCTCACTGCTCTCTCTATTCATGTCCCATCCAATATGTGTTTCGGATGGTTCCGAAATATTGGATGGGACATGAATAGGGAGAACGGCAAGAACGTGAATATGTCGGTGGATTCGTCATTTCTATTCTGTTCCATCAGAATTATCCCAGATTCCATCACTAGAGGCTGGCTTGTCGGAATATTCGACGCCAGAGCTGTCAACATCATCCCCGCGACAATGCTACTTTTTTTTTGCAGAAATCGATGTTTTCCACGTAATTTCTTCGACACCTATGCACCCATACAAGAGATGAAGCTTTGACATGAAATCAGATCAGATCTGATCTTTCATTTCGAACAATACCATGTGCAAATTTACAGAGAAGAAAAAACATTTCTGCGGGAGATGTGGTGGTGCAGAAGTACCCTCTCGTCTTGCACCGGCAATGTGCACTTCTTCTCTTGTAAAGCTATCACACATCAAACATTCACATTTCACCAGGTTTATCGTAATCATCGGCCTGGTGGTTACATACTTCGGCTCTCCAAGTGATGATTGAATAGTGTGGACTACCGCGAAATCCCTGCACAGCTGCGATTTTTTTAGCTCGCGAAGTGCGCGAAAGTTTCGCTGAAAAGTGCTGCTTAGTGATGTCACGATGTTTTCTTGGAATGCTTTTCGGAGATACTTCATTTCTTGCTTTCAGTTATGAGAAGTTGAGGTTGTTCTGAAGAAAATGTGCTTATTTCTTGTTGGTCCTCTCAATTTATGCCATACTTCGCCGTTTTGCAGTTCAAATATAATTTTACGTTCGCCGTCGTCGTTATTCACCGTCTCTTAGCAACGGTTTTGATTGCAAAACACTTTCAGCTATGTAATTATGGGTACAGATATAGTACTGGAGAAACACAAAGGAGAAAACATGGGAGATGAAATGGCATGCGCTTCAATAGGTACGTTTCACTAATTCTTCGAGGTCCTAGTATGTATGTTCTCGTTTTCGAGTATGTTTCCATTCTCTGTTTGCACGTCCTTTTTTTTTCTTGTTCTCCCGTTTAAAGGGTCAGACTGCCACTATACTGCACTTGGAGTATAGCTCCTCGTGTCACTGTCGCACAGGCGGCACTGATTTCGATACATATTGATTATCGGTGGCTCGTGCTGTAGCAGCACCAGCTATGCTGAACTAAAACACAATAGGCATAGAAATCTATGAATTCTCCTGTAGTCGTGGAAAAGTGTGGCAACAACATAGTAGCTGAGTTCTGCAAGGATGTTTTATATATATTCTGTGTGCGTCTGTTGTCACTTACCACCCGCACGCGCTGCGTCAGGCCGTTTTGCCTTTTTGGACCCTTCCCAAAACAGCCGTACATGGTTTAAAAGATGCCCTAGGTCACTGCAGCGTCTTATTGATCACTTTAGATCAAAGCTAAGCTATCCTTATTGAGGAAAGAATGAGAACAGCGCTTTTCTCCTTCTGTTGTACCGGGGCCTGACGCGCCGCGGGTGGTAAGTGTCCGATAATCACGGCAGGGGGCATATTCATATTCAATCTCCCAGAATGCTATGTTTAAAAACAGCTGAAATCCATCATACGAGGTCTTCGGATGAGCTACAGGCAATTCACCGGGGAAACGGTATCGCACTGACCGAACGCATGCATCCCATATACTTGCACATCACTTCCACAGTTCGAACCGTTGTTTTTCACATCAGTTCCGAGGCCGTTTTAACATATCAGATAGCTAGAAATCATTGTTTTCAACAAGCTAGAACGTGTGCGACTTATCAGAAGCACCTCTGCGCCCTCCGCATAAGATTCCAGCAATACCGACTCATTTCCGAACCGCCTGTATACACCGTTTCCGAGGGTTTTTATGTCGTGGATGGCTGTTAAAGTGATTTATTTCGTAAACATCCTCTTCTATTCAACAACGGGTTTTCAGGCCCATCGAGGTTTCTGGATGAAGAGGACCCATTTCGTTCTTGTCTCGAGGTTAAAGACCCCGCAGAGCTTGAGGTTTGGTCCGAACCACCGCCAAGAGGTATGTGTACTTTGATGAGATGTGTTTGATGAGTTTCGAAACGATTCGGTTGAATACCTTAGCTGGCCTTAGCAGCCTTAGCTTTCAATTTCTAGCACGAGGATTTGGACTTCTTCCTTATTTAAAGCGGAAAAGACTTCATTTTGGATGTGAAGTTCAACCCCAGGACTTTTCAATAGAGAGGTTGGTTTTTGAGATGGACGGTTGGGCTTGAGCCTGGCCGATCGTTTTCGTTTTCTTCTTTGCGAGAACGTGATTTTTTTTTGTCATTGAACTGCTCCACGGTGAGCAGCGTTGAATACAGACAGTTTCCTCCATCATCAAGCAAAGTAGGTCCCTGTAATGTCGCAAATCTCTGTCTAGATATCGTGAAATAGAGTGAAGAAAGATAGTAGAACAGCGCAAGATTCTGACATGCCGATGATCTACGTGGTTGTTGTTCTTGATAACAGGATACCGTTTTTTTTTTCAGCTTACTTAGCACACCAGAAGGACATGGTGGAGTGCCCGTTCGCCCAGTTTTGGATAGAAAAGCATCTTCTTCGTCAGAAACGAGCCCAGAACTTGGTGAGACTTCGATTTTCTCAGTGGAATCTTGCTATCTCCATATACTGGTAAATCGAGAACGAACCTTCAGCAGAACCAACTTTATTTGCCGACACAGAAAAGAGAAGAAAGGGACCTTCCGAAATTACTGCTGACGAGCTCTTCGACGAAAGCTTAGGATCGTTCTCTAGCAAAAATGAATTTTTTCAAGCTGTGAAGGTAGAGTGGTGAGTTCTAGGCAGTTCTTGCTGTGGTTCAGACTTTTCATTTGCTGTTTTATACATATCTTCCTTTTATTCAGTAGCGAAGAGCCATCAGTTGCCCCTAGAACTGAACCAGAACGTAAGTGCATGGTTGGAAATGTGGTCAGGTCTTTACCAACAAAAATTACCTTTCTAGGTATTGTGTGCATTGACGAGCTCCGAGCCGCGATAGCTGCTTCGTCAAATCTTTTCGCGATAAAGTGTAAGAAGAGAAAGTGGGAGATTGAGGAAACGTCAAAGATAGACGCTTTTATGGAGAAACTGCATGCTCGTATGGAGGAATACACAGAAAGGCTCAATCAAATCCAGGGTATGATCTCAAATGAAATTCATGTCCTATAAGTTTCTTCCTCGTATTTTCAGTTATTTCCACTATTTTAGTGTTTTCCACTCAGCATCCGGGGAACTTGAGGCTGTTCATCAGGACAGTTCTCAATAGTCGGCCTTTTCTGGATGTGGATAGGTGGGACTTAACCCTTACTGGCTTTATCAGCAGCAGCAACATTTGCAGTGATCTGAAATTGTTTAGGAGAAGGTGTGCTATTGACTGCTGCCTTAATACCTTCGCTACATATCCTGTGGAGAAAAAGGAAACAATTTCGCGGAAGGCTTTCAATTCGTACGGTAAGCGGTCACCTAGGTATTATACTTTCGTTCTTAGCTTTCTAGCTATGCTCATACAATAAACGCTATCAAAGTAACAAAGTTAGTTAATATAACTCCTCACGGTGTCGCAGAGGCAGCAAAAACATTGTTTGGACTTTTTTCAAATGTATAATGCACAAAAACTATGAATATTCTCAGTTGGACTTACTTAACCTATGGGCACTTCAATTTTCAGTAAGTAGCATGCGCGAGAAGCTCAGATCGAAACAAGAAATCATTCCTCCCATCCAGAACATTCCACCGATAGTTATACCTACTGAATCAGTTCCAAGTACAATGGATTGCCAGATCATGGAGGAGGTGAATTGTATCTGAGCAAGATTGCAGTTCAAAGTATTTCAAAATAATCGTTCTTTTGTGTACAGAATGTCCCTCTTTCTCCATCGCCAGAAAAGATCAAGTCACCAGAAAAGGAAAAGTCGCCGCAAAAACTGCCTCGAAGAAAGCTGCAATCACCTATTTGTACGTCAACGCCTACCATCCGGCCAACCATTGTTCCTCCTGTAGGTTTCATTTTCATTCGAATTGCTTTTCACTTCTGCACTCGTGAGTTAATTGGGAATACTGTTATCTGTCAAAAACTTTCCAATAAATTTGTCTTGTGTTGCAGCCACTGCCTTCGAGGCGAGTCGAAGATCGGAAAATTTCTTCCACACAGAAGTGAGTTTCTGTAGTAATATCTCACAAACGAAAACCTCGCTAATTTGATCTTCACCGAAGGCGCAGACGAAATCCACATCATGTTCGCTGAGGCGCCGAATGCAGATTTGGTTTATTTATTCGTGCGAAATAATGTCTAGATCAGATCCATGTATTGCGATAGTACGAAGTTTACATTTTGCCTAAGAAGGGATTATGCTGAGTCGCACTGAATCACGAACCATTCATGGTAATGACGTTCAGAATACAAGTTCGACTTCGAGTTTTTGATATAATGGTAAATTGTGGAGGTGATGTTAACATTGTTTTGCGTAGCTAATTTGCAAAGAATAGAGCAAGTCATACTAACGAGTGCTGGCTACACTATTTCTGCGACTCTTAAGGCGGTAGGGTATCTTCAAGAAGTTTGGAAGATGTGTATCGCGAGACATTGCTGTCACTTGAAAGCATGAGGAGAAAATTGTCTCAGATATGGAGGTTGCAATTCAGCTCATTTCTTCCCCTAAGGGGTGAAATACTTAATTATCTTGGGGGGGGGGGGGAAGACATCACTGACCCTGTGAGATCTCGCTACTGCCATAATCTTTTTCGTATTTGTACTGTTTATCTTTTACTGCATGGGCAATACTTCGCTTGGTAATTATGTGCTAACATTGGTGGACTGTGATGTTGCCGCTTAACGTAAGTGTCCCAGTTGTTAGGGTTGCACTCACCAGCTGGAAACTTATGTGAGAACTCCGATGACTTGTACACCTGCATGCATGATAACGAGAACTTTCATCGAAGAGGACTCTAGTAACTCCCACGCTGATCTTCTGAAATCAGTGGCCAAGAACAGTACTCGTAGTTGAACAGGCTTCATAACTATTGCATACTACTTTTAACATCCATGTTTAAGCGCTTCAAGCGATGTATTGCTGGGAATTCTTAACACCATGGACGAATTCGAGCCTACTAGGAAGCCAACGGCTTTTGACCCAGAGGTAAGCTCGTTGGGTACCTTTTTTTCTGTGTTGTTCCTGGATGAACGTGTTTCTCACTCACAGCTAGGGTCCATGTGATTTCTCAGGACACGAGTATATGTTGAATCCATTTATGAAGGCGTATACTAATATTTCTACGATTTTCATAAATACCGTGTCATTTTCACAAGCACTTTGTGTTTTCTTAGTTCCTCTCTGGAGTTGACGACGTACCACCTTTAATCGAGCCCAGCGATGAAGATGTCTTTGTAAGAGATGGACCACCATTGGCGAAAAGAATTCGCTGTATGTTCTGTTTATTTATGGTCATTTCAATCCTTTTCAATTCTTTGCGAATGCGCGAATATTCGTTTTCTTGAAGAAAGTGTTCTCAAGTAACTACAAATAATTTTTCAGACGATGACCAACGAGATGAGCCACCAATGAGGTGAGATGAGCCTTAAAATTGATCCTCTCAGAACCATCCTAGGATATTTTCTTTCTGTCGACTATGATTAGGCTGGGGGAGCGGGTGGGCAGGTGTGATTTTCGGCAAAAAGGGCTCTCAATTGCTCGGAGTTTCAAAAAAAAAGTGAAATTACTAACGACTACTGACAACTTCATACAATTATGAGCAAATATTCAGAAAAAAAGGAAAAACAAGAAGTTAAAAATGAGCTCGTGAGAATCTTTGTTTTTGTAAATTATTTTTTATAGTATTTCCTGTTTATCCCTTCCGCCGTGTCCTTCGTAGCCGTCACTGTTATGTATCTGTTACCACTTTCCATTAGTATTTCTCGTTGTTCAGGCTCGGAATTGTTCTGCTGTTCTGGAGCTCTGAATCCATTTCCTGAATTTGTAAAAACTCATTTTTTCCATTTCAGCGCATCTTTCTCTCCTGTAGTGCCATGTTCAAAAGTTGCCTCTCCACTATTCATCAATATCAGCGAAGAGAAGGTGACTTGTTCAGTAATTCTCTAAGATTTTTTTGTATAATGATTTCACTAGAAATGATTTCGGGGTTCCACGCCATTTGTATGATAGAAAATGCATATATTTGTAGCAAATTTCCACTACTCCCCCAGTGGTTCTGTTTTCAAATTCCTGAATTTGTTTAAAGAAATGCTTAAAAATCCTGAAATGTGCGATTTATGTCTCTACATTCATTTTTGTAACAATTACATTTAACATTTCATTTTCTTTCCATTCAACTACGACTGAGGCTCAGAATCTCAGGCTATTCCTCCACTTACCTCTTCTGCTTCTACCGCTAATTTGTCCGGTGAACAACCGAAGCGTGCACTTGATAGCCGAAAGTTGAGCGGACAGGTCTCCTTCAGGTTTGTCTTGTCTACTTTTTCATCTCTTGAAGCCACTTTTGGAAAGATGCCTGTGTGAAATTTAGAGATGGAACGATACTGAGTACTCATTTATCTCCACATGCGGCGGCTTTTCCTACTTTGGATTCCATACCGGTGATGAAACCTCTCGATCAAGTTGAGGATGCGAGGTTGTTTCTTATCCAACTTACCAACTTCTTTGATAGTTTCTTTCTTTCTTCCTCCATAGAGGTGTACCTTTGATGCCTCTGTATATATTTTTCTATTCAATGTTTCCATTTATTGTTTCTGTCAGCAGCCTGTCTGGTTTCGTATCCTTATATCGCGGAACGCACGAACTACTATATGTTTATTCAACGCTTCCTCTATTCTAGAAATCTATCTAGCAATGCAGTGAAGAAAGTGAAGGTAAATTACGCAGATGATCCTTATACTTATGCTGCAGCGAGGACTATCTGGACAGCGTCTTCAGGAACCGAGTGAGCGTAGTGGTGATGTTGATGAATTACTTATTGTCAGCTGTGTGGCAATTTTTAGGCGGCCACCGCAAATTAGAGCAAAGTTGACACCATCTGAGAGTCAGATTGAGGATCCATATGCTTCCTTTCCGACCAAGTGAGACCGTTCCCATCTACCGTTATTCATTTAGTGTTGCGCATATTTTTCTTTACCTTATACCCTCCACCTTTCCATCTGTACTGAAAAGGGACTTCTTGTAGACCGACACCTTCTGAACCCTGTAAATCTGAAGTTAAGGATACCTCCCCAACAGCCAGTGTCTTTCGCTCCACATTCTCTTCCTTGCATGGTGAGTTTTTCCTACGTTGAAGCATGATAGATTTTTCTAAGTGTTATATTGCTTGCAGACCGAGTCTCTTGCAGTCTTGCGACGTTTGATATCAAGAAGTCTAGGTGCGATTCCACTGTATTCTTAAATCTGCGCTCTATTTATTTTTCTTTTTTTTTCTTGAGATTTATCTTCTTTATCGTCATCTGTAATGTTTCAGAGCTATTGTTAAATGGAAATTGATCCCTTGTTCCCGTAATAGGAGAGAATGTAAGTGAAACTATTCTAATTTGTGTGTGTGTGTTTTCTTTTGCTGTAGAAGTAATCTAGTTGGACTTACAAGGGAGGGATACTCCACGGGCGTGAGCTTTCCTAATACTGTACGAACGGTTCAATGCAGCTGGCAACGGTGATATCGAATCCGTACCGCTCCGCTCCTGCGGGGTCCTGGGTGGAAAGTTATGGCGGTTTTTGTTGATGTGGTGATTGGTGATCCTCGCATACGATCTCAAATGCTCCTGAAGTAGCTCGGTCTGTGGTATAGTGGTGTCTCTTGCTTCACAAACTTCAGCAAGTCTCCTGCTTCCAAATATGTTCACCTTCAAGAGATGATTCTTGACGCGGGGGATCTAGCAGACGGTATATTGTAGAATGTATGTGCTCTACAATTATCAGTTATGTTCAGCCATGAAACTGCTGCCACCTGGTGCCAGCTCGCGTGATCCCCGTTTAGCTGGGCTGATCAGCAGGTTGGTATGAATGCATTGTTTGCTTGTACTGCTTTAATACTGGGGTTCATCTGAAATATACAGTTCATTTTTACCCTCACGTTTTCAGAGAACAAAAAGAACAACAAGAGGCTACTACCGCTCTGCTGGAGGGAGAAAGTGAGGAGGAAATTATGGATAGAACTAGAGGTATTGTTTCGTATATTCTCACTCTTGTGTTGCTATGAATGCTAAAACAATTATTCCAGCTGTACTTTCGAAGAGCTACCGAAAAAACCCTGTCAGATGTGTTGTTGAGAAGTCTGTGTCGAGTATTCGTTCTCGCATAGCGTTCAGAGGCTACTGCCGTCGCGTATCTTACCCACAGACGAAACTTAATCTCAATGTAGGATACTCTCCAATGAATTTTCGAGAAACTTCAGCGATTGCCGCGAATGATGTTTTGGTTTCTAGGCTGAGACACAGTTTATGTGGAATAAGCAAAAAGAAAGGCAACCATTGGAAATTGAGTTGCTGGGTACGTTACTCCCACTATTTCTATGCTGATTCCAACTTTAGCTATACTTGTCGCCTACTTATTTTTAGAATGTAACGCGATTCCTAAGTGGGGCTCAGCAAATGCGACGAGAGCACTCTACCCTTTCGGAAAGACGGATGGAATTTATTGGCCAGTTGTACAACCACACGATAACGTCAATCTCGCGGATGAGAGGCAGTGAGTTTGTCATATTTAATATTCGCTGTTATATAATACAGCTATGAATTCAGTCCATTTATAACCGTATTGCGTAGTTAGATGTTTTACTGAATGGTAAGGGCTTGCGCATAGTTTTGGTCACGGTTTTGAATGACGGAAGTCACCCAGCTTCATGGATGTTTTTGAAAAAGTTCGGCAACTTTTCTCTTAATGGAGAAGTTTGAGATAATTCTAATTTTAGCTGTAGTGATTGGGACTGTACTCCTATCCTAGCTGAGGACCATCTCATGCTGACGTGTTATGGCAGTTATTTTCAGTGTCACTTGTGCTGATACTAGGAACCAGCTAGTATGCCTCTCAGAGTTGACATATGCTTCGAGGCGACCGGTGGGCTTTTTTTGGAAGTTAATCTCGCGGCCTTTTTATCATGTTTTTAGTGTTCTCTCGTTCCAGCTTCTATGTGGACGTGATGAAGGGTATCATTTCAAGCGCTATATGCAAGCAGTTGAAACGGACGAGTCCATGTGGCAACCTGGTCGCTTTCAAAATCGTGTTGGTTTCATGCGAGTTTTCTACACACAGTCCATGTAAGTTTTTTTAAACGTGAAACAAAGAACTATTGGATAAAGAACTATTGGATTATTTTACTCGAAAAAAGATTCTCGGCTTTCCACTATACACTTTATACCATTCAGCGAGGAAGCTCGCCATAGGGATAATGAGCGTCAACTTGTCGAAGCTGCTTGGATGAAACGACTCATGGAAGCTGATTCTGTAAATATCAACAAGACACTAGATGATCGCGTTTTTCAGAGAGGTGTTTAGATTGCACGCGATTTTTTATTTCTCGTCTCATTCTTTTATCATGTTCTAGATTATCTTTTAGACTTTTGATCGTTTCATGTGTTTTCAGCCTCTCAACCGAACTCGGCTGTGATGTCTGATCATGTAGACTTCAACCTGTCGGACATGTTTTCGAGGAGACAGGAAGGGATAATTCGAAGGGAAGCTAGTTTTGTACAGCCGCACATTTGCAAGGGAACCAGGGGACCTGTTAAGGTATGATAATCTGTGTGAGGATATTGCTGTTAGAAACGCTAGTCGTTTTAGGTCCCAAGGAACTGGTTTGAAGTGCCGATCGCACAGTACATGCCAACTTCACAGCGAAAAGACTATCTTGTTCAGTATACCAATTTTCGTAACAAACTCACTAACGATTGTAGGCCGAACACTAGGGTAGGTGTTTTTCTTCTCTGAGAAGACTGAATATTCATATAGGTCTCTTCAGGAATCGGTTTTCTACAATGATGTGGTACAGTATCATCTGAGCGCCATTAAAGCGATATTTATTCACCAGGTGACTTTCTTTTTATACGGGCGAGGGATGAGTGGAGCTGCATTTCGAAATTTTTTGTAGCCGGGAAGTGAGACCTCTAAAACCCCCAGGTTTTCTGATGTTGCTACAGGAAAATTTCATATTTTGTGTAGTTCGTATTAGGGACCTACTTACGTCATCATACAAACAATCGCTTTCATATGTCTTCTTATAAGGATTCTTACTTACTTTATTTTTGTTTTTCATCTTCATTCTCATATTTTTTTTCTAAAAAATCTTTTACAGAGCGGGTACAATGACATTGGTCTCAAGTTTGTGCTCAATGACCAAATCCAACAGAAGGCAAAGCAGCGAATTGAGGAAATTAATGCTGAGGCTCGGTTTTTTATAACTAAAAGTTATTTTAACTAGGAAAATGAGTAATGCATTCATTTCATTTCTTCCAATTTACAGCTGAAAGGTAGCAAGATCTCTCTGGATAAGCTGGTGAAGTTATGCGAGCTTCAAGAATGGGAAGAGAACTATTGGACGATCATATGGGACAACCTAGCGAATATATACAGAGACGCACGTGAGTAGACTCATCTTCATCTGTTAAGCTAGAAAGACGAGGCTATGTAGTGGAATTCGCACAACTCTGATGCCTCGAAATGACAGCTAGTAGTACTACTGCTGTGCGCAAATAATACCACTGACAGTACTAAGTCAGTGGTAATTAACACTTATGGGTGGTCATAAGCGCATAGAATACGGCTGGTTTCAAGAAAAGCTCTTTTGACCCTTCTGGATCTTCCTATTCTGAAAACCGTACACTTCCATCAAGTGCAGATAATGAGCCGCTGAATGTGAGCCATTCCCCTTTCAGAAATTCGACTTTAGTGTTAGAATGTCTGCATAAGTAGGGGAGGGGGTAGTGTTAGAATGTGTTCATTAGTGCGGGGGGGGGGGGGGTGTAAGAAAACTTATATGACTTTAAACCTTATTTTTTCATCGATTTCTTAGTTTTGCTTTAATTCATTGATTTATGGATCCCCCACGCTTGCTTGAAAATGTAGGGAGTAATAAAACACTTCAGCGAAGCGGGCATGCAGTCTTGTATTCACTGTTGTAAATGTCATTGCTAAATGGTCAATATAAACCTGGAGTCCTTTGTCGGAACAAATGTATTTCAGCGCCTATTTCTCAGCTTCCAATCGACCGGTTCATTTTCAAAGCATTCGAGACAGCTGTAAATGTTCAACAACGCAGTGCTTACTTCCACAGGTAAGTAGTGAATTTGAACTGCAATTCTTCCCACTTTTACGGTGCGCAATCTGCTCTTTCATCTATGCTCCTTTCCTGATACCCCTTTCTACAACAGTAGTCTATTTCTAACGTGACAGTAGTTAAGTAATCGCGCGTATTTTCTGCCTTTCCCCTCACCATCTCAATCCCTGCACTTTCTCGCGCTGTTTTCTCTCTGACGTAACTGTTTGACTTCCCCAGTGGATTTGAGTGGTCTGCGCTGTTAGCTCAGTTTGAAAATCAATCCGTTCTGCATATAAGTTCTTCCGGAGGTATCTTAACGTGCATGCTCTTCAACTGTATGGTAGTAAAGCTGTATTAGAAAAAAGAGGAAAAAAAATCGGAGTATCGGCCGCTTTTGCTGCCAGGACGCTGAAAACGAAGAAACTCAATGAAATTAATTTAAGATTCAGATAACCGAAAACAAATATTCGAAAAAAAAATATCAGCTTCAAATAGTGTTATAGTTTGGGAAAGTCTGCGAACTCATCGAAGGGACTCGTTTCGGATATTTCTAATTTGAACGAGTTTTAGGTTCTGGGAGATCGTCGAGCGAGCGACGGTCGCATATTAATACGACGGTGTATGCTTACAATCTCATCGGTGTTTCTATTTTATGTGCCATATTTTTCCATGCCATATTTTTGTAATGTGTCTTTGTACAGATGTACAGTGCGTTAGTTGAAATTAAATTAGAGGAAGCTAAGAAGAAGATATAGTCGTAGAAAGTTAAGTTAGAAGAATTAGTTGTAGAAATTAGAAATATTATTCTATTAGAAGTATATAAGTGCCATGAATTTTTCTTATTTTCGTAAAAGTAACCTCACTCTATTTTCCTCGGATTAATGAAGTTTATTTGTGGTGATCTATCAACAAACAACAATAATGAACAACAGGAAAAACCATCTATGACTGCCTAATCATTGCCTGACTAAACATCCTATACAAAGACTTAAATCTACCAAAGCCATAACCGCTTCCAGCTTCTACCGCTAGCCACTTCTTGTTGGACATCAACTGGCTTGTCTAGTGAAGCTGCAGCATCACCGAGTTCTTGTTTCATCTAAGCATTCATACTTTGAACATACAGTGTTGTTCGAGTTTGTTAGACAGCAATTAAAGCTGTGGTGCCTACTACCCGAGGGTTCCAACATTTGGAAGACTTGGACTAGATCAGTTTTCAAGCCCATAGGTAAGGGGAGAGGGATGGGTTAATATTCGATAACAACAACCATTAAATTCAGTGCCTACTGCGCAGCAAATATGCGCGTAGCTTTCCCCTCCCTTCAGGGTTTCGAGAACGGTAGCGCGTGTAAAAAAATTTCACATTTTTTTTCATAATTATTGCAATAAAACTAAGAAATTATAAACAGGCGTACCTGAGCCATCCGTTCGCCAAGTTTAGTCCATACTTCACTAGTAGTCCACAACCGACGACGCTTCTCGGCGTCTTCTACGCTTTCGTTCCACGGTTGTTCATGACGTTCTCGACTGGAAGCAGCATATTTTATGCTAGCTATCTACAATATATTGCTTATTTTATCAGAAAAAAAGAAATATCTCACTCGATGAACGTCCCATTCGCTCCTTCCATGGCAGGATCAGCAAGAGCAAAAAGCACCGGTCGAACCGCCTTTTCCACTCGTCGTTCACCCATGCCGAAACTGACTATTCTCAGCAGCCACCGACTCAGGAAGAACGTCTGATGATCCATCTGAGCTGACAAATTTGACTTAGTTCTGCCTGGGTCAGCAACTGTGACTGTTATGTTAGTGTCTGAAAACAAATATTGTAGGAAAGCTGTATCAATACACATATAAATCTCTCTGCACTAACCTTTTAACCGCTCCGCAAGTTCCTTGGCAAACATGGCAGCAGCAAGCTTACTTTGTTTATATACTTCGAATCCATCATACTTCTTACGGGCTTCAGCATTTAAATCATTGAAATCTAACTCGCATCTAAAAGATATAAACTATTATCGAAGGAAAGGATATGATGTGAATAAGTAGACAAAACCCTCACTTCCTATTAATTATGTTTGAGTTGAGGAATACTATTCTGACGGGGTGGTCCTGAGCAAGCAACTTTTCTAGAAGTAACCCAGTGAGGAGAAATGCGCCAAGGTGGTTTGTTGCCAACGTTCGTTCGATGCCGTCCTCAAATAAAATTGAAAATTCGGTAAAGTGGCAACGTTTTCTATGTTTGCACACAGTTCTAGTTATATCATAAGCATTGATTGAGGGAAGATGGTACGAATAAACTATGGAATCTAATAAAAATGTGTTTCAAGGCATGGCAAGATGAAAGATACAAAGGACTTCAGAGCGAAAAAAAGGCAAACATTACTATGGAAAAGGTTTTAAAAAAACTACTGCAGGTCTGACGAAAAGGAAAAATTGGTAGATTCTATGATTGAATCAATGCTTGTGCTTAGGAGAAATCAGTAACACATAACCAATTTGGGAAAGAACAGCTCATGACCCCGGTAAAACGACCACTTACTTTGTTCACTTTTCTCCCCGCATCCATCATAGCCGCATTATGTACAACACCATCTATTCGATCCAGTTCAAACTTCCCTAGAACGATTATTAAACGGAGCTCAAGATGAGCGAACCTCAAACTAACCTTACCTTTGCATAGCTTCTGGACAAAATTACGTATACTATCAAAATCCTCGAGATCACACTGTCTACAGTAAACTTGCTTATTTCGTGTGTTTAGCACGATATCTCGACGCACTTGTACACATTTTTCTCGATTCCTAAATAGTACTTAAATACAGGTTTACGTCATCAGTTGCTTGTGGGAGTAGAGCTCTTACCTACACGCCATAATAACTCGTGCGTTTCTCTTGGCTAATTCCTCTACTGTAACCTAAACAAGTAAACAACAATACACTGACTGAATGTGAAGGGAAAAATGTAGAACAAGTAGAGGAAGCGGTCACACCTGTCCTATGCCAGAAGTGGCGCCTGTGACAATGTATGTCTTTCCAGCCAAATCCTCATGAAGTTCATATTTTGCTCCAGACTGGGTAGAGCTTAAAGTACCATTACTAAGGTTAATTTGGCTGAGATACTTGTTTCCACATTAAATTCACTATGAACGGCTCCTGCACACTCTCGTAGAAGAAATGAACTGTTTCTTTCCTGTGCACACCTAAGAAATCAAGATTTACAAGCGAAACTTACTCCCAAATATGATACAATCCATATGCGAGTCCAAATCCAGAGAAGCCAAGAGACCACGGAGAAGTGAGACCCTTGATGAAACGACGTGCAGCCATTGCTGCCCTAGAGTGTCATCAAATTAGACGAAATTCAAGGGCCAGATCCTAGCATTTTTTTTTTGAAATCTACTTCAATTCCTTCGATGATTGGGTGCGTAAAGGAGACTATTGTTAGACAAGTGTCTAAGAATAGAATTACATATGGATACGATTGGTTAAAGAAGATTAATGTATGGAGAATATGAGTAGATTCGAAAGCACCCCTGCCATGATGAGGACACCCATTTGTTAATTAATTAATTGAGAAATCCTTCAAAATTTTTATTACGGGAGAATATCGACATTCTCAAGAAGAATATTTTCAAACATTACATTGCGCCTTTTACAAACCCCTTTACAATACCAAAAAAAGTACAATTCGATAGAACAAATCACAGACACTAAGAAAATCCACCCATATTACAGAGGAAACAAATTTATTTCAACGAATAAATATTAAACACGGCAACAATACATGAACGACAGTGCCAGCATTAACCGAACAAAAAAAAGTACACCCAATAAGAAGAAATTCGAAAAGACATCGCAGTATAACACAGAACCGTCTCTACATATAGTGGTGAAACCTGATTTATGTTTTGAATAGAACTCTGCGTTTCACCTATCAACAGATTCAGATCTAGACAAGTTTTTTCGCCTCAAAGAAGCCTTTCAGATGTCGCATTTGCCAAGCTCCGGTAAGCACAAGGACAAGAGTCTGACCAATAGACCACCAGAGAACCCGTTGGTTTGTAGATTCTGATGTTTGCCGGAAACGCTCCTCTCTGGAAAAAAGCAGAAATTGCACAGGTATGTCAGCGAAGACGCACGAAGTCGCATTCAAAAGAGTGCCAATGAGTGACTAACTTTGGCAGGAAAAGAAACGGCCGAACGCTGTAAAAACAGCTGTTACTCACCGATATCGCTGGTAGTTCTGTTCCTTGGTAATCTGCTCTACCTGGTCAAGAAGTTGACGGATACGGAGCTGCAGCTCATTCAACTTGTCCTTCGTTGCAATCTTCAAAGGGACAGAATCACTGCTTGGAAAAAGGGATAACACACATTGAACATATATAAAGGTAATTTATTTAAGATGATACCAGAGCAGAGCTCGTAGGTTCATATATAGGGATCATGACTTCGATAACACGGTTCATTATCTATGAAAAACTTTAGTGGATGTTTAAAACGACGTTTTCCTATTCAAGCCAGCCCCTTCCAATTTGAATTCTAACACCCTTTAGTTTAACAATACCAGACTAGCTAATAACAACAAAATTTACACATATTTGAATAAGCAAATACGATGGAAAGCAGTCAGTAGAAAGAAAAAAGAACCAACCTGCTGATAATCCTGCGCATGTTCTCCAGCTTGAATATCGAGGTGAACTCTCAGCTGAGCTCCACTGAACCACGCGGTACTGTTTGAATACAGACAAATTACATGCTCGCCGGGAAGATGTGAGGTAAACGTGAATTTACCCTCAGATGTGTACAACTTCGATAGGACCACCTAAATGCTGTTGATTTTTCTTTGTGAACAAAATCAATTAGGAATTAGATCTCACTTTGTCTTCAGGATCCTTGACTTCCACATGCATTCCAATGTTCGGATAGTCACCATAGCCCTTTGTGTTAGGATCATATAATTGAACTTTGTAGTTTCCAGTAACCTGAACTAGGGGCTCTAAAAGGTAAAATGAAGCTAGAGGATGCGAACTATTGATGAAAATTAGAGCAGCACTCACGTGAAAGTAGGGAAAACCTAAAAAATTAATGCAGCTTTTCAGGAAACTAGACGATTACATCGTAGTAATCGAAACTCCAATGTTTATTTTGGTTAAAGCCTTCACTTTTACAGAATTAGTAGAGCATTACCGCAGTCTACTGCAGCGAATAATGTTCAAGCAGAAACAACGCAAAAAAATTCACAGGAACAAATTCTGACGCAATTTAGAGCTCTTGCTCGTACTCCAGTTTTTCAATGTCTTTTGTTAGGCATAACTGGTTACAAAGTACTTTTGAAAATTAAGTAGAGCAGGGCAATGAAGCTAAGTAGATGAGAAATTAAGCAGATTGGCATACATAAACAATTCGCCATTAAAAACTGGGCCATAAAGAACATGACCAGGAACCAAAAGAACACGAAACAATGTCGAAGTAGACTAAAAATTCCAAAGGAAATGCCAATAGGTATCATATAAGCACTGCAGAAATCAGTTACTTGGAAGCAACGCTTACCATAGTTTCGTCAGGGATCTCCTCAATGAAGCATTTCTTTTCCGTCTCGGCAATGTGGAAGTACAGAGCCTGACACGTTGCCAAGACACAGGCCAGCACCAAGAGTCGAGACATGCTCCTGCTTAATAATGAGTATAACAGATAACAAAATGGCAAAAAAAAATTGAAAAATAAAAGCAGTGATCTCATAATCGGACAGCAGCCTCATTACAGAGCGTCCCAGTGGTAGAAAAAAAACCTCGAAAAGAATGAGAAATAGTATGGCACGTAACCATTTACAGTGTCAATTTCGCCCATAAATTAAAGCAATATTTACGCATTTGAAAACATGTATAACATTGACATGGCAAGAAATGTAGCAAGATTAGCATAAGATGACTAGATTAAGTTGTAACGGGTAAGATCTCGGCGTAATGGCAACATATGATAAGATCCATTTCGTATTGCAGTAAAAATGCACAAAAAATCACAATGTGGTTAACAGAATGGAAAAATCAAGGAATACCTAAAATACCGCGAAAGATAGTCGTAAAAAAAGAAGGCAAGCGAGAGCACTCACTATGAAAATAAGTCAGTGTAAGGCACACGAAAGGCAACAAACAGTTATTTGTATAGATGTAAGAAAGGGGAGGTGGTATTAACAACTGCAACAACAAAGTAGGTAACTAGGAGTACAAACAATAAATGCTAACACTGTTTAAGTAGTCGAGAAATGCCGTATTAATAGGAGATTTTGCAAGATCTTTCATCAAAACAAAAATATGAAAGAAAAAAGGAAAGAAGAAAGTGAAAAATGAAAAAGAATGGGCAAGTTTTCTAACTGAAGATAGGACAATAACTTGCCTAAGGAAATGAAGCAGAGGAAACACGAAAATAAATTTGGAAAGGAATATCGCACGAGTTTATCCTTTGTTGGCTTTCACTGATCCGAACGAAGCGGTTTTCTCAAACACCCATCGCTGACCGCCATCGCCAGCATCACAGACAACTGATCCCAATCTCCAGTGCTCGGCATCTGGTTCTAGAGCAAGGCATCGACCGCCTTGAGTAAGCCAACCGGTAGCAGTATCCATGCGGATTCTTGACTTGACCTGAAATTTCTCCTTTAAGTTGGAAATCCTTCAGGATATTGAAAAAGTAAGATTAAATGTAGGATTAAAAATCGAGGCAGGCAAATGGGCTCGCCCTTTAACTGGCAAACTGAATACAGAATGAGACCTCCCTGAGTGAAGAGCGATCCCCAACAAAGACATTTCTCCAGAAAAAAATAATATACTATATAAAATACTAGCTTTAGAGAGTGAAAGAAAAATTCGAAGCTTAACCATGGGATGACTAGAATCTCAATATGAAGAGCAAACGAGAGCGAAAATTGCGCTACGAAAGGCGAACATTCAAAAAAAAAAGAAAAAAAAACTATTGCTCACATTGCTGCAATCGTCCAGTATCACGAGAGGATCTCCATTCATATCTTCCATTGTTAGACAAAGCTTAGAAACAGTGTTAAGAAGAAGTCCTTTTTCTCGCTCGTACGCCCATTCCTGCAAAAAATGTTAAATCACACAGAACGAATGACATTATACTAAGAATGCAACTGAAAGTATTTTAGCCCCACAATGGAAAGAATGGAAATAGAACTTCACACAGAGGGCTGGATATCCGGAAAACAAAGTTTGCAGTGTGTACTCGCGGCAATAACGAAAGACCGATGGAAATTTCAAAAAGAGAAAAAAAACTAGGAAAAACAACCAATAACGAATTTATGGAAGAAAAACATACTTCTTAAAAAAAACACTGGAACAGGAGCAAAAGCTCTGAACACTGTCAACACGATCTAACAGAGAGAATTAGGCGTGGAATTGACACGTAATCAAATAGTGCGTGCAATTACGGCATTCCTGCTGCACCGTACTCAGACAAAAGTGCCGTGCGAGCGGGCCCCGGTAGAGCGGGTCGCAGCCATGTCGCGGCCCGCTCGCTTGGTTGTCGCAGCCCGCTCGCACGGTTGTCGTGGCCCGCTCGCACGGAAAATCCTCGTGCGAGCGGGCAGCAACAACATAGGTTGGTCCGAAATACCGTGCGAGCGGCCCACAATAACCGTGCGGGCGAGTTGCGACAACCGTACGAGCGGGACGCGACATGGCCACCGCACGCTCTACCGGGGCCCGCTCGCAGCCATGTCGCGTCCCGCTCGATCGGACTTTTGTCTGAGTATGCACGAAATTGGTGGACCTAACTATTCGTGGCTGGCCGGGCAATTGGTACACATCCATTAGATTTGGAGCTTCCTTTTTCTATAAAAAAATAACGGATAAAACACACCTGATTGCCTCCAGTTCCGTGACACTGGTAGACACCCAGACCTTCTCCAATCCTGTGTCCAAGAGTATCCAAACACATTATACCGTTCTTAATATGGTATAATTCACCTTTTTCCCTTTCAGGAACTCTGCAATAAAAGGCTTTTACTATGTGTTTTTTTGAGATTTGACATTCTAGACAATAAGAAAGGTATTTTGGGTCCCGTACCTCCACAATCAATGAAAGGCGGTATTTATGGTTGATGCGCGTCAAATTTGACGCGGCGATATAAAATGCAGAAAGAAGAGAAGAAAAGAATTCTTGGCAGGAAGCGGATGTTCCTGGTTTTGCCGTCGCGACGGCCGCGTGAACAAACTGCGTTTTGATCTTCGCTGCATCGAGACATCGCGAAAACTTTGTGAAATTTTAGGCCGACGCGTCAGACTTGACGCGCATCAACCATAATACAAACAAATAAATTGCTATTTAACATTTGAACTAAAAAGAAAAAAAAAACTAAAAATGAATGACATAGTCCCTGTTCTTGGACGTTTTCAGTTCTTGGATATTTTGAAGTGGCGAATTAATAAACTACGGGGAATGGGTAACATACTAGTAAAAGTTGAACTCTCTCTAGTCGAACAAAAAGAGTATACACTGCTCATAATTGTGCCACTAATACCTAATGAATAAGAAGATCAGAACGAATGTATCACGTGATAAGCAAGTGATGTTTCCACAATAACATGAAAATAAAACACTACCAGACTCACCTTAGTTCTGGATATATTGTCTGAAGATACCACGTAAAAGACTGACATTTCAAGCGCTCTCGTAAAGCTAGGCGATCGGATATGCTGAAACAAGACCCATTTCAAAAGAGGTAGCTGTGGTACTGGGAAAAATACAAGTGTTCGGTTCTTCTTATATTAGTCGAGATATATTCGGTTTCAAAATTGATGATATTATAGTTGAGCTCTCGTATCTCTGGCTTTCCTTCTTTGCATGTGACTCCTGATACAACGAATTCACGCCTTTTCTTTCTAATTTCTCTCATACCATACGAAAAGGAACATGATTTGTGTCTGATAGAAAACACTTAAAATTAGTGCTGTTTTTATTGGCGATTTAGGGTTAGAAAAGAAAGATAGGAGAGAATGGAGGAAAATGCGAAAATTAAAATGAAATGAATAGAAATGGGAGATGGAGCTGTTATCTTTGTTCACTTACTCTCCATACTTGACATATCTCGCTGAAGGCACATTCCTCAGATAAATGGCTTTATATTCGTCCATCCAGACCTCGGCCGCCCGTCTCGTATTCCTGCCAAGCAAACATTAGTGAAATGTAACTGAGCTGCACTTAAATGCAAACTGCAAATAAAATTTGCAGAGTCACAGGAGAAAAACATACGACTGGAAAACATTGCCAGATCCGCCGGGGAATGTGTAGGGATGCTGTTTGCGGAAAACGTGACCAACTCTACTGCATGGAATAATCTCCAGTGAACCACCGCACTGCCATACTCGGAATGACATTTCTGCAATTATAATTCAGACCCCGTAAAGGAAAAGGAAACCAGAGCAATGCCAAGAATTCTCTTAAAAACCTACCAAGATTTTCGCCTCCCCAAACTTCCATGCCCATGTCGTATGTTCCCAGTTCCTCAAACCAGCTCTTTTTGATGGAAAATAAGCCACCAGCCATCGTTGGGGATCTGAAGAATAAACATGTTTCAGGGGTTTTCTATAAACAAACCTCCCGAGATGGAGGAAACATGGAAGTCGCGAAAATGGGAAAGTCACGCTAATCTTTAAGAAAAAAATATGTTGAACACCTACTTGATGGGATCAGTGGGATGTGCATGACGTTCGTCCTTGAGCTTTCCAGTAAGGAATTCCCACTTAAAGACGAGATTCCAGTCAAATCCTATAAACAAGCGTAAATCACTTATTCAGTTCTTCCAAGAACCAAATTACTGTTGGAATAAAACAGTACAACAACATAAAATGACAAAAAAAAACACACCGCCTCTCAGATCAGCACTGGCAGCAACATAATTGAATGTATCCATGTTAATAACATCAATTATCGGAGCAACGACTGCTTTGTTATTCTAAAAGTGAAACGATACTTGAAGGGTTTGCACTGCTAAACAAAAAAAAAACAGGAAAAAATTACAACCAAATCCTGCTACCCACCTCGTTTATTCGGGCAAGTAATGGCTCCAGCCATCCGACATTGCACTCCACATGGCTGTCCAGGAATGTGAGAATTGGCGCGCTTGCATAGGCAGCTCCTTTCACACGAGAACGAATTAGACCTGTCAAAAGTAGAAATCATTTTAAATAACATAAAATGTGTTCTACTTGCTCTGGGAAAGCAATGAGAGTCCGAAAAAATGCTGTACCTTCACGCTCGATGTTTCTGAGCACAGTCACCTTTTCCAGCTGAGCGATTTCCTTCCCTATGGATTCTGAAGCAAAAAAAAAAATGAAGTCAATAATTCAAACAAGTCAGTGAGCAAAGAGTTTTGCTCACCATCCTTTGAGCAGTCATCCACAAGAATAATTTCATGGATAAGATGAGGTGGAGATCGAAGCATCGCGCTGAATACCGTTCGCAAGAGAGTCGATCGCGCTTCGTTGTGGAACGTTACAATTATAGATGTCGGTTCCAGCACAGATGTGTCATAACTCAGCTTCTTGCAGCTAAACGATTAAAGATGAATAAAGACCACTATAAAGGGAAAAATCTGCATTACGAACTGATGCTCCCTGCTGTCAATAATTTCTCTCTTCACGGATGCTGCATCGCTCGCCATCTGGTTAAACTTGTTTGCAGCATATTTGTCCTGTAATCAACACAAGATCTACTTGAACAGAAGTGTTTACAGCATTATCTCGAGAAAGGCAAACTAGGTAGTCCGAAAAAAAAACTACATGGAATCGTTCATATGAAAAAAAGCACTTGCGAAGAAGTTCTTTCAAACCGAAGCAAATAATTAATATTTATGCTTGTTCAAACAAAAAAATCTGAAAATTCCGCCAATATTTCTGAAAACGGTCGAAGTTCTCGAATACTAAGCGAGGACAAGGAGATAAAAGATAATTTCATTGAATCTCATTCAACAAGAAATGTGTACCTCCCCAGGTTTTAATTTTCCCTTCTCGATGTAAGCTTCGGCATCAAATTCGTGCAACTTGAGAATAGGCAGAGGCTTCGGCTGGATTATGGTGTTTGCTGGAACAGAAACGGCGTCTTAGTGAACGTAGAAAAGTGAGAAGAAATTCCTGATACGTTTTTAAAATTAAACTTTCTGCCATGATGGGACGATACATGACAAAGCATCACTGCCAACTTCTGAGAAAAACCTACTAAATCTCTCCAAAAATGACGTCGGTGGCTCTTGCACCGCTCCCACAGACTTCGGCGGTGTGGAAGTAGGAGGCAGTGGCGCTGGCAGCTCTGACGACATCTCTTCAGAAGGTGTAGGTGGGTTTATACCTCTATGAGGTGCGTTAAGATCACCAAATCTCTCCTCCTAGAAGAAGAAGTGATAGTGGAAATGAAATAAACACTGCAAACTGATCTCACTTGGCTCTTAGAAACACAAACTCACCCGTCTATCATAAAAACCAGATGACATGAGGTAGACGATGACAGAAATCCAAGTAGAAAGAAGTATGGCCACGAGAAATCGTGACCGGCATAGCTTTGGCATTTTAGAAATTTTAGAAGAATAAATACCACCTTGCTCCTAAAAAAACCAAGCGTGGAAGATTCAAGAAAGACAAAACACCACCATAAACAATTCCATGAGGACAATTTCCCATAACGAAACTGAATATGGTCGATTTTTGGAAGGAAATGTGCTGCACAAACGTAAGCCAGCGTGAGAACATGAAATCGGACACCGCACCGACAGTAGCGCACGAAGACGTGCCAAACAATGTAAGGAACGGAAATATCTCAGTTGAAAACTTACTGTGGTCTTTGAACGGCACTACAAATGACGCACCACCTGCTCCTATCGTCGTCCTATGTTGCCCAAGGCATTACTGAAAATGTAGGCTTGGCCGAAATATTTTTGAAAAAAGTTGACGCAATTCATAAATTATTTAAAAAAAAACACATTTCATAGTTTCAAGCTAAACAATATCGACAAAAATATAGAAAACAAACTCAACAAACCAAGGCTACTAATCAGCTGAAAATTCTCAAGGCGAAACTCAATGGATTCTCGAAGCTTTGCCGGCAATATTCCAAAAATCAAGGTCTCATTATAACAAATAGCAAATCTCTCGTCCTTGCTTGATTTGGAAGCTAATAGAAGCAGCCATATCTACCGATAAGGAACTTCTTCATGTTATTCACTTATTTTGAACAAGTCAACAACATTGCTAGCAGCCGCATGAGAGGACAGGAGTATGAAATTTGAAACGAAGGAAATAGTGAAACAGAGCGCCGCAAATTAGCAAACTTTGCGGATGTGAGACTGCAGCTTGCTGGCCATTAAAGAAAAAGACATGGAGAAGAGACAGTGATAAACGTCACCACAGTGCATATCAACAAAGAAAGAAGAAATATGGAAAGGAAGAGAGAGAAAGATTCATATCAGCCGATGATATTCTTGTTTAGCGCATTAGCTTTGATAATCAAGGATACCAACCGTGTACATGAGTCGCAGGATAAGTTTTGACTAAGCAAAAGTCACCTACACACTTTGAAACTAACCTCAGTTACCCAGAGGATGATGGCTTTCATATAGAATTAAAATCAAAACGAACGAAAAGTAGAACTACACGAATGCCCTACGAAAGCTGCCGACATTACAAACAGCAAAGGAAGAATAACAAACTATTAATATGTGGCAATTTCCAAGGGAAATGTCCATAAAAACAATGATTCTCAAAGATGAATGCAAAGAGCCAATTAAGGTAGGCGGTAAGAACTTTTCTCGAAGAAATGAAATAGCCCACGAAGAAGAATGGATATGAGCGGTGTTTATTAATGCCACTGACAGCTGGTAGTTGTCAGAAATGAGAAATTACAACCGCGAAGACTCAGATCGCAGGTCTCAGTTAACCAAAACAATGCAAAGGAGAGTGTGGGAAAAAACCATCGACAACTACCATACGACGTGAAAACAGTTCCAGCTGTTAGAGGCGATGAATAAGATAAGGGAGTGATGAATGAGGGATGAATAGATGAACGAAAAGACGTTAACTAACATCATTCGGAAGTTGTAAATGAAGAATTTCAAAGAACAGCGAAGAACAAAGGCAAAAACAGCAAAAGAAAGGACTAAATAAACTTCTGAGTAAATGTTATGCGCATATGGAATTGTCAGTTTGCAAAGAAAATAAAGCGTGCTTCAACGACGCGTCGGCTGCACGAAGAACACTGCTGTTAGCCATAACAGCAGAGCGCAAATCACATTTCCTATCCTTGCATTTGTGTGAAAAAGTGAACGAGATGAAGACAGCCTGAGAAGCAAACAATCAAGCAAAGGCAGCTCGCAAAGCCTCTGCGCCACAAAAACCAAGGCAGTGCAGTCCTTCCTAACACAGCTTTCATCCACAATTAGTTATAAAAGGAACAAAATAGCGCATTTCACTATGCGAGATAGTTGAAGAGACGTTCGACAGAGAAGAAAATAGCTAGAGAGGCGTTATAACGGAAAAGAACGCGGAAAGCTGTCTTCCAATTGCAGAAGATGGTGAGAAATGGAGGTAATACGCACAAATACTCATAACAATGGAAAAAGACTGCAATAAAACCGAGCGAAGAGCTAGAAGTTAGATAAATGAGAGAAAAAATATTTCCCCAGCTTATTCATGCAAGTTTGAAAATAAAAGGAAAACCGAACAAATGTGCTAACTATATAACGAGGACGAGAAATGAAAGGAGAAGAAAACAGCGAAATGAATGACAAGATGAGGGTAGATACTAATATCCGAGTGCAAAAGTAATTCAGTGCAGTGAGCTGGTGTTTAGAAGACAAGGACATGTCTCGAAAATAACCGTATAGCGTAGCTCATGCACTGTTATCGTTCCGAAATTTTCAATCAATCACAAGATAAACAATGGGACGAACCACCCACTCCAGAAAAAATCGAACTTTATGGAAGATTTATTGCGCAGAGTTCTAATTCTATGTACAACTAGCATTTTCCTAACAACCTAATAATTTTCCTAACACTCTGAAGACTGGGATGCGATAGAGAAGCGCCACCGTTTGGCTGATTATTACTCTCTGATTTTACGACGTTTCCGACCGTGGAACAGCTTGCAAACACTGCAATCAATGAAGGATGTCTCATTACTGAAGCAGCATAGAAGATCAGCGACATCTCTGAAGTGGCAGCAGCAAACTGTCACCAATAACAAGATAAGTAACGACTCATAACAAATGAAAATCAACAGTTGACATTCTAACCCGCATGAATACAAATCAAAATGATCAAAGCTATCGCATGGTTACACCGTAGAGTTCCACAAGTTGATCCGTTATTTGTTTATGAACCACATTCACTTCGTCTTTGGTGAGTGCTTTGGAGTGGCTCCTGTAGACGATTCGGTATGTTTGGCTTCGCCGGTTTTTCTTATTAATGAATTCGTCGGTGAGCTTCACCTAAAAACTTGAAATTATGGGGAAAACACTCATTTACAATCACAACGCACTTCAACAACTTCGGAGATGGAACTATTTCGGGAAAATGCAAATAAATATGGGAGAAAAGACTGCCAAACGGATATGAAAGTTCGAACAACGAAAAAATCCTCGGAACCTCCCATTCAGAAAGAATGCAATTAAAAAGTGCACTAACGAAAATCATCGCTTTTTTAATTTTGCCGAATTCCTGGGGCTTGAGGTAGGCCGAATTCTTATCCAGCGGTCGAATGACTCGAAACACAAAAGAAATTGACAAGAACGGAGCGGATTTCGCGCGTTAATGGGTCCCACCATCTGATTGCTACTTATTAGTGCAAATGACCAAGTCTGTGTTATCTGGCGCATCGTTTAGCTGCTTTTGCATATCAACGGTTGGTGACTTCACTTCATTGCAATATCTCCGCAATCAGATGGTGATTTTTTGTGCTCTTATCATTGCTGTGACTCGTTAGCAACCGATTAGACCGGACAAGATTAACCTCAGAGGCGAAGTTTAACTTGAACCTGAGCTACTGATACCAATACATATAAACAAACACAACCACTACATTTACATTTTCTTGAAATTTCAGATTCTTTGCTAGCTGCGAGGCGCACAACGCAGAACTGCTGTTTGTACTAGGAAGATGGACAGATGTCTAACAGCAATTCTCCGATAGCTGGAAACGCGCACATCGTCAGAAAAAGTCCTCTGCGCAAATCGATGAATGAAGCAAACATATATACTGCGAAAATTCAGAGAATCATGCTTACAGCTGGATTTCGATATTCGATTCAAAAATGAGACACATTTATGCTATAAAAGTATTGTTGCAACATAAATTATAAGAGTGATGTTGAGCACATTGAACGAATTAGCCTTCAACACCTTTTTTACCAATGTTTACAGCAGAAACTGTATGTCGGAAAATTGTTGGAGCAGAAATAGCGTGCGTCATACATAACTGCAAACGAAATCAGCCCTTCCGCTGCTAACAGGAGAGTAGCTCGTTGCAAAATTTGTAGAAAGTTGCAAGAAATATGCACCGCCACTTTATAAACAATGCAATGTGGCAGCGATCCTCTATAAACTTTGCTCCGTTCGCCTATTGCTTTTGGAACAAATGGAAACACAGTGGTAGATTGAGCCATAAAAATTAGTAAGCTGGACAAAAAAAAGAGAGAGAAAAAGCAGCTACTTTCGGTTCAAGGAAGCAAAGGAAAACAGACGCGCACTTCTGATCATACCTGTTCTACCAAATCGCCGCCAACGTTTCTTACGGTGTCGTTAACATTTGCTGTCATATCATTGAAAACAACACCATCAGGCAAAAAGAAAGACATGTCGAACAAAACCTGCAGAGGTATGAGTTAGCATATAGTAGTATGGAAAACTAAGCAGTACTTATCTTGACCTCATTCTAACGAAAAGGAAGGTGTTGAAAGAATCTACCTGAGGGTGCACACTAATCGCCTTGTATTTGACCTCATCAGTTGGACATTTGCCTTGGAATTGCGATAGAAACCCAGAATCTTTCGACCAAAAGAGCCTAAAACAAAAACAGACAAATACTGGCCAACAATTAAGGATTCCGAAAATCCACGGGTGAATTTTAAAATGCTCCTAAAGTCAAGGAACAGAAAGCCGGTTTCAGCAGAAACGATGGTTACGGAGAAAACAGAGAAAAACGGAGAGGTTAAAGAATGCGGTAGCCAGTGGGGCAACGAGATAGGGTTTGGAAGTTCTTGCTTAATGCATAAATCACAATTTTATGGCCCAATATCAAGTTAGTGTGACTTTTCAGACACAGCACACAACCAGCTTGGGAAGGTTTGACGCCGAAAGATCGGAAATCTTTGTAATTACGTCGGAGTATTTTGAAACATTCGCAATGTGAGAAAACTCTATTCTTCCGTCTCCTTGTTAACATGCAAAGCAGAATCAAGCGCGGCTATAACTCTTGAAAAAAAATCAACATCGAAGCGACAATGTGAGAAAACTTCTTTCTCCTTTCCCTAATTTAGCATGCAGAGCAGAGCTAAGCGCTGCTATGATTTTAGAATAAAATCGACAATGAGGCGACGCTCACCCCCCGCTCCTATTGCTGCATATAGACACATATGACCTCCTCTACACCAGGAGAAATACGACCCACCCTTCCTCTTTTTTTGCATACAAACTCATTCCCGGTTCATCAACCTCTTCCCCTTTCCCATGCGAACGTACAGTCATGCTCAGCTGGCAAAAATGCGACCTCTATCAGCTGCTAGCAACATGTGTTTCATCGAGGAACATAGTTGTGAAGAGTTAAGCGTTATTTATAGTGCATCGGAGTCCGATCCGGTCGGATAACGAATGATACGTATCGATCGTCGGATAGCGCTGATCGATACGTATTTTGAGTTATTCGACGGGATCGGACCCCGATGCACTATAAATGCAGCTTTAGAGTAAGAGAGAACGCAAAAATAGTGCCGTGCTCGGCGAGAAATGCAAACTGTAAGCACAAATACTCACCAGAGTGGTTTTGGAAACGGACTTTAGCAGAAAGCGAGAGAAGGTGCTCTTTTTTCAAAAACATTTAGCGAAAACTTTTAGAAATTTTGTATTGAATCCATTTTTGAAGTTAGTGTGGCTCGAATCTCAGAACTGGAGGAGACTTCAATTTTTACCGCACATCACCTCCCCTCCCCCTTCTCCGCGAAAACCCTCATTGATGATTTGCCGCCATACGCTTGACTCTGATGTGAAGAGGCGAAATAAGAAATAAGTAAAGTAGATGTCCGTAATATTAAAAAGCAGAGGTAAAAAATGTACGAATGATTATAACCAAAAACTGACCGGATGTCTGGAATACCATACAGTATCATTGCAAGACGTTCAAGCCCTAGACCAAATGCCCATCCAACCCTATCTCCTACACCAGCCGACTCTAGCAACTTCTGCTCCATGATTCCACACCCTAACACTTCCATCCACTTCCCTTCGTAGAACACCTAAAATACAAGTTTCATATCGATGGGATATCTAATTCTTCTAATGTTTAGGTAGGAAAGAAATCCAGAACAACGTCTAGTAACTACGAAAATTGAGGGAATATGACGCACTTCTAATTCAAACGAAGGGTGTGTGAAAGGAAAGTACGCTTCAACCCATCGTTTCTCGCATGCACTTCCAAACAAGGCATCACTGAGACCCTAAAAACAGCTAATAAGTGGGAGCACAAACATTAAAGTCACAGCAAAACTAGTTCACACCTCTAAAGTGGTCTTCAATTGTATCTCAAGCGCTTTTGCGGCATCATGGGTGTGCTTCTCTTGTTTTTCAGGTGTGCGCTTACCGCTCTCCAGAATGGGCAGCTCTGATCCAGGTGGTGTATTAAACAGCTCATCTTGTGAGAAGAGACGGACTCCTTCCAGCTGTAAAGAAAAAACTTTATCTCCGTTTTCTGGAAAGAAATTAACTTATGAGACCAACGAAGAAAACTGAGAGCCCACGAGGAGAGATTAAGATGCGGGAAAAACCTCCAGGGAGACAATTAGCTAATAACATAAAAAGCAGAAGCCGGCATGATGAAAAACAGAATTGGTAATCCTTTCAGAATACGTTGACTAACCTGATGAAAACAAGGATAATGTGTCCGATCGATTTCGTCTCGGCGATAGACATCTCCAAAGACGAGGAACGCATTCAAACCTTCCTTCAGAAGCTGATACTGATGAGCGGATGTATGCGCTCGAAGACAGTGCGATTTGTTGATGTAGTAGGTATCGGATGGCCTCCTTGAACGAAAATATTTGGCACGAATTCTCCAATTGAACTTTTGAAAACACTATTAGCAGAAGATTACTTTCAAATAAAACCTCAATCTCACCTTGAAACGTGGTCTGTAGGCGTCAAAAGAGAGTCGAAGTTCTCGAAAACGGTCACAACTCTCGGCTCATTTTCACAAACAGTAAAAAGAGGACTCCTTCCACCTAGAACGGAAATGGTGACATAGAAAGGCTGACAAAGTTTGCAAGGACAAACGTAGGCAATCGTTAACCTCCACCTGACTTCCTATACGTTTGATGCATATGATCAACAATTCGTTGCTTTAGCAGAGATAGTGGATTATATTGATCCAGCAGCAACCGACGGTTCAAGAGACCATGAACAGCTGAGCTCAGGTTCCACATATGATCAGTTGCGATGCGTTTCCCATCTATCTACGAAAGCAAGGCTACAGTACCAGTAACAAAAACGACGATAATAAACAATTTATCGAAGAAGAGACCACATTGTTTGGGTACTCGGACCGTCAAAAAATATTTCATTACTTAACTTTCCTATAACTACATACGAGGGCATACCAAAATAAAGATTTAGACTGTTCCTACCTGATAAAACTCTGGCCGCTCCCCTTTCGTGAGAACTTGTGGACAAGGATCCGGCGCCTTCTCGGGATTTGCTGATGAAGCACTAACAACAGATGTGGAAAGAGTCCTTCCTAGACAAATCCGTGAGAGTCGCAGTACAAGCATGTCCTGAAGAACAAGTAAGATATTCCGCTGGTTTAAGATCAAATCAATGACTGTGCGGGAGGAAAGATGCTAAAAACACAACTGTAGATCTTCTTCGCTTCGTAATAACACCTCTCACGATTTTACATCGGCCGTTTTCGTACAAATACCAGCAAAGTGAGGAAACAAGCGGAATATGATGATTACCCAAAATCCGGGCCAAGCGGAAACCATCAAATTTACCCAGGGAGACATGCCTGAAGTTTGAGCGAAATGCAATGATCGTGTTGAGAACGCCCGATTTTAAAAAAAATCTAGCCGCAACTAACGCGGAAACCGACAGAACTTGACAAAATGTGCGTCCTGCTCTGGAATTGCGTGAAAACTGTCCATGCTAAACGAGAAAACCTTGAAAAAATGGATGAATCAGGAGGAAGACCACTAAACATGGTAAACAAGCCATTGAAAAGTCATAAATACAGAGATTTCTAGTATTCAATGATACTTCTCATAAGGAAAAGTTTTAGCAAACAATTAAAAGGAAATTTTCAAGAGAATAACACATGTTATGAGGCGAGAGGTTTCCGGATTTCACTATAAACGAGGAGAAGTCATGGATGTCCATTTTACAATGACCACCCTCGCTGACCACCCACGACGAACTGCCATATTCCTCTGCCTCTCTCACTCCGCAGGTCAGACGACAGACGCGAGAGTTCACCACAGAAAAAAGGCAAAAGCTTGAGTAGAACCTACTAAATTCGCTAGAATACGCCTCCAGATCTTGATTGCAACTTACAATTCACTCTGTTTTACTAAATTATGAAATGAGGGACACCATACTGATCGCTTCGAGAAAATCACTCAGCTTCTAAAAGAGGGCGCAGACGGCTAGCGTGTCACCTGCGGCGCGGCAGCTCCACCCATCTCGTTTGCACGTTACCTGGCCACCAGTTGCAAAGATATTTTGTTCATCTCCTCCGTTTCTGGGGGTTTTATGTTTTGTTATTGAGCAGAAATTGTACGAGCTGTGCATTAGGAATGAGCCTACGCTATTATAGATGCCGATGTTTTCTCCAAATCGGAAGCGATTACGCGAAGAAAGCGAAGACGACATTCAGGACATGACAGTTAGGTCGGAAAGGGTGAGCCATTTCCTTTTTTGGTAACTAACTGTTTCCTTATTGGAATAACTCTGTATGATGAATCAAAGCCCAGCGAATTCTATCACTAATTCGAGTTCTTCTCGGGTAAGGAAGGAAATGACGAAGAGGAGTTGTGTAGGTAGGAAGTCTAAGAATAAGCATAGTGCTTGAATCGCTTGGCTCAATGCAGTTGTCCTTTTTCGATCATACAAGGAATTATCGCAGAATTACTTCACATTGTTCCTCACACAAGAAATCACAGTCTACATATAGCAGATTTTCACTAATCTAGAGATGATTCTGTTGCCAAACAGAGCTTCTTAGTCATAAATGTATAGTCTGTTTCAAACGTGACGACAGTTGAGTATCCGTGCATATTGCCTGCTTTTCTCCACACCCTCTCCAATTTTGGGCACTTTCCTGTGCTCTTCTTCTCTGTGGGGTCCCTCCATTTGTTTTCCTCAGCTGAACAGTTTACTGTACTTGGTAATTTTGTTACTACTCTTTGAGTTTCTGTCTTTAAGTCTTTAGACGGCATCTTCCGTGGCAAAGCACTTGAATTCAAATGAAGAAGAACGAAAAATCTATACAAACTTAGAATCGGGGTTGTACTCTGTTTCGCCAGCATCAGTAGTTGGAAAGAAATTAGGGGAACAAACAACTTGTGAAAACATGCGAAACTTCTCGCAGTAGCAAGATAGAACTTGGTGTTCATAGTCCGTTTCGAGAACGACGATAGCTGAGTGATTGTGACAGTGGTCTGCATTTCTCGCCTCCCTCTCCGAACACCGCACACTTTCTCGCGCTCTCTCGTTCTCTAATATCTCAACGACAGTATTCAACAATGAAACACACTATACCGTCTAGTGCGGAATTGCATTCTTTACGCGGATTCTCAGCGCTGGTATCGAAACAGATTCTAAACAAAAACATTGTGAAATGGAATCATCTGCTGAAGGCCTAGCGTTTGAAAGGTTTTGAATGGATGATCGCACGTTGGACGGAACCGCGGTGAATGTTTCTAGACAGATCGAGGGGCGATCAGTACCATCACATTCTTAATTTTTTCTTCACTCGAGAAAGTACACGAATTGCTTCCTTTCATGTTAAGTAATTGTGCATTCCTCTCACGAGAGCACACGAAAAAAAAAAACTGTTTGGTTTGAATGTTGCTCCATCGTCCGGGGGTGATTTTCCGTCCGGGATTTCCATCTGTCTCCACACCCACAGTCCTTTATTGCTAGGCGCGAGTCTGTGTTCAATTCGGAAAAGAAACTCATTTACTGGAAAATAGATGACTTATCTATATTCCATCCGCCTTCTAGGTGCGGGACTTCCCTTTGCTGGAAAAATTGCACTCAATTTCGTATTTAGTTCGTTTTTAAAAAGAAGCGGTATTCAATTCGGCTCAAAATGTATTTTTAAGGGCATGGACTGTGAAGATGAACATGAAGAGTACGACGACGGTGAAGAGTTGTCTCAAGGCAAAGAAGGTCTTATTCCTCCCCACGTTATGCTTGAACATGTCGAGGTGTGTTATCTCATTCTTGAACCATTTTTTAAAGATTTTTTTCATCTTCTGGTAATAATGCATCTGCTTTACATCTCCGTATTTTCCTTTCAAACCACCTAGTCTTGAAAGTTTTTAACTTACACCCCTGGTTTCATAGCGCTGATTCAAAGGCATTTTGATTTCCGAAAGGAAATTTTTGATTTTCGCCTGCTTTGCACCCTTTTAGTGGGGGAGAAACTTGTTAATCGGTTTTGTGTTGGTACAGATAGTTTCGCCGCAGAAGGTTTCTCCACATTTTCCGTAGTCTATACACAAAGCAGAAATCGGAAGAGGTTTTTTCATAGCTTGCTTAAGGGTAGCACCCGCCGAAATTCTTGAGTCCGAGATAGAAAGAATCATGACTTGCCTGCGAACAAATCCGAATCGCGATTGTGAACCCAGTCCTGCTGCTCGTGCTTTCACAGCGACGACGCGCCAGCTAACAAAGACTCGTCACATTCACAAGCCCGTGTGACCGCGCCTGTGTAGCGGGACCCATCAGTGTCAGTGGAGCGCTACAAGGCGCACGAAAGAGCGCACCCCGATTTTGGGGATATCTCGCGAGTTTCTCGCAATTTCACTGCTAGATATGAGTTCTAGGGCTCTGAAAAACTCAAAATCAGACAAAATCTCTGAGACGATGATTTGGAGGGGTGCTGCCTTTGAGAAGTACGTCACCTTGGTTGCAATCTGCCCTCAGATCAACTCAGAGCGTTATTTCAGAGTTTCCGCAAATTTGTCGAGGAACGGGGAAAACTCTCTTTGCCGTGGTCACGAGTGAAAACTTTGTTTGACGAGTGGATTGTGCTGAGACAGCACGAGTGTCAAGTTTCAGACCCAGAGTTAGTTGCTCAATCCGACTTCGCTTTATTATGATTCCCTGAGACTCCGGTTTCTAATTTTCCCTATTTCCTCATAGTTGCAATTACAGTTCATTGCTCAAGTCATTCAAAAGATATTTGTCTGCTTCGCTGAAGCCAACTCAGATGGCTCTGGGTACTTGTTTTAGGCATGTTTTTTTTAAAACTCATTTCGTTACTATTTATCGACTATGATTTCTTTCGATTGTATCCGCTCTCTACAGAAATGTCAGTGATTATCTCGATCGCCCTGAGAGTGTCCTAATGCACGCTGACTATCCAGTCAAACCACCTTCTCTAACCAACATTTATTGCAAGAAGTTTGGCCTGACTGCGGGATTTGGGAAGTTGAAAGTGCGTTAGTATTTCAAGTAATCTCCCTCTCTCTCCGGTTTGCTCCATTTAATTTTGCAGGAGGTGACGGATAGGATGAAGGAGGACCATGCTGGCAGACAGGAGTGTGAAAAGGAATTAGCCGATCTTGAGGTAATTTTCGCGAACAAATACCGTAGAGAACACATAAAAACATTTTTCGACATTATTGTCATTCTGAGCTGGCATGCTTCCGCCTCTATAACGGCCTTTTCCCCTATTGACATCTGGAATGCACCTTTTTTTTCGAATACCTCTCATGTGACATCGATTGAGGTGCTCACATCGTTGGAGACAATGCCAGATGATTCTCTTTACATTTCTATACCATTACATTTCGTGTTCACTTCGAGTTTATTCATCTGGTTTTTGCTCCCTCATACCAGTTGCGAGAATAGGAGGGTAAGACCACGGCAACCGTTCTCGTTATTCTCTAGTTGTTGCCTTGTTCTTTTGTCAAACGCCAGTATGATCAGGGTGAATTTTTTTTTTCGTTAAATCGTCTTTTTCATTGAGTCAATGACAGTCCTAAGACTAGAGAGTTTGCTTGCCTTCCCATTCATCTTGATCTGTAGCCATTTTTTAAATCTCTTACCTCATTTCTAAACGGTTTTGCGTCTGAAAGTTCCTCCCATATTACCTGCTCTGTTGAAAAAAGCCCCCACGTTAATTTGCTCTTACAGACTTTGCCGTTATTATTTGTTTTGTTCCATGTTGAGAACGAATACATTTGCCAGTTCTGTTAAATCCTATCGGTAAAAGCGTTTTTGGTTGCTACCAATTTGGTCTGTTAGGGAAGAGTGGATGATTTGTGCGAGATGAAATGGAAGGAGGTGGGAATGAAAGCAATATTATCATACGAAAAAAATACAAGTCTAGTTGAAATACGAAAACAACCAATCTTTTAAATCTTAAGAATGCCCATGCGCTCACGGGGAAAACATCCGTTGGGTTATTGGGACCATCGAAATTGCGGGCAAGAAAACTACCATTGGTGCTGCCTTCGAGGAAAGTGTTTTCACAGGCCAACTAAATTTTCTCTCCTTTGGAGATTAGGGGGGGAGGGAAATAGAGACGGGTGTAAGCATAACCATGATGAGAAAATAGGCCTGGGATGTCTTGCAGACCTAATTACGGAATATCGATGAAATGGGAATGAAGAAAACAACCTTCCTTGCCTTTCCAAGGCCGACAGATACGGATCTAATAAGATCGGCACAGATATTCAGTTTTGACCCTTTTTATTATCGTCCATCTTTTCCATGGTGTCGTTCATTTCTTCAGTTTTCTTTCAGAAAGCTTTCCTCGAGAAGTTGGAAGAATTTCTGGCGAACAACAGCGATGTTTTGCGGCCAAAGCAGAAACAATTCGTTCAAAATAAAGTCAAATTAATCAGGAAGAAGGTAATTCGAGTGTTTATTGAGGATTTATATGGTTAGTATATGTACGTAAAAGAATCATTGCCATAGCTGTTTCCATCTCAACGCGCTTCCAAGGCTAAGGCTGCTAAACAAGCCAATGGCAAGGTGGCTCGGCAAGAAATGACTGCATTTGATCTATTTTGCCAGACTAAAAAAGAAAAGTGAGTGAAATTTCAGTGATTCTGCACTTATTTTCCCTTCTATTCACCTTTTTAGGTATACTGATCTACCTGAGGAGGACAGAGTGAGAAAGCTGCAGAAAAAGTTTAACAAACTCCCGGAGGACAAGAGAGAGATATTCGAAAAACTTGCATTGGTCAGATGATTCAATTGTGCATTCTGTTACTATTTCTGTATAGAAGTTCCTTAAATCAACATTGTTTCACATTGTTTTGTTGGTTGTCTCATTGATTCGTTCAAATTATAACATTGTCTTATTGTATGTTCTAAACATCTACTTTTTACCTCGTTCAAACGCGATTGCCGTGGGCAATCTTCTCTGACCTTTGTCAAGGCATAGAGTTGATCTCTGTTGTTACTGTTGTTGATTTTGCGGAAAAGTTTCAATGAAACGTGCGTTGAGTGCGATGATGTTTAATCGTTTGTGGTGCTTTTACGCTATTATACTCTTCCTGTCATATATGTGTTTTTTTCTTCAGCATTATTTCAGAATATCTTGGGTAATTGTATTTTTAGGTCACGTGACCGGCTAGCTGCGTAGCAGGACAGGAATATGGCTAGTGGAGCAGTTACTGTGAAGCATAGAGAGAATGAGGTGTGTTAGACGTAGTTCCATTAGTGTTTAGCATTAATATTGAGTAGCACATTCTGCAGAATCTATAATAACGCACGTTTTTTCTGACACTGATTTATTCGTCTCGGGTTCGTCCTGAGTTTAGTTCGAAGCTTTGCTGAGGATTAAACCTAGTAGAGACGATCGGAATGCTCATCCTAATATAACATACGTGTGTTGTAAATTGAAAACAAGGATTATTTCTTGTAAACGTTAGGGCTCCATGCTCTAGATGATGTTATAGGTACAAAAACATTCGTTATAGGACCACCCTCCTCTATCACCTACCAACTCTATATCTCTACCGAATGTCACATATGTAGACATTTCTTCCCGAGCTGAAGATATCCAAGCTGGTTTGGTGGACACGTTCCTCAACCTTGAAAAGATAGATAAAAATCTGTTCTTGTAGGTGTTTCTGTGTCTGCATTATATTAGATCATTATTTCATATCTTCCTCACGTTTTCAGAGCTCGACACTTACTGAAAGGTAGGAATTCGTTGCCTGTTGTGTACGGAGGGCAGGTTATTGGTCAGGTAAGAAATAATAATCATTTCTCAGAATTTGTTTATGCTCACGTATTTGTTAATTTAGGCTCTTTCTGCTGCAACAGCCACTGTTGGTAGTGGATTTTTGCCAAACAGTCTTCACAGTTACTTCGTCCAAAGTGGCAATGTGGATATGCCTATCCTTTATATGGTTGATCGAATTCGCGACGGGAAAAGCTTTTGTACTCGTCTTGTGAAGGCAGTGCAGAACGGCGATGCTATATTCACTGTGCAAATCTCTTTTCACAAGGTAAATGAGCATTTAAAGTAATTTTCGTTCTACAAGGTTTACCGTAAATGTGTTTTGGTGGTGCTATTTCAATTGGTATCATTTTGCCATAATTTGCTAGAAAAAAGGTCCAGAGACATCCGATAAAGCTACTACAGGCCTTTTCATCTTGCTATTTTTCAGCCGGAAGCAGATTCAATCAAACATCAGCTGGAGATGCCGAAGGTTGCAGGGCCAGATGGATTGTTGGACATGAACCAGCTCATGGAAGAAGCCACAAAGGTTGGAAAACGTTGAGGTGTTTTGTTTCGATCTATAAGCAAAGAAAACAAGTTAAGGATCCTCACCTTCATCCTGCTGCTGCGGCCATGATACGTTTCAAACGCAAGGAGATTCCACCGGCATTCTTCAGGATCTTCACGGTATATGCTTCTGACTTTATTTATATATTTGTTTCTTCATTGTTTGCAAATTATGTTATTCTTCTGCTCTTGGAATACGTTGTTTATACGGGACGTAAACATTCATATTATTTCTTCTTCACTCTAAGCGAAATTTTTCGTTGTATATTGCATGTATCAGTTTTGTTACAGTTCCGTCCTGTAGATGTCAACATCTTTCTATCTGGACCCGTGGCGAATGGAGGTGAAAAACCCCAACAAGACAGCTTCCGGTCTTACATGTGGATTAGAGCCAATGAAAATATCGGTAACATAATCTGATCAATTTCGGTTCAGAGTTGCAGGAGAAAAAAAGAATGCAGTAAAATGCGCATTTGGAGAGGGTGACGGGAAAGGCAAGCAATGTGCACAGATACATACTTAGCTATCGTCGCGTTTGAACCAGGCTATGTTGTCCTCCAAAATCGACGATAGTCGAGTATTTGTGCCTTTTGTGTGCTTTTCTTACCGGACTATCAATGTACGCAGCGTTTTCTCACGTTCTCATTTTTCTACCCTCCATAGAACTACCATTCTCGTTGAAACGGGCCATATAAGGCCATTATCTCTATTATGCAATCCATTTTTCTCTATTTAGGAGATGATCCACGACTTCATGTTGCGGCAGCCGCTTATATCTCTGATGCCACCATGATTGAGACAGCTCTTCGACCTCACAGCAGGTGACAGTTTTGATTCTAAGTGTAATCTGTTGGTTCGAATTTTCTGGGATTTTCTTTCCTTTGTTTTAGGGTGGGCTTCATTCCATCTATGGCGCTAACCTTGGATCACTCCATCTGGATGCACGATGACCAGTTTAGAGTTGACGATTGGCTTCTATACGAGAACCACTCGACCATAGCGAGTGAGTGCTATTTCAAGTAGCCTTCATGGTAACTCTTAGGAGAATTCATAGGAGGACACTCTTTCAGGTGGTGGTCGCACTTTGATTGAAGGTAAACTGTGGACTCGTGACGGTCGTCTAGTGTTTTCTACCGCACAAGAAGCTCTGATCCGTGCTCCAAAGCCCAAAATCCCATTGGAAAATGGCAATGGAAAATAATACGACTCGTGGTTTTTTGTTTATTTTCGATCTCATCTAGTCTCTTACGTTAGTTCTGGTCATGGTTATTGTTTCAGCTTAATGAGCTAATGCTTTACTCTTTTCTAGTGTTGTAGGCTTTGAGTTACTTGCTGACAATTCTGACATATTGACAGCTCAGTTGTCATAATCAATGGTAATCAAGGGTGATTGCTAATGGGGATGTGTTGTGCAATGGTTATAATAATAATCATAGTATTTTAAGAGTTATCAAAGTTCGCTTTGATTGTACCTTTGAGTTGATGTTTTTCCAAGCGGAGCTAGGACTACTTTAGCTGGAAGGCATTCCAGGACCATTTCTCGCTTCCAGCCGAATGAAAAAATTGTGAGCTTATTGTGGAAACATGAAATATTTGCTCGTTAGAACATTCATAGGCTAGGACGCAGTTGTAAATCCACGTTTTAATCGTGCGGTGCGGGAATAACGATAAATGGATATACTCGGGATCACGAGGCGACCGCACCGCATGAGCTTGCGTAGCGTGTGGACTAACCACCACTGTTGCTGTATATGGCATCTTTACTTTATTTTCGCTTTAATTTAGCTTGAATTTCTCAAATGTTCACCACCGTTTTCATTAGTTTACAATTGTTGTTTGGCTGTTTGACCAATTTCCTTGCGCGTTTTTTTCAGTCCCATATTGTTCGCGACTTTTTTTTGCCATCACAACTACATCAAAGTCAATTTCTGAGTAGTTTTCAGTTTTAACAGCAGTTCTTCTTCAGCAACAGTGACATTTTTAAAGTAGGAAGGGTAGTCTTTTATCTCTTTCTCGGTTCTTGCGCACTTATCCGGCTGGTAGCGAGAAGTTTTACGACCAACTGCATACTCTTAATAATTCATGACATTCTTCTGTAGTGGTGTTGGTGAGATTTATTTTTAGGTGCATAATGATGCATAATAAACGTCTGTAGTTGCAAAAAATTGTTTATAAAAATATATGTACAGTAGTACGAGATCATGCATATAGGAAAACTGAGATCAATTCAAGCGATATGTGTAATTCTTTTCAACTCCATATTATAATGGGAGGGGATTCCTGGAGGGATACATGTTCAACACGATAAAGAAATTCTGCGATTTTAAATCTCTAACATGGCCGGGAGCTAATAATCATACAGCTACACACATCTATAAATAATACGAAAAATTCAGTTGAGAATGAGCTTTGTATATCAAGTTTTGTTACCTCAGTACTGTTTAGCAAGGAAGTCAAATGAGTAACGAGTAACAAGTTGAAAAAAAATAAAACAGCACTTCGAATGGTATTGTTCTACATAATACTGATGTTGTTATTATTGTTGGAGGCGGAAAGCAGCGCGGAGACGAGGCGCATGTAATCACCGCTGCATGTCTGCTGGATGTCATATTCGAGAGCTCGATTATACTTTCGCTTGTACTCCTCGGCGATGTCGTAGAGATCGATCTAAATTTGTGAATTCAGTTGCAGGGTTGTAAGGGATTCAAACCCCAGATATCAGAATGAATGGGAGTATGAAAACATAGGTATGGAAGATAAAGTTGTTTGAAAGTTTTTTGGTATTGGGTAAAGGGTAAATTATACTAGAGGCGCGTCGTGCGTGCGACTATACGTTATGTTTCAAACGCGATGATCATCGGCCCACAATCGATATAGTCCTTCTCAAAAAGTTAGACGGATTCCGTGACCGCAGAAACGCGGTGGAATCTGAGCGAAGGATGCGGAGAGAGCACACTGTAAGAGGGTCAAGTTGGTCCTGCCACGATTTTGTGACCGCAACGCTATGAAAACGCACGCGCAATCCGTCTTTTTTTGACAAGGACTGTACGTATTGCTTGCCTGTCTAGTCCACCTCTTCATCCCTAGCTATGCTGCTATACTCCTAAGGGTATGGCACCTCCAAATATCAGTCGTGGTCGATCGTCGGCCCACAATCGATACGTATAGTTCGTACGGCATGTGATAGTAGCTTCAGTCCCTGTCGAAAAGATAGACGGATTGCGCGTGCGGTTTCATAGCGTTGCGGCAACAAAATCGTGGTAGGACCTACTGGACCCTCTCACTTAGAGCATGCTCCCTCCGCATCTATCGTCCAGGTTCCGCCGCGATTCTGCAACTACGGAATCCGTCTATCTTTTTGAGAAGGAGTGTAAGTATTTGAGCATAAAGCGGCGACTCCTAGATCCCCATGCTAAACACAGGACATTTCAGAATTGTCATACCGACGCATAGTAATTGCACGGTTGTACTACCACGGTTGCACCATTGTTTTTGGGTCACTGTAAATTCTTCGAGTCGCAGCCACACAATTTCTTTCTTTGTCTTTTTTCTCCCCGTGGTATTGTTCCCGTTGGAACGCACTACACCGAAACCAGAGTTGTAGTGGACGCAGCGACGGAAAGTGTTATAATTCGATACCTTTTATGTCCTTTTTCCACTGTCTGCCAGTACCCAGTCCACTACAAGTAAATTTCAAACACTTTTGCTTATACGACTGCCCTAAGTTACTATGTATACCTGGCACTAGGTGACCCTCACAACGCCAGTGCTGGTTCAAAGTAGAAGGAAAGCCTGTAGACGTTATGTGATCTCCGACGCAGCTGCAGAATTATAGAGATGGTTTTTCAACAACACACCCTCCTCGTAAGCTGACACCACAACATGGAATTAGGGTCTCCTCCACCTCCACCTACTCATCTAGCCGGAATCTCGTGACTTGAAATGTTCCCCTAGTAACCAATGGCTTCAGCAGATGTTACCGAGCAAAGTGGAGATTTTCTGTTTCATGAAAGGCAGCATAAAATAGCTCAAACTGACATGGCCCTGGGGTGATTCACACCTCGATGCTTTTTTTTGCTGTGCATGATATGGAGAGTCTCAATTACCGACTTAGCCATCATTCGCCCTGTAATACCTGAGCTAGATTTACTACTCACCTCACTGCGACTGACGGTAATACGAATAATCGTCTGATGATCGGGTCTATCGCCTGTCATCGCTGCTCTGAGAAGTTCGGCAAAATATAGCTGCATATTTCTGGATACACGAACTGAAATAGGAGAGCAAATTATGGTAAAACAGGTAGTTCATAGGATGGGTGTGGAACTTACTGATAGTAAGGAAAATCTGGCGAATTTCTGAGTGTAACACCTTATTTTTTCGTATCAACGTTTCAATATCTCTTTCTCCACTGCGAAGTTCGTCTACCTGAAATTTTAATGATGGATTACTAATAATGTGGTTTGATGGTAGTCTTCTATATATAAGAAAATTTCTGGCATCATCTATCGACAACTATCACCATGGCGCAAGGCGTTAGGCCTCTGTGATTTTTCAACTTTCTAGTGAACACCCACATCCGGATTTCAAGATATTTACAGCCATTTAGGGGTTTGCTGAACATCTAAGGTCGAACCGCAACTGTCTTTATTCTATTTTTTTTTGGGGGGGGGGGGGAGGGGTGGGAGAGTAGGAGAGAAAAGGTAGTGAGCGATCACTAACCCTCATTTAAAATCTGGTTTGCATGCGGGCGACAGTTAGGGGCGGCGGAGGGAGAGACGTGGTCGAGATTTTTCGGATTTTGATGAAGTTTTTGATATAAACACTGGAGATGGCATGAAGAAATTGCTCTGCATTGGTGTTGCGTGAGCGAGTTTTTCTGGAATTTTTGGCGCGATTTTAAATTTTTCACGGAAGTTCTGCAAAACGCTGGTGGACAATTTACTCGAGCAGCAGAGGGAGGTGGTGGGGGACGTACTGAGACTGCTCTACTCCTCGAAGACTAATTCGCTTTGCTCGTTGCGGCTGTATTGGTTTCTGTGAGTATTGATTATGGGCGACGCGTCACTGCCGCTGTCGCCTCTATCGCCCATCCACAATCAATACGCATCAAGACCAGTGCCAAGCATCGTAGCGACCTTATCTGCTTCGAGGAACATAGCAGACCAAGTAATGAACGGAAGGAAATATCCTGAGGAAATATCCTGAACTCTGGATGTTCATCGGCACAAGACTGCGAGAGGAGCAGAGGAACAGATGGAAATCAGTTTTTAAATAAAATTTTGCGATCATCGCCAAGTTTTGGATCTAAATAAGATAATTCGTGGAACTATCTCTTCTCAAGTGCCTAAAAATAGATAAAAGTCGAACATACCCGATCAAAAACTGCACCAATATGCTTCCATGAATTTCCAGTGAATATCTGTTCAAAAAGCGTCAGATTCTTGGCGAGTTCATCAAGCGAATTCTGGAAATAAGAACAGTTTTCCATCGTCTATTTGTAAACAAAAGTTACCCCAGCAATGCAGTTAGCTCACATTAACAAGTAATTTCGCGTGCGTTTCCACCAGCTGATCGTCAATCTTTTTCCCATCCTCGTCTCTAGATTTACACAGTAACATCGTTAGCATACGTCCAACTACGCCTTCAACCTAGAAATAGAATCATTCGGTGGATTTTACAGGAGAAATTTTTGGAAAAAGTTGTGTACCTTCACTGCGATATCCTTCTCTAGAGTTTTCTTGAAATCGTTGTGGTAAGTCTCACGGATGACTCGCAGTTGCTAAATATTCAATATTAGGAGAGTTCAAAATACATGGGTCACTTATAGCCGAACAGAAAGAAGCAATTTCTGGGCAAGATATTACTTTTAAATTACTATTATCCGAGTTGAAACAAGTTATTACTATGTACTAAGAGTTGAAATGTAACTCACCCGAGAAGATCTTGTACAGGCGATTTCGATGGCGACAGAACGGTCGGCATAGCGGTTCTGGAACAATTCCAAGATTATCCTGGAGTTCAAGATTTGCAGTCTTCACCCCCTAGTTTCCAATGCATCGGTACAATAGTCACCTCCTAATTTTTCAAATGAAATATTTCAGAGTTGATATCCCTCATTTGGTTGCTAAGAGGGAAAATTCAAGGAAATCAAAGACATCAATAAGCTTCAAAATTATGCAGAAATGTAGAAGTTATTGTAGATCCTGTAATCTTCTGTTCCATGGATTCCCCTACTCTGTTAAAAACAATTTGAAGAAAAGTGTTAAAACCTACAGATAGTGATCTATAGAGGTTCAATGTGTCATACTGATGAGCTGGTTTGAACAATGCTTGAACCATTTCCAGAAAATATCCACCAGTCTCCTCTTCCAGATCGTCGATCAGCTTCTGTAATCAAATGCCGTTCATTCAGAGACAGCCTTCTCTTCACGGAATTAACGTCACTCACTCTTCCATACATGTCCTCATAAGCGCTGAGAATTTTCTGTCGTTGGAAATTGTTGTGGTACAAAAGCGTGTTGATAACGATCTGATCCTTGGTGTCTGAAATGTCTAACATAGAGGAGTTCAGTGGTTTTTTATATGATTTTTTTGGTTGAACTGTCTGTGTAAGTCTGATCCTTGAAGGTGTTTAGTTACTTAAGTCCAATATTTTTCCTGTTCGACTACCCAAATTTGAAAATTTTCATCGAACTTAGCGAGGAAGAGGGAACAAGTCAGAGGTTATCAAGTCATTTTATACTTCTGCTGCTATCTTCTCTGGAAATTAACCTCTTTTTGGCTGGAAAGTTTCCATAGAAGAAAATAAAATTCCATAGAAGAATTCCATAGAACTACAGACGGGTCCGGCAGCCACTGCAAATGGGCGCCGGTGGGCGCCGGCCGCCGCCACCCTCCGGCGCCCCGGTATAAATGAGCTATAAATCACTCGAGCTTGGGAGAAAGCGAAGAAAAATACAATTTTAGTCCATAGTAGACAGAGTGCAGTGGATATGTTAAGGCTATAAAGTAGGGGACCATTTTCACAACTTTCACGTTTTTTCATTTTTGTGATTTTCATGGGAAAACATTTCTGAATACACAATAAGCGAAGCCAACTCTTCCATTTTCTGCTATAGTACACTGCTTCACGAATACAAAAATGGCCGTTATTCTTCTATAGATGGACACAGTGCTTCAGTTATCCCATCTGAATAATAAAGCTCATCCAATTCGGGATCCTCAGAAATAATTGAAATCCGTATAAATTGTTCCATATCTATTGCGAAGTAGTTCTACCGCTGTCATTTGTCTTTCGTGGAGCAGTCTTTTACGGCGGAGTTACTCTCTCCCGGTTTCCCTCAACTTTGAAAAAGTGGTTTTTCACTATTACTTACACTATTACTATTACTTACACTCACACTTATCGTAGTTTATCTTCGAAATTTATGCAAAACGTTGCCGGATGCCTTCCTGGACTACCCGAAGGAGATCACGGGGGACGTTCCAAGCAGTGAACCCCAAACACTGCGATACTTAACTCTGGATCTCCAAGTGGAACCAGCGATAGGGACAGATTGCAATCTGCCGCTCAAACCACTGAGCCATCCGGGCTACTTTTTATGTTGGAGTTTGTTAGATAACTGCAGCAGTCGTAGGCAGCATACTATATGTATTTGCAAAACGGGGCACAGGGCAGGATTCGATCCCCTGACCACCACAACGTCGATCATTCGCTCAACCCACTGAGCTATGCGCGCACGCGATGCAACATACAAATGGTGTCCAATCTACTTACACTTACACTTATCGTAGTTTATCTTAGAAATTTAGGTGAAAAGGGAGTTGGGTGGGGCCACTCCTGTGAAGCCTAAGCCTAAGCCTTAAACCCATTCTTAAGCATAGGGTTAGGCTTATCTACCTGTCTACTATGGACTAAAATTGTATTTTTCTTCGCTTTCTCCCAAGCTCGAGTGATTTATAGCTCATTAATACCGGGATGCCGGAGGGTGGCGACGGCCGGCGCCCCCCGGCGCCCATTTGCAGTGGCTGCCGGACCCGACCGTATGACAAAGAATGTAAGCGTTTTCCTTTCTTTTTGTTCTAGAAATGCACAGTTTACCATAACTGACAAACAGATCATTAAGAACCTCCCAGGAAGAGATGGTTATAGGCCTTTATGATGTCATGAGCAGAGAAAATTGGCTATCATGAATTATGTCTACGCATCTACAAGGTTTCTAAACATGTTCTTATATGTGCGGTTTGTTGTTGTAGTGAGTATACAATGATTACCCCCTCAAAGGCTTCTCCTCGAGCGAAAGTACTATGTGTATAATACCTATTCTTTCCAGAAACTTCCAGAGATGCTTAAGATTATGGATTTACTGCGGAAAATGTGAAAAATTACCCATTCCACTCAGTGCTTTGCGCAACGTTTCGCTGGCTTGGGCTGGGTGGAAATCAGGACTGTCAGGGCCGTAGATTGTTCCGCGAAGGTCCTCATACTAAAAATTCAGAGAATCTAGAAGAGTTTGAGGTAAAATACGTATAAAAATTAAGAAAACGGAGGAGTATATGCTTAGTCACCTGGCTTTCGTACATCTGATACATCATCGGCATTAGTCGCCGTTTATGATGGCTTGTGTCAGAGTCGATAGAAGAACCGGTGCTTAGGTTCTGGAAAAGAGGACGGATCCAGAAATGTAGGTAATTGAAGTGTTTAGAGACAATCAAACAAGAAAATATCTCTATAGAAGAGAATAAAGCCAGAGATGTCATCAAAAGCACGTTAGAGAAGTTTAAATACTCGTAGGACGACGTCGTCCAAGGCTTCTCCCTCTTAAAACTAACTCGTCTACTTCAAACCCCTCCCATATGACGTAAGGTAGGGGCGGTGCGAATTTCCTGTTTGGCTGTGGATTGGCATCGAGCCAACGTCGACAGCAAGTCAGGCATAGCGGGAGAATTTTTGAGTAGTGAATATATCGATGCTCAGGATAGCCGCTTCTGAGTCTTTCGCAATACCGATTTCTAGATCTAAGCTAGTCTTGGATGCATGATTGGAAGGATGGGTAATCTCATACCCAGTTGGGTACAGACAATGTCATGTATGTGCAAACATCTTGTCATGTGACATAAAGGGTAAATCCGAGCACGTAACCGCGTTTACCGCAGGTAATTCCTTCGAAAACTTAAATATTGGGCAAGGAAGTACCTATCGTTTCTTTATTCACTTTCCCATCAGTTTTGTAAAAAAGTACATATAAATAAGGTTCGTAGTCAAAGTAGGATTGGAGGCAGTGTACATGTTGTTTACAGCTCATGCTGGACTTCACGTGAAGCCATAATTGTGATTGAAGCTTATCCGTGGATTCCATGGATAATCATGACATTCTAGTTTTTCAAATTTTCATTCACATAATGTTTTCCTTATAGATACACCTGTGTAAATGAACACGGCGTTAACAGTCTGGTATGGTAAACAGAAACTTATGAAAAAAATCCTGGAAATTTTTCTGAGGTGCTGCTTTTCCGACCGAGCACGACATATGTCACAAAACACACATTTTCGGCTATTTAAGGGTATAAGTGAACAAAGAGTCACCACAGGATGTTCGTCTGCACTCTCTTCTGGCTTATAGCTTCTCTAACACGAGCCATGAGGTACTAATACGTTCGATGAGGGAGCAGACTGTTAGAGTTACACTTCTAGAGATCACAGTTAGTGCTTCACTTCGACGAAAAGAGCCCAAATTTCGTGCGACGCCTCGAAAGCACCAGTGATCATGTTACTAGTAACTTATTTCTTAATCAGAACATTCCAGAAGCAATCTCTGTCGTTCTAGACACCCCTCCCCCCACGCACTCTCGAGGACTACGACGGCCAGATTTTCCTAGTAAACTCGTGATTTTGTCGGTGCCAGCAGCTTCTTTACGCTCGTGTTTGGATGCATTAATCATTTGACACGAAAATGGTAGTGGAAAAGTACAGCCACGTCGTTTGCACGAATATTGGGACAGTCAATAAATTGTGCAAACTTGCCGTTTCAGAAAATATGGCGATGAAACACGTGAAGAGTTCATTATTTTTCACTTTTGCCATTTGTTAATGTATACATATAAAGGCTAATATGAAGAAAGGATAGGACCTTACTTAACTCTTCTAGAATAGATGGTTTTAAAAAACGCATTTTTTAAAAGTACATATTTCTGCAGGAAGCCGTGCAAACGGTTGTAATTGGAGTTTTATGTCAACTTTACAAGAAAAGTCTCAAGATCTGGTGCAGCACTTCCTCTGAGGAATTCCTCTGAAAATTTTAGAACTCGTTCATATTTTTCATCCATCTTTAATTTCTGGATGAAGCGCTAAATTCCGCCAAATGACACTTCCTATAATGGTTCAGCGTCATTGGTCAGACCTGGAAAGAGATCCACAGCTTTAACTATTCCAGCTCTAAGGCAAATTATGCCAGACGCGTGCGTCAGACGCGCGTCAAACGCACGCACCCACATATTTGCAGAGAATTTTCCGTGAAGATTGGTCGACGCGCCACATCCTGAATGAAAAGCGCACGGCCGCTGCGAAAAGCTGCTACGCCGTAAATGCGTTCGTCTAACTTGCGTCTGAGCTCCGTCATGGCCCATCCTTCATGATGTATAGTCCTTGTCGAAAAGATAGACGAATTGCGCGTGCAGTTTCATATCGTCGTGGCCGCAGAATCGCTTTGGGACTTATCGGACCCATTCAGTTGGAACATGCTCTCTCCTCATCCATCGTTCAGGTCCCAACGCTTTTCTGCAGCGACGGAAACCGTCTATGTTTTCGGCAAGGACTGTACGTGTACAGTGTGGCAAAAAACTGTGGATCGGATTTCAAATTGCTCCTAATTTCCCAGCGACAATGTCATTGAGCATAGGAAAACAAATGATGTTAGCGCAATAAAGACAGTCCTCATAATGCTGACCATTTACTTGAATTCCGTTTTTTTTCTTTTCAAGAAGTTTACAGTTTTTGCCTCTGATTTCTGGAACTCCAAGAAAGTTAATTCAGGGTTTTGTCCACAGTGTTGCTCACTGCGACAAAACTCCGTGGTCGATCAACCAACTTTCATACGCTTCAGGTGACATGCTTGTTGGATATGAGTACGGTTATTTCAATTATGAACCATCCTACGTTTAACTTTGATGTTTTCGTGAGGGGGGGAAAATCACTCCCTGCGTTGAACTTCTAGTGCATGGCAATTAGGAAACTCATTCGGTGCTGGAACGAGTCGAAAAATTACCTCAGACGACATTCGTCAGCCAATTTTACTTGCAGCTCCTGGATTTTCTTAAAACTGTACTGCAAACAGCTTTAAGATGGACGGGACAAGACTCGGGATTAAGTGTAGAGGGTAGTGCTGAGTAATGAATTTCGTCAGAATCATATGATGTTTACACGCGGTGGCGGGCGGATGATCGCGTGATGTTCTAGCTGAATAGCTAACGATAACGAAAATAATCTAGTGGAAATAGAGGTCTGAATGAGGCCAAATTAGGGTACAGGTATGCCACTGATAAAAGAAGATTCCCACTGGCCATCCACTGTCGTACAACTATCATAAACATGAGAAAAATCTAGAGCTTACCCGAATGGAGCACCTCTCGGCAGGGTTATTGTAAGTTGGTGTGTCGGAGTCTTCTCCCATATTGGTCAGCTGGATGCTACAAATGGAAAGCAATCGCGTTATGCGGTTTACGCTAATATTTAGTAATGTATATGACACGATTATAAAACATATCGGTGAGACGAATCAGGCAGCTCATTGGAGTAAGGAGGCAATGGTAGAGAGACATTCCGATGAGAAGAGGAGACTTGCAGCACGTGTGTTTTGGTTGAACTCAGACAAACGTCGTTCGGCTTAATCAATCAGCTCATTACTTCAAATCAGGCTAAGCTTTCTTCCGTTTATCAGAAAAGAATTTCTGGCTACTTCGTCCACTGTATGTAAGGAGTTACAGGAGGAAAATGGGAAAAATCCAGAAAATTTCGTGAATTTTTCCCGCTTTGGACGTTCATAAATAGAGAAGTATAATTCTGTGCCTGTTCTGGAATCCATAAGAAAATTACGGACTTCTCCAGGAAAGCCCATAGCACAGCCAATGGACCTCAGGCGACGCTCTTCGACTCATGCGTGGGCGCGTACCCCTTCTATGGCTATGAAATAGTACGTGAATGCAAAGAATTCCTCGTTTCTGCTGAGAAATTTACCATCAAACATTCACTAGACGGAAAATTTTTCCTGGTGCGGAGATGCACGTGCGCCTGGCACGATAAAAAAAAATAAGGCAAAAAAGAAATTAGCAAGTGCAAAGGCGCTGTTTTTGCTCGCACCACATCAGAGAACGCAACCGTTTGCGTCTGGGATGAAGGGCTGGATTTATTCTATCCTTTACCGAGTAGTCGCACGTATGACGCACGCATCCAAATAGTAGTTCTTAGGCCTTCTGTTGATTCTTCATTTTACTTGGTAGCATGGGTAAAAACTAGATGGTTGTTCCCTTTTTCCCAGGAATGCGGTAGCCCGTCAAAAAAAAATTTTTGAAGTGAAAAGTAAAGAAGAAGAGTGTCTTTTTTAGATCAATGTTCTTGCCACCACTACCACGGAATGAGGGGTAGGAGGGTAGTGAAGCTGTAGAAGAAAGCTACAACCTATCGCATTCTCTAATTTCGGCATCTGTTGAATTAGATAAGAAATCGCGGTTATTTAAGCCTTTAAGACTAAGAGACCACGAGAGTCTTCCTCTAAGGGAAGTACGTGAAAAGGATACAGCAGTCACCAAGGATGATATTCAAGATCATGCTGAATGACACGGACGAATCAACATGGCTGACTGTTCCACAGCGCACAGCAAAAGCTAAAAATAAGAAGAACCGAAGAGAATATGAAGAATAAAGAAGAGAGAAGGGAGCAAATGTGGGTTTTGAGATTCTCTTCAACCTATACAATTTTACTCAAGAGATAGCTGCACTTTAAATCCGAGCAGACAGCTGCCACACCCACTACATATCTGAAGTAAGAACCTGAATGCAGGAGCCAGGAGATCCAGAAACCATGTCAAGTAAGTAAAGATGGACCTGCCCTTGCCTCGAGGCAGCGAAGACGATAGACGCGCTAACAGTGAATAGTGGCCGCTGTTTTCGAAGTTATCAGCTACTTATACGACGGCGAGAGAAGGGCTGGGCCGCTGGCTAATCCAGGATAATATCGCCTGCGTCACATCGTCGGGCTTCGTCGGAGTAGGTGATTTCGCGACGGCATGGAATAGTTCATTGAATTAGAGGTTATCCAAGTAATTAACGCTTAACAACAATGACGAAATAGGTTTTACTAACTCTATAAAACGTCCACAAAAAATAGTTCGGGTATTGGTTGGATTAGTCTCCTGATACGTATCCTAGAACAAAGGTTGATACCACCATTTATTTACTGGAATTTCAAGGCAAACGACTAATAATGTTCTTATAAAACAATTCTGTAGGCTTTCCATATCGAAAAAGATCGAAAATCCTTCCATTCCTTTCAAAACCCGGCGCTTTCATGCAACTTGATTAAAAGCCACTCAACAGTAGGTCTTCAGAGGTCCTATGATTGTTTTATAGCCCTTCCTTCCAACACAAGCTACGATACCCTTCCACGATTTTTTCTACATCTGCAGCATTTTTATAGGGCACTCAGACGATATTCATTGATTTCTTATAGTTCTATACGATCGCACTTTTTTGAAAAACTATTGAAATCGTAAGTGTGGCTTTTTCTCAATCGAATAATTGTGTAAAAATTAATAAATATCAATCTATCATATTCTGTAAGTCTTGACTATACATTGAGGCGAAGCCAAGAAAAATAGATGAATAATAGACAAATAAATGAATCATAAAGTAAATCGGATGACAGATAAATGACCAGAATTTCTGTGAACAAGTGCAGTGAACGGATGAAAAGGAATGCGTGGACGAACGAGTATGGAACAAGATATGAAATAGAGAGAAAGGGCAAATATAGAAAGTAGGAATGGAAGAAAAGAAATGCTATGAAAGTGGGTTAGGCAAGAAACGATCAAGATAGTAGAATAAAAAGTAAAACTAAAAACGTGAAGAAGACGGAATGATTGGAGGAACTCTTCGGATTTTTTTCTTTTTATTTCTTTCTTTTGTCTCACTTCACATTCATTCTCATGGAGTTACATGGATGAGTCAAGAAAAGGAATAGCTATAAGGTTTCCTTCCACGTAGAGTGTCGCCGGCGCCAGCCAGTAATCTTTCACCGAATGACGAGAATATTAGTCTGAGGAGCTCAGTAGCAAGCAAGGACTACATTCCGAGTAGTACATGCCCGGATGAACGATGGAATCTTCTAGAAGTCAGGTTATTATCCAAATCGCCTTGTGGAAACCCGTGATCGACGGGTACAAACGTTGCGCTCCTGAGACGTAGCATATATTGGCGATAATCCAGAATCACGAGTAAACGCTTTGGTGCTCAGCACTGATTTGCTCATGCATATAATAAGATGTTTATCTGGATGCTACTCTTGTTTACTGGTTGAATCCTCATCGAAAACAACTAGGAATTCATGGAGAGTTACGTAGATAATCCTCGAAAATCGGCTGTGCTGAGTCAACGCGGTGTCGTAGCTATGGTGATAGGAGTCGTCTTCGCCACAGCTTCGCCAGGATGGGCGCTTCGATGGTTGACGGGGCCGACGCACTGCTGGTGACAGTGCATGATAACATTTATCCCCGAGGCTATGAACCATCAGGGACGTCAAGGACATAAGTTAATTTTATTCCATAGTAGACAGGGTAGATAAGCCTAACCCTATGCTTAAGAATGGGTTTAAGGCTTAGGCTTACGCTTCACAGGAGTGGCCCCACCCAACACCCTTTTCACCTAAATTTCTAAGATAAACCACGATAAATGCAAGTGAGTAATAGTGGATACCATTTGTATGTTGCAGCGCGTGCGCGCATAGCTCAGTGGGTTGAGCGAATGATCTATGTTGTGGTGGTCAGGAGATCGAATCCTGCCCTGTGCCCTCGTTTTGCAAATACATATAGTATGCTGCCTACGGCTACTGCAGTTATCTAACGAACTCCAACATAAAAAGTAGCCCGGATGGCTCAGTGGTTTGAGTGGCAGATTACAATCTGTCCCTATCGCTGGTTCCACTCCGTTGGAGATGCAGAGTTAAGTATCGCAGTGTTTGGCGTTCACTGCTTGGAACGTCCCCCATGATCTCCTTCGGGTAGTCCAGGAAGGCATCCGGCAACGTTTTGCATAAACTTCGAAGATAAACTACGATAAGTATAAGTGTAAGTTATAGTAATAGTGTAAGTAGTAGTGAAAAACCACTTTTTTAAAGTTGAGGGAAACCGGGAGAGAGTATCTCCGCCGTAAAGGACTGCTCCACGAAAGATAAATGACAGCGGTAGAACTACTTCGCAATGGATATGGAACAATTTATACGGATTTCCATTATTTCTGAGGATCCTGAATTGGATGAGCTTTATTATTCAGATGGGATAACTGAAGTACTGTGTCCATCTATAGAAGAATAACGGCCATTTTTGTATTCGCGAAGCAGTGTACTATAGCAGAAAATGGAAGAGTTGGCTTCGCTTATTGTGTAAGCGCAAAACGGAAAACGGAAAATTCCGCACACCCCCTGATTTGGATCCGAGTGACAGACGCAGAGGGAGGGGGGGGGGGAAGGAATTTTAGCAGTTGCTTCATAAAAAAAACTTCGTATTGGTTTATCATTAATTAATCGTTTTTTTTTTACCATTTTTGAACTTTTATCGTTAGTTATTTAACATTGAAATTAGTATTTTTAGTATTTTATTGCTCTATCCGGGTCTTTGAAGTATCAGGAGTTGCTAGTATTTTTTTTTCCAAGCCCCCCCCCTCCCCCCCTCCCCCCCCCGGCTTGCCACTCTTGCGTCCTGCGCTGGGTCCGTATCCATTATACTTCATCCAGTCGGATAAACGCACTCTAACGAATATGTTAAAGGGATTGGGTAATCAGTTACCTAACAAAAACTTATCTGAGGATATTTGTATCCTCTCGTATCACTGCAGGATATCTTTAACCGCTAGTTATCTGATGGATAAGTGTTCATTATCATTTGCATCAAAAATTCCTCCTATTTCTCGCTAGTGTACCCTAACTCCGTCAAGGAATGAACGCGTGGATGGATTTCCCATATACGGCCTGGATGCATCATTGAGATTACCCACGTAGATGTGTTGACGCTTGGCGCCCGTGATAACGGTGGATAAATTTGATTACTTTTCGTACCCTGGGTAATCTTAGTGACGCATGCGGCACCAGGATAACGGAAGGGATAATGATCAGTGGAAGTGGGTGTAATGGCTTTGTATTTTTCCAACTTCGGCTAAATATATTGGGTACTGGCGCTGATAGGGTGATGAAGCGCGTCAGAGGTTATAGGGTTCTGGAAGAAAGGAAAAGTTTTTGGATAATTTACCATGACAGTTGATATTAGACTGACGTAAAAGTATCCTGACAACAAGATATAAGGAGCAGACAGCAGGAAACTCCCGGGCAACTTGCAGAAAAATCCGTAGCAAAAAGTAAAAATCGTAAACATCCTGAAATTCGCGTGGGAGCCACTGCAGTTTAGCAAATCCAACCTATGGAAATACATCTGATCATATGACTGCTCTGAGTAAACTCGTCCACAAAGTGGATTGTACCCATGTCTAGACGAAGTCAACTCGTCCTAAGAGTGGAACATAAACGAGCTTGGCTTCTTGTGGATGTAATAGCTATTATTCCCAGAGAAGACCTATGTAGGTCGTGTCTACCTGTCGCAAACTTTCTAAATTTATGCACAGTCCCGCAGTTGGAATAGAACTACATTTACATGAGAATTTCCAGAAGAATTTGAACTATACAAGTTATCTTGAGTAGTGTTTTTTGGTTCAGACGTCAGAAAACATATCTGAAAACGAATATAGCCTTTTCGGGCACTGGCCTGGGCTAAAATGTAAACTTGAAGTTGTGTTGGCTCAAACGCATCTAATTTTCCCCTTCTATCGCTAGGTTTTTCTTCTTAAATTTTTGGTTCTCAGCTCTACAGGTAGGCCTAGCTACAAACACTTCAACTAAGCACCACACTGCCATGAGGTCTTGTGGAAAGCGCAATTATCGAATGTGCGGAGTTTGTCCAGATAAATGTAGCATTCTGGGATGAATCCATTGCAGGAGCCTAGAGGCTTACGCCCAAAGGCTTAGGCATGGAACAGCAAATCCGACAGTCATCAACTTAGCGCGATAGCGATACATTTTCAAGCCCATAGTGCCAAGTAAACACCAACCATGGGATGCCACATATGTTGAGCAGGCCTGGCAGACCTTAGCTACGGTTCTGCAGTACCTAAAGTTTCACGAATTCGAGTGCTGTATTCACTCTAGCAGCTGAGTTTCGGCTTGTCCACTGTGGCCAAAACTGACTTTCAAGATTTGTTCTATCGGAAAATTCTCAAGGTCCGCTACCTCTACACACTTTTACTCTTTTATGTTTACTGTTGTGTTGTGATTAAGTAGTAATACTGGTCAGCTTAATTTTGTTCCTTTTCTTTCTTTTATTTGGCGCTTCTCTATTGCAAATCATTTTACATTCTGTTCGCGGTGATGGCACACCCTTATGGTGCATGCAAATAAATAAATAACTAAATAAATAAATTGTATAGTGCCATGCACCAGGTTACATTCGGAGAGAAGCCAGATAGAAAAATAATGTGGGGATGGATACATGCAATATGCTTTACTAAATTATCGTCTCATTAAAAGAAGGTTTTTCGAAAAAAAGAGGTTTGCAAGAGATGGGGTGGCACTATCAAAACCACTGAATCATAGTTTGGTTCCAAAAAAATGGAGCAGACGTTTGCGCAAGATAATACGCCAAAATTGACATCGAAAGCCGAATCTAGGCCCCTTGGCTGCCTCAGCCTAGCCTCAAATTCTGCATCATCACGGCTAGATGGCTATTTCACTGATGCAAGACCTCGAAGCGAAGTTTACCGTGAATTTTTGAAACTTATCCCTGTCATTCTTGATTAAAAATCAATTCCCAGTGCCTTTTCTTCCCTCTTTGTTCAGGTTCCAAAAAAAAACAAGTAAGTAAAAAATAAACCAACGATGGTATAGATGCTTTTCGTCTATTAGTGAGATCGTGGTCGAGGAGCGGGGAAAGTAGTGTAAGGGTCAGCTTAGCTCTCAGAACACAGTAAGTTCAAGTGCACTACGCACACGGTGGTTCTAGAATTAATTAGCAGCCTGTGAACCTCCCAAGATTTATTGCACAGTTCGCATATAAATAGGGGGCGTGACCTTTAACCGCAGTTCAGTTCAAGTTTCACCTCCGGCGCGCTGAGTGCTCGGAGGATGAGGAAGGAGCCTGGTTAAGATGGCTCCGCGCCTTCCTCAACGCTTCTAACTGCTCACGCTTTTATTCTATACTCCAGGCTTAGTTGCTTTTGTTTTCGCCTTATTCTCTTTATTCAATTCGCATTTAACGTCTCTTGATGAAATAAACTGTTTTGCATATATTTGTTCTCCTGCACCTCGTATCTGTTCGTTAAGGTTCGGATGAATACATTTTCGGGCAAATCTCAATAAGAACTCGCCCCGAACCTTACATGGAGGTTCCGGCCTCCTTTCTGACTCTTACCCTATTATCTCCACCTTTCTTCACTTCTTTCCTCTCTCTTTTTCTCTCTCTATCTCCCTTCTTTCTCTCTATCAGCACAAAATAGGAAAACATACCGAAGAATTTAGACTATAACATCCTATTCGAATAACGTGGATATTCGACAAATGTGCACACAATCATATCTATTACTTTGCTCCACATTTTGTTCCTTCTCATTTTATAAACTCACAAGTCAGCTTTTTTTATATCTACTTTTACCGCATTCAGTGAATGAACACATATGTAGACATTTGGGAAAAAAAGCGATAACAAAGAGTAGGATAGGATGAGAATATTTTCGGAGGCCACAATTTCATTAGTGAGATAATATATGCAGCGCTCTTTTTTTACATGAGGAGAGAGTCACACACTCGCTATTTTCACATGCGAAGCAAACAGTAAATAAGTAATCAAAGTGTGACGAAATTAGAATACGGGTAGGAAGAAGCGAGAAAAAGCCCTGGCCAGGCACACTCGGTCTTCGCATGGCGTAACATTAACATACATAAACCGAGCGTAAAGTTACCTCCTCTTAAAACGTGTAGGAATATTTTTGAAATTCTCCTCCCCCTCCGTGAATCTTCATAATCAGTTCCTACTCTCTCTTCTTCTCACCTATGCTGATTCGACATTTTGCGTTCTAATCACGTGCACATTACAGTGTCAGAATGTCTGTCAACGCGATTATCGCCAAGATTAATTACATCGCCGAAAAACGACGTCGCCTACAAGCCGCGCGCCCTTTATCTGTCTTTACCGACGAAGAGAGAGCGTATGAGCAGGGAAACCTGCAACTGCTCCCACTCTCAACACCAGCAATTAACAGCAGCACGCGCTGCATGCGGCTTTCCGATGTGCTGGAAGAGCTGCACGACGTGCGGCTCCCGCAAATACCCGTGGAATCCCTACGATTCCACGTGTATGAGATATTGCGGAACGCAACAGCAGCATTCAACGGGACCTGCGGAGAACATCTGCCAAACCCGGCAAACGCGATTCTGCGCGAGGACCTTGACAGTCTCACGTGCAACTTCCCATGCAAGAAATGTGGGACGCGACCCCACAACCTTAACCAGCACCTGATCAACAAGTATAAGTCGCATCTACTTTACCCGCATGCGCCACTACTGGATTTCGCCTACGGAAAGAAACAACAGCTCATCATCACTATGGAACAAACCTGGGTAGAAATACCCAGGGTGCCCATAGCGAATAAAGGGCTCACGTGGCGGGACCTCGCCCAACGATATCCTATGGCGACGGATTTTAACTTTGGTAGCTTCGACTCCTGAACTACATCTTCCTCGTACTGTAGTGCTGACCGAACAGACAAAGGAGTGCACTCTAACAGCGCTCATCTTGAACTCATTAATTTCAGTGAGTGAAAGCGTCTGAGGCTTTAAAACGTTTCGTAGTCCAAAACACTTACACTCGGAAATGCACTTCTGATTAATCACGTTTCACTTTAGGTGCAACGAAATTAAGAAACACTAGAACATCCAGGACACTCGTTAATCTTCCAATCAGTGCAAAACAATTAGTCAAGCCACTGCAAAACAATTAGTCAAACCCTATTCACAGACAAAGAAACAGCAGTCGCTACCTCACAAGCGCTCGTACACTTGCACTTACATGCGAAGAGTCTTACAAATGTACTCACAAACAACGAAATTCTTTTACAGTGCAATCTGTGCCACGCCCACAGGCCTTCGCATATATACCGTCCACATTATCCTTCCACCTTAGTTCTGAAACGTTCCTGCCTTACCTACGACTACTCTCTACGGACGACGCCTACACCGCCGTACGCCATCAACGTGAGTTCTCCTTACTTAGATACTAACTCAGCATTTAACACTGTGTGACTGTAATAGTACTATAGATTATACCCCTCGCCCCTATAGCTGCAACACTTCGGAAAGTTTTATTCAATTAAAAACAACTAACATTCACTAACCAAAAAGGAAAAGAAAATTAAAAAAAAAAGAGCTAAGTAGTCAAAAAAAGGGAGAGAAATCCACAACAAACTTTTTCGCCACATAGGGTAAACTCACGCATCCAAGCTGTCTTCTAGTGCACCTCTCACCCGATCGCAACGGAAAAAACGCCGCTCTGCCCTAAAGGAGCTTGCATTACAAAAAGACGAGACGGCAGACATTCCACATACCCCTGTAACCCCTAAAAGTGATATAGACCCGCTGTCCACCTCCCCAGATCTTGATATCAAACCGAATTTGTCACCTCTCGACGGAGAATACATAAAGCAGGAAACCCCGAAAAGAGATCAAAAACAGTCACCCATACGTAGATTCAGTATGACCGAGGATCAACCCATATACCAATCATACAAAATTCTCGGAGACAGAATCGAAAAGTTTTCTGGCGCTGGCGATAAAACTTTTGAAGAATTTTTAGACGAGTACACCGATCTAATTAGTAGATTTAGAATACCCCATGAGCATGCAAAAAGTTTACTTCCGCTCTACCTTGTGGGTGGAGCCAAATTAAAATACCAGAGTCTAGAAAATGCCGACAACCTGTCCTGGAAAGATCTAGTAACAACACTGGCTACCAAATTCAAGAGCGATGCCCTGCTCAGCAATGTTAGAGATGAACTCCATAATCTAACTCAAGGAAAAGATGCAGTAGGTGACTTCGCTAGAAAAGTATTTGCAAAAACTAAAATAGCATTCCAAGGACAAAATAAAGACATGATCGCCCAACTAGCTGTAGACTTTTTCATAAAAGGACTGCGCCCTGACATTAGAAAAGCAGTACGCCGCCTACCAGGAAACAATGACTTTGAAAGCATAGTGGCCAGCGCAGAAAAAGAAGCACGTATTCTTGAACAAGAAAGACGTGAAGACCTAGAAACGGTCAAAGCGATCAACTCTCTTATAAACGGGGACAAAATTGAACGCCTCGAACAGCAGGTAAACAATCTGAAGATTCAGGGTAGCTCAAAAACTCAGAAACCCGTTCGCGGGCAGCGAATTAGACCTTCTCCTTTTAGAAATAATCGTCAATTCCCCCCGAATCCTAATAGAAACACCAACATGTTTAGATTTCGAAACAACGCATATAACACTAGAGGAAGACCCTTTAACCGACCAAGACCGTTTGGTTCACGATTCTTTGGAAGATTCTACTCTCCGTACAATCAACAAGCAAACTCTTTCATGCCTGCCTACTCAAGTCAGCTACCTAACCCTATGGGAACGCATCCGCAGAATATTCCACCTGCTACACAAAACGTACGTTACCCAACTATGATACCAGGAATGAATCTCTTATGCGTGGTTTGCATATTAGCTACTATTCTGCTACAGCCATGTCTTGCCAGTCAATACCAAATTTGCGGGACCAACTCATATGCAAACCTCTTTTCTCTTCCAAAAATAATTCAATGCCATGTTGAGAAAGCTGAACCCATGATCGCTACTAAAGTACAGTTGTACGCAAACAAAAACGATCCACTCCAAATACCCGCGCACAAGTGTTATCAAGATATCATCAAAGTTTCGGTCCATAATGTCCTTTATATAAGGACATCGCATACAATTCTGGACAGACAACGCATTTCCATTCCTAAGAAAGAATGCAAAAATGCGAAAACAGCGGAGCGAATTAGAGGACATGCACTTCAAAAGGTATCACCAGGTCTTTATATGACAACCGAAATCGAAGACGCTAACTCCTCCCTACCTCTTTGGGGAACGGCAATCCACATTCGCAGCATCTATTCCATGGAGCTGGGAGAAGTTGTCTCCTTTGACGGTCGAGACATCATAAGCTCGTTAGGGAACCTGGAAAACTGCACAATGAAGGATGGCCACTGCCGTACACCATCAGAAGTTATAGTCTGGGAACCAATCCGAATAGCGCCCATGTGTAAGCTTAGCATGATTGGTACTTATGAAGCCTTTGTCACCTCCACCTATGTAGTCATTCCTGAGAATGAACTAATTTTCGAATTCTACGACAATTTCTATACTCACAATAATCTTATAAAACAGTGTAGTCTACCGAATAGTTATCTGACAACATCTTATCATATTTTAGTATTTCCCCAAATACCACAACATATTTTGGTGCAAGAATTTATAATCAATCGATCAGGCTTCATACGCCGAAGGAAAAGATCGTTGCGCTACTTGACAGACCCCCAAGGTCGAAGATCTCCATTTGATCTAGTACCAGCAGAACCTGTTCCACTCATAACAAGGCTATATAACATGGAAAATCTAAGGGATCTGCCCCGTTTTTATACTCAGCCCATCAACGAACAAATCTTGCTGCGCGAAATACAAAAATGGAATGTCACCAACTCAGATTTCATGAGAAGAGCGAGACTGTATGCGCAAGAAGAACCCCATATTAGCGTAATGCGCACAGTAAGATACGCGGAGTATAGAAGCAAGCAGTTAGCCAGATTTCGACAAATACAGAAGAGAAGACAACTAACTTATGCGGAATATAATGTTCGCCAGGATCTAGAAAACGGAATCTCCAACGTTTTTGATGAATATTTAAATCGGGAATTCGGCAACCTAGAGCTCCAATTTTTGCCAAACCCGCCGGAAAATCTTGTCATTCCATATATAGATACTTCTCTACCACCATTTGCTCCTCCAAGAAATCCGTATTATCCGAATATCTACTCTAGAGATAGAATGACATATGCGCCCACAACTACATCATCCCATCCTACAACAACTCTCAGCCCAGTTCAGATTTCAACAACAAGCCCAAGTTTCGATAAATTACCGCCAACACCACCACAGTATGTATTGCCCTCCCAACCTAAAACAACGCCACATTTATCATCAACGCAGAGCCCTTGGCAAACTAGAAGCACGAGCACAGACTCATCCTATCAGCCGCTTCCCGACAATAATCGCGATAAACAACTCCCCACTAATTTTGCTCCACCAGCTGTTACAACAGAGAATCCACGTTATGATCCACGAACATCAATCAGCCACCCGACCCGTGGTAACGACAATTATAGAGTTACTCTCCCACCTTTGGCTGTCCCTCAAAAAACATCAGTCTCTACTTACAATATCCCAAATAATGATTTCGCATCTAGAGGAATGTTTAATAACATATGTACAAGACAGGTCGCTAACATTCAAAGACTTCACGCATTTCGATTAATCGACCCCACCTGGACAGCGCGAATGATGCTTGGTAGAGATGATGTCGCTGCCACGTTAGTGGGTAGTGACTTATCAGTATCTAGATGCAAGTCAGTCACACCCACAACAATCTTCAGCGACCACAAAGTGAATGAAACATGCTACACACTAACCCCCATGATTATTGAAAATGAGCTCTGGTTCTCTATACCGGGAACTAAGGATTTAGTTCAAAGTTCACCAACTACCCAATGTCCTTATATTAGTAGTAAGCATATAGGAGGCACCCAACACCTATTTCCACCTACTATAATGAATAATAGGAAAGCCCAACCGTTTCTATTCAATAGCTCATCTCTATTCCTCCAAATTATGCAGTATCAACCATCTGCAACGACCTCTCAACTCCAGTCCTTACAACAACAACAATTAGAAATCAAATTAAGATTACGTAAAAGAGGAATTTTTGAAAACACACTCTCTCACATTCAAAACGCAGGAGAAACCGTAGGTAAGACCCTCAAATCTGTTTATGACAAAACTACGGACAAACTCTCAGAAGGGGTCAACAAAATTAAGTGGTCTGTAATACACCTCCTTTTATGGATTTCTTTCCCAGTTTTGATAGTTATCTTACTAGTCGTCATCTGCGTAGTCTATGTGAAGCTATACCTTATTAGAAGAACAACCACCACCGCTGCAAGCCTTCAAATCTTTATAAACGAACAGCCTTTAACAGCCCTGATAGACAGCGGCGCATCTATCTCCTACATGAGGTTGTCCACCTTACAGTCACTAGGACCAGAATTCCAAGTTAATAACGACCCCTCCATTGCTAAAGCAGCAAATGGAACCAATGTACAACTCTTAGGCACAATAATCACAACAGTAAGAATAGGAACACACCTCATCAACCATCAGTTCCAAATTTCCAACAATGAGCAGTGCCCTGCTCCCGTCCTCCTTGGCTCTGATTTCCTGCGTCGTCTTAACGAAAGCGGCCTAAAAATAACGATAGATTTACATAGACAGTTTCTAACCATAGGTAATGAAGTACACAGTCTAGTCCAACTAAATAGTGTGAGCATAGATACCCCGTATAATGTACGCCTTACAGCTCCAACGACACTGCCGAAACGAAGTAATAACCTCGTTCAAGCGAGAGTCGACGGCTATTTCTCTACGATGCCCGCTGACTTCCTCGTTGAAGACAACAATCGTCCTTTCGATGCAGTGTATATAGTCGGTAGATCCTTAGTTACACCTATGAGTGATGGCACATGCTTCATAAACGTTATGAATCCTTCCTACACCATCGTTCACCTACATGAAGGTATGAGTATCGCGTATGCAACTCCGCTTACCAACACTCAATCGCAAGTTCATAGCGTTCAGATTACTCAGCCCTATATCCCCCCTGAAGCGGACTGGGAAAGCAAAATGCCTCAGTTCCCCCTAAGCGATTTCCTGAACTACGACGTTGCTACGGAAGTAGACCTTACAAAATCAGGTTTAGACGATAATCAAAAAGATCAATTAAAGACTATTTTGCGAAATCACTCCAAAGCATTCGTAGGTCCTGATGGCAATTTAGGTCACTACAACGGTCCTATAAGACATAGGATCGACCTCATTGAAAACGCGATAATCCCCGCACGAAAAGTGTACCGTGTCCCTCTAGAGAAACGTTTAGAAATAGAGAGACAAATCATACAAATGCTAAAAGATGGAATCATTCGGGAAAGCTCGTCACCATTCTGCGCCCCTATAGTGCTAGTCAAGAAGAGAGATGCCAATAGCTGGCGTTTTACAATAGACTTTCGAGGCCTGAATGCTATAACCAAACCACAACAGTCTATCTTGCCTAACATCCAAGACATTATCGATCTATGCGGAAATCAGTGCTTATACACTTCCCTCGATTTCCAACAAGGGTTCCACCAAATTCCATTAGAAGAATCCCACTGCGAAAGGACAGCATTCGCATGTTTTATGGGAGCTTTCGAATACATTAGAATGCCAATGGGTCTCAAAGGTGCCCCGGCTACATTCCGAAGAATAATGAATGACTTCAAAAAATACTTGAGAGCACGAGTCTTTATCTACATCGACGACTTGATAATAACATCAGAAACCCCCGAAGAACACTTGGTAGATATTGACGAAGTCCTTACCAAAATAGAACGTATAGGAATGAAGCTAAAAGCATCTAAGTGTGAGTTTGCGCGATCAGAAATCAAGTTCCTAGGTTTCGTCCTCTGCAAAGAAGGTATAAGACCTAATCCGGACAAAACCAAAGCCATCGATAACTATCCTATACCTACAAACCCAACAGAAGTACGAGCATTTCTAGGAATGTGCTCATTCTTTCGACGTTTTGTCTATAACTTTGCAGCTATCGCATCTCCACTTTTTGCCCTTATCAAGAAAGACACAAAGTTTGAGTGGACCAGTGAATGTGAAAACGCTATGAACCAGCTAAAAACAGCACTTACTTCAGCTCCAGTATTAGTGGCACCGCGTTTGGGAGCCCCATTCACCATTGAAACGGATAGCTCTGGTAAAGGCGTAGCCGGCGTCCTGAAACAAGAACAGGATGGCGATTCCAAAGTTATCGCTTATGCCAGTAGAACGTTAAACAAGCAAGAGTCCCGCTATCCCGCTATAGAATTAGAGGCATTAGGCGTCGTTTTTGCCGTCCAAAAGTTCCGCCCGTACATCGACGGAGCAAAATGTACCATTATTACTGATCATGCCCCTCTAAAAGCACTTCTCCATCGAAAAGACCTTGCAGGACGTTTGGCCAAATACCAGATAATTCTACAGGAGTACGATGTAGACATCGTATATCGACCCGGTAAGAAAAACGTCGTATGCGACACCCTTTCACGTTACCCTCCGGCTATAAACGCTGCAACCATATCAGAAGAGACCGGTGCTGCACTTGACTATCAATCCATTAGAAACGAACAAGACGAGTGCCCATGGATCTTAACTTACAAACAAGCAATAAGAGAGAACTCGGACATGATTGAACTATCTGACTATATGTTACTTGACGACATACTCTATAGGATACCAGTCAAACTATCACAAGAACCTCAGCTCGTCCTCCCAGAAAATTCGGCAATAGGGAGACAACTAATAGCCAAAATCCATTGTTCACAGTTAGGAACCGCGCATCTAGGAATTAAGAAAACGTATAACGCAGTAGCAAAAATCGCCGTTTGGAACAAAATGTTCCAAGATATCTCTCATTACATTAAAAATTGTAAGTTATGCCAAATGCGCAAAGATCCCTCCACATACCGCATAAACGAAACCATGGTAAAACTCCAAACACCCAAACGACCATGGCAACGAGTTCACTCAGACTTCATAGGCCCTTTACCTTTAACTCTACAAGGCAACCGTTTCGTCATTGTCTTTGTAGACTCATTCTCAAAATTTATAATCGCAGAACCACTTCCTGACCAAAAAGCGCACACGACTTGCGATGCTTTTATCAATCGTTTTGTCGCACGCTTCGGTCCCCCTGAACTATTAGTGACTGACCAGGGATCCAATTTCATGAGCGAAAAATTTAGGAATACCCTTAAAGCCCTTAATATTCAACACAGAACTAGTACCCCCTATCACCATCAAAGTAACGGTCAAGTAGAACGCGCTAATCGCACCCTCCAAGAACTCATTGCCATAGCCACTACTGAGCATGACGACAAATGGGACGATGTTTTGTATCTAATAACGCATGCTTACAACAGTAGCGAAAATTCAGAAACAAAATATTCACCCCATTTCATCGTACACGGACATGAACCCAATAGTACCTTCCGTTTTGCGCTCCAACTACCCTCAAAAACATACATCAATGAGGAAGACTACGCGGAACAATTAGTTTCCATCCTCCAGAACGTTTGGAACCACGTTCACGAAAACCTAACAACCGCCCAAACGGTACAAAAGCACCACTACGACCTGCGAAAACGCACTACCCATACTAATTATCAAATAGGACAAAAAGTTCTAATAAGAAAAGAAGTAGGAAGTAAAATCGTACCTCGTTTCGAAGGTCCTTACGAGATCGTAGACATCGAACACCCAAACATCACCATCCAGGATGGGAAACGAACCAGAACGGTGCATGTGAACCGCACCAAGCCCTATAACTCGTTACCGGCCCTAGCATAAACAAAAGAAACATAACAACAAAATTTCAAGGAAACACTCTTTTTTCTTTTCCTTAGGCACATTAGTAGTAACAACGTTTATTATTTTCCTTCACAACAAGTAAAGCGAGGTAACAGCATAGGCTTTGGTAACAGTAACCGTCCAAGTAGCACCGAAAACTGGCAGAGAAAAAAAAACATAACAAAATCAAAAAAAATCGTCTACACATCAGTGACGTCCACAGGCGCGCTAGGCTTCCCATGCTCTCCTTCCTTCTTCTTCGTAGTCGCATCGACCTCCGACCTGCGAACATAGTGACGACGATGCCACATCACAACTGAGGAAATGACGAGAAGCACCAGTGCAAAAAGGGCAACTGAAAAAAAAAAACAAATCCATCCTTAGTAAATACACCAATATCATGGCCAAAAAGTAGTAACAAAATATCCCCTCGACCATAATAACCTTGGTAAAAGAGGAAAACAGACTTAAGAAAACAAAATTAAGTAACAAATTTACTTTTGTAAAAGAAATAGAATCAAAATAGCAACTCACCAATTGCCCCCACGATAACCACCGCATCCGGGGAAGGCTCGCAATCACTGCTAACAGTAGAAGAATAAGTAGAACTAGCAATAGGGCCGCCACAATTCGCGTACGACGAAGGCTCATAGCAAAAACATCGATATCCGTCCTCATTCTCGACGCAAACACCTCGGTCGTAACAACGATCAACGCAGAATCCTCGATCAACAACACGCGCCATCCTGCAACAATGAAAATCTACATAATTCGCAACAGTACTACGAGAAAACACGAAGTAACATCACGAGAATGGTTGAAAACCAACAAACTTCGACAATACGTAGGACAAAACGAACGAAAAGCACGGAAACCAAGCTGGTAGCAACAAAAATAAGAAAAAAAAACAACCGGAACAACTTCTCCGCGTCAACAACACATGATTTACGAAAATCAGCGGACAAAAATTAAAGGTTGCCGCGCTACAAACCTAATTAGCATTAGGTCAACCAATTAGCATTGGAGCACCTTTTTTTTCCAATCTTGCATGTAATTGTATTTTGCTTGTATTTCCCTTTTCCGTTGTACTTTTTGCCTTCGTTTTATCCTCCTGTATGTTTTCCTTCATTTTCAGACTCTTTTTCCTGTTGCCAGCATAACTCGGCTCCCTCATGGAACGACAACCACTCGTTTCTACACGTTTTGCTCCTCGAAAACGTCGTCGTTCCAGCTCCTCATCCGACACTCGGTCCCCATCACCGCCTCCTCCCAACTATACGACCTGTGCAGTAAATCCAGAAACCTTACTACCCCCTAAATCATTGCTAACTAACACAAAAATTCAAATCAACCAAGTAAAAACACCATTACCCGAGACATGTAGCCTTTGTAATGGACCCCATTACACCTGTCTCTGTCGAGCACCACTTCCTTTCAGTTATAGAGCAGCTATTCTCCTAGTTAAGCGTAAATTATGTCCCAAATGTGTTAGAAAGCACCATCTTTCAACATGTCGGGACACTGAACTTTGTTCCATTTGTGGCGGAAACGACCACGCCACTGTTTTATGTCAAAAACCATATAGTCCTCGCCTTAGTTCCGGAGGACCGGAACTTTTTAAAGGGGTAGGATGTAAGGGTCAGCTTAGCTCTCAGAACACAGTAAGTTCAAGTGCACTACGCACACGGTGGTTCTAGAATTAATTAGCAGCCTGTGAACCTCCCAAGATTTATTGCACAGTTCGCATATAAATAGGGGGCGTGACCTTTAACCGCAGTTCAGTTCAAGTTTCACCTCCGGCGCGCTGAGTGCTCGGAGGATGAGGAAGGAGCCTGGTTAAGATGGCTCCGCGCCTTCCTCAACGCTTCTAACTGCTCACGCTTTTATTTTATACTCCAGGCTTAGTTGCTTTTGTTTTCGCCTTATTCTCTTTATTTAATTCGCATTTAACGTCTCTTGATGAAATAAACTGTTTTGCATATATTTGTTCTCCTGCACCTCGTATCTGTTCGTTAAGGTTCGGATGAATACATTTTCGGGCAAATCTCAATAAGAACTCGCCCCGAACCTTACAGTAGAGGGGAGATTCCGCAGAAAAAAAGGCTTGGTATTGAGAGTTTCAAGTATTAAGTAATTTCGAAAGCGAAAATTTGGGCTTAAATAAGTAGATATGGCACAATCCCAACCTTTTTCCAATAAACTTTCAATAGAACTGTTTGTCAGGTTATTACCAAAAAGAATCCAATAACAAACCTAACTACCTTATTCAGAAAATAACTTGTAAATCAATAAGGATGTAAAAAGCTCTTGAGAGATTACAGCTGCGAAGTCACTTTTATCGAAAAGGAACTTTGCAGCTTCTGGAGCGAATACTGTTTATTCATGATGGCTTCCCGGCTGATTACACTTTGTCATGACATTCCTGGAAAGATTACCAGGCGAAACATTTGCAGGGCAAAGTTTCACTTTTCATTATTAATACATCACACTAACTCACATAAACTCCAGCAGAATATTCCCACAGAAAATTTGCTAGATCCCGGGATTGCCGTAGACCACTATTCGCTACGCATAACCGACCGAAACCAGGATAGGGAGCCAACTTTTCGTTCTCCTTTCCCAGAAATTGCGCAGTCCTATGAAGGCCAATCACTCTAATCATCCATTTCATGGATCCCAGCCCCAGGATATGTGGGCGTTCTAGCGTAAGCACTCTCAGTGACGCTCAGTTTGTTCACAGTAGGCGATCGTAAAATTCTGTAAGCGGATAGAAAGCCAAGCGTACAGCTTTTCGTATAATCTTCTGCATAATTCCCGTAATGGATCACAATAACAAGAGGATATCCGCTTATACACGGTATTATCGGTACTCAAAGGGGTACGGGACAAAGAGCCACCCTCTCAAGAATTCCACCCGTAGATTATTAAAGAGGAAGTGATGAGAGGGCATGGTTATGCTCAGGATAACACAACGGCATAACAATCTTAATCCTAATGAGGGATGAGTGCCTCTCTGAAGGGAAGTCCTGAGCAATCATCCCTGCCAATGATCCTAAAGGGTCGAATTCGGGTCGATTATCGATTTAATCTGAATGTAAGCCAACAAAAATATCAAATCTTTGAATTGGCTTGCAACATGGACCAACTGGCCGATCAAAATGACGATGAACGTTGAAAATTGGCCAATGAGCTGTTGACTGTATATTAGGCCCCTCGATTCGAGTTTTTCAGTCAATTATTTATGAAGAAATCTTGACTAAATGAATGCTTCCTCTATGGCAGAGTGGAGATACGAGAACATCTATTCGCTTTTCTTTCTGGATTTCTTCAGAACTGCAACACAGAATCCTTACTAGAGGTGGTCATTGATATGCGAAGGTCATGTATAGGCACCAGTAGGGTTTATTTCTTCAAATTTTTTTTCAAAACTTGATACCTTTACTTTCCATCTACGGTTTCATTCATTTTTTATTTTTGTCTTCTTAAACATTGACTTGTCATCATGCTTGCGTTATGTGTGGCCTCTCACAGGTAACCTTATTGCTTACCTTTCGAAATCAACCAACAAAGAAACCATTCCTGAAGTCCAGACTTGTTCCTGGTATTCCTAATCTCTTATCCTGATTATTACATTTATCCACCTTTTCTACGATCTAAAAGAACTCTTACTACATCCGGTTAAGAAGTGATAAATCCGATGGCGATACTCATGAAATCACCGATGTGGCAAAGGGCATTTCTCTTACCCAACGAGGCATCTACCCCGCTGTGACTGTTCCCACTTACCCGTGCGGGTAGAATTGGCATTTATGGCCCTAGATGCGTCACAGAGATTATCATGGTAAACATGACAACTCTCGCAAATTTATCTCACCCTTTATGTGGCACCAATAAACATGTTTACCCATATGTGAGAATGTCTATACCCAGTTGTTACCTATGGGTAATCATGGCAGTTCGATATGAGATGAGCCATCGTTCCAAAGATGTATCCGTGAGAAGGTCCCGAGGAAATCACTTCTTTTCGCTTCTTCTTACATTGTTTACGAATAGGTTAGGATCGTTATTCATATTACTATCATATTTGAAGACACATTCCCTATTACTTATCATCCTATATCCGGTAAACTGTCGAATTTCCTGTTTTTCACCGAAAATCGGAATTAACGTACACTCACATCCGGCTAGCATGTGACAGCGACACAAGTAATAGCTCATAGATGCGTGGTGTGCAGTTTAGGTAAACAGGATATGAGGTAACATTCTAATTTTGTCGGCCATTTGCTCATGGAAAACAGAGCAAAATGAGCGATGACACCTCATGTTTACTTCCAACGGGATTGCGAGCAGGTGCTGATTACGTGCCGGCACGAAATCGCTTAGTCAGGAAGCTGTTGTGCATTTCTACAATGAGGGATTAGAGCAGAAAATGTCACCTACACAACATCCACGCACGAGCAAAGGGAGATTAGTGGTAATTTTGCTAGAATTCTTAAGCCCCCCTCATGTATGCTAAAACTAAGCTGTCTGAGCTTGTTTTCAGCTGAAATTCTAATTCTTTCTGGAACTTTCTTTCAACATTTCACGTAAGCTTAAATCACACAAAGCATCTGTGGTTAGCAGGGCTATTCATGGATATTTATGTACACGATGGATAATAGTATTTTCTGGGATTAAGGCAGATCCTCAAAAGCAGCGGCTTCGCGGAGGCTCTTCCAGAAATGAGTCACGTGAGAAATACTGAGAGTTCACGAATGTTCAGCTATTTTAGGGCCTTTATCTGTATGTATCCTAGCAACAACGCATCTAAGTTCATCTAAGGTGATTTAGCCATCATGCTTAGGTCCAGTAAATCTTTACTTTGTAGTTTTATTTTCCTGTATTTCACCATTAAAGGACAATTCATTCTAAATATGGGTGTCTGACGCGCAGAACTCCGAGAAAACTAATTGGGGCACAAGATTTCCAGGGTTTTTGTTCTATTCTTCTGCTTTTCCGAACAAGTGACGCATGCCCGCGAATGGCGGAAGCATTACACTGGTTTTTTTAAGCCTAGGATAGTACGTGCTAAGTTGTGTCAACACTGACCGAAGCGAATTTCCGAGAAATCCGTGAGCCTAGTGGTTGGGCAATCTATGCTGGATTTCCTAGACATTGTGGAGCCGAGAAAGGAGCGTCATTGTGGAACACTACAATAACAGCCTGATAAAGCCATGGAGGTGGAGGACTCACAAAATAATTCTATAAATTAAGTGAAATCTTTGTATGAACATATATTTAGATGCTCACTTATGTCTCCACCTATTTTATCTTCTGAGCACCTTTGATTTTTGATTTAATGGTTTGTCCCCACTGTTTAAAAAACCCCGCATTTTCCCCCAAACCTAAACCCGCTTGTTTTGCTGCCTCATTGAACCCCCAAATGTTTCAATAGAGTTCAAAGTGTTAAATTGCCCATTAACAAGTCACTTGGTAGTATAAAGAGTACAGATGGAGTATAAAAGTGTAGTACATCATGAATATATTTGTATTTTGGAAGTACTGACAAACACTCTTCTCATATACATATTTTTATTAAGATAGAAATCTTATAAACTTTAAAACAAGAAGGTGACATGAGAACAACGGAGTCACAGTTAATCAGTACAGTCAGTAATAAATCAAGCGATAAGAATTACTGTACTTGTAAAGCCGTAGTACGCGTATGAAAATCTGCAAGACTGATAAGACTAAAGTTAACTTATTAAACTATGCAAGAACTCAGATTTTGCATAGCTTCTCCAATTTGCGTAGACTAGTTGTTACGGGATGACGTAGCAGACAAGTTCGCCTGAAGTGCTAAAAATATGAATATTATACTCAATCCCTATTCATTAATTCAATTTGATTCTCGAATATTCTTGAGAAAGAAAAATTAGTTCATACTGAATGTTGAGCCCTTGGATGAGATGCTCAAATTGAAATAAAAACTTGAATAGAAGTGTAAAAATTTCACGCTTCTAGGGTTCAAGAAAGTTCGTACTCCAGACCGCACATAATTACTGTTCCAGAATCTGTTGGAAGCTGTTAGAATCATTGGCAGCGAATCAGATTTATATTATTATTTATTATGCCAGAAACAGGAAAAATACTTCGGAGAGGTGGGAGTAGTTTTATATCGTAAGGATACAAGAGAAGATCCTGCTCGGCATGTGAAACTTTCTCGCTTAGTAGTTGTTCTTGGGCCTGCATAAGAAATTTTCTGCGAACCAGCTCTTGTTTTTAATGGAATTATATCATAAAAATTCTTCATATTTAACTCTGAACCAACGATCAAATGATCTCGATCTCTTGATCCTACATGGCCATATGAAAAATTGTGTATTAATTCACTTTTTTTCTAGAGGAGCCTACCGATTGCACATCCTGAGTCATTTCTGGAGGAAAATCAATATTTTTCACTACTTTCGACACAGGCACTCTTCCAATACAGATATTTGGGATCGGGAGCTCAAGAGAATTTGGCTAGTCGTTCCAAAGTTTAACTTCGACTACTCCAAGGAGACACCCGCACTCGCCCTCCTCACCCCCCCCCCCCACCCCCCACCCTTTTGCTATTGTGATACATGCCATGGAAATCCAGAACTTCCTGAATAAATTTAAGAAATGATCGAATAATTTCAGTGAAGTAGGTGTAGCATACCTTGAACATCGGCATCCGCCAGAGTATGGACTTTGTACTTCTCGCCAGCTTTTACAGGATGTGAAGGCAGGTGGCTGGTTTTGTCGATGAGGAATGCCAGGTCATTCTTATGGACAGCGCTCTCTTTCGGCAAACTTCTGTAAGCAATCGTGGATTTCACATCGCTCTTGCTCGCACTTTCAGGGGAATTTAATGCTCGATGGTGCTCAACTCCAATCCCTGATGATTCCTCGAACTGATGGTCCTGTAATATAGCTGCAACTTAGTTAATTATCCTGGAACATAATTTCTGGATGAATACCTCCTCTTCCCACTCCTCTTCCCATTCAGCTCCGCTTCCTAGCAACTCTGGATCTGGAACTGCCATAGTATCAATCGGAGAGGCTCTTTGGAAAAGGTTTGACACTTCCAGGAATGGGTTTTCGATTATTACGGGCTCCGACAGGGGACTGGGCAATGGCACACCGACAACTCTCTGAAACATACTCATGATATATCCAGAAAGGAAAGGATGTTCCTAAAATTTTGGCAAACTACGTACATATTTGGATGGCTCGTATGAGTTGGATTCTCTATTTAGAAATCCACAAGTTAGTTTTAAAAAAAAATCCTGAAGAACATTACTTTTCCAGCAGTGAAACCCTAAGGACTCCTTTTATATTTAAGAATAGCTTTCGTTTCAGGTTGTTTACGCCTCAATCTTATGCCGCATTCCGAAAAACTCACATTTTTGTCGGAATACATCCGTTTGATCTCCTTATCAAGCTCAGGATCGATACGGAAACCACTATGCCCTCTGCCAGGTGTTGTGAGGAAACTACAAGTACGAGGTAAGAAACCTCCCAAGAACGATGCCAAATGAGACATAGACGGAAACGAGAACGCTGATTTCCCTCGCGTCGACAGCGGACGAGTTAGCATCTCCTGGAAATTTTCTCGCCTTTTTGGGGAGATTTCCCAGAAAATGATATGAAAACTTTTATTTTACCAGCAAAAGTGAACCAGCTGTGCCTTCACATAGCATGTTGAACTTTGTGCGTGTACATCCCATCAGACATTCTCCTATCCTGAACATACATAGCTGAAACATTACACGGAAGCTATCTCTTGACCTTTTCTCAATTTCCTTATTCATAGGATGAAATTCTAGCAAAAATCTGCTTTTTCTGCTCCCAGAAACAAAAACTAGGAAGTAGAAGCAGGGCAGAGGTTCTTTAATTCTATGAGAAGACTCAGAAATCCTTGAAAAACTTTAAATCACTTCAGTGCTGGCTACATTACAATGAAAGAATAAATAAATAAATCCTAGAAAATATGAAAAAGGAAGAGGAAACACTGGCAGCCCAACGATGGTGAGAGTGGGGGAGGGGGAGTCAGAGAGCAGAACATTTCTACCAGCTTGGCCTGAAAGTCTTGAACCAACATTTTTAGATCCAGAATTTCTTGGTCTCGAATTGAAAATTTCTGGAACTAAATGTGTTAGAATATCTTACTACTTCCCAACTATGAAAACTAGCAGACCAAGTTACAGTGCCGTAGATCCGCCTCGTCCTCAAGGCGCACCACCTGAGATCACACGTGGAGTCCTGCTGGCAGCACTCCCGCAGGCAAACGGCTGAGTATCGGTCGCCAGCAGGACGCCACGTGTGATCTCAGGCGGTGTGCCTTGAGGACGAGGCTGATCTACGGCACTGTACATCCATGAACAGTAATGTTATGTTCCAGCACATCCTAAGCTCCACTTTCTTTAAATCTTGGCATTATTAAGATAAGTGAAGTGCTTCCTTTCCCATTTTTATTTTTGTATTCCTTTTATATTTCATTTTCAAAGGATATAACACTCTTAGCAAACACAGCTATAGAAATAAGCAGTTCACTACTTAGCAATTCACTAGTAATGTTATGTATGCTCGAAAAAGGGTAAAATTTGGTGCAAGAGATCCGTGCCAACCTAGCATAAACGCTTTGCTTTTCTTTACCCGCAGGATCAAATGATTGACTAATGTCCTTTGGTTAATTTCATTTTTTTTGTTAAATACAGACCTCTCATAAGCCCGTGAGACCCGGAGAGTTACAGAATCTAGCCCTGGATGGGATTCTCAAACCATTGACCAGACTACTTGCACTTGCGCGTGCTGCCATTGTGCAATCCTACATTAATTAAGTTTTTACCCTTGAGAATTCCCACTTTTTAAATGAGCTTGTTGAGCCACTGTTGCTTTGCCACGCCCCCTTTCTCCACACTTGCAAGCCTATTACCTGTTTTTTTCGAGAAAATTTTTTCAGCCGCCACTAAAAAGAATGTAAGCAGCTGCTCCTCTCAGGATCTTAACCAGAAAATACTTTAAAACTTCCCTATCCGGCAGAAAAAAAGAATGGAATGAAGCATGGGTTCTTGGCGAAGAAATAAATAAGCAAACGTTGTACAATAACTTATGGCCCTCTCAGTACATGCAGCAGACCTATTCACATAATTTGATTATCAGTATAATTTTTATACACAAAATATCGGGTGTGGAGCAGTGTACCAATGGAGGCTGAAGTGGGCGAGCTCTGCAATTGGCTAGGCAAATGGTTGACCAATAGCAGAGCTCGGCTGCAAGACCACTTCTCGGTACAATGCTCGGGACGCAAAAATATTTATTCAATCTTCATTTGAATCCAGAAAAATCGTTAAAGCCCCTCTTACCTGCACCCCTCACTGAAGAATATCCTGCTCATATGTGGTTCGATGATCCGTCGCATGTTCACGTTCTTGCTGACAAGTGGGTGGTCCAACTGTGTCATTACTGTATCCTTCAGTACCAGGCCGGTAGCTAGGGAATTAGAGTGGCAGTGGGCATCACAATCTTAAATATATTAGGAACGACAATAAAATGACTGTAAATGACTAAAAGGAATAGTAACATGACCAATAATAAACAATAATGACTAAAATGGATAATAAAATGACTAAAATAAATGTAGTAGGTGTCAACAAAACAATAGATATGAAAAAATAAGGCACTACTTCCAGACAACGGTTCCCATATGAGAAAGCCACGGAAAATATCATTTTTCCCCTATAATGGAGCAGTATAAACATATTGACAAATTAAATTAAATTAAACCTGATATATTTTAATTGAATAGGCCTTTATTTATTTTTTTAATCAAATTTTTTCAGCTACAGCACAAACTACTGAATTACACAAACCTTTCCTGACTCGAGCGCTGTTCTCGTCAATACAGTCGGCCAAGGCAGTGAATGCTAAATGCTAAACCTTTGCATTTGTGGGTAAAATCGTAGGAAAAAAACCTCTCTAACCTTCAATCTGCTCCTTACACATATACTTCAATCCACTTGTTAGTGACTCAAACATTGAATCCGTTCCACAGTGGTTATGTAGGAGCATGCAAGCTACTGCCTCGTGGTAGGATCTGACAAAACACTCTCACGACATGATCGACTTGAGTGAATGTGCAGCAAAAAAATCATCAACCAATTCGAAAACTCACGTACAAGCCTTATACATGCTATCTTTGAAGCTATCCGAGCGAAAAAATACCGTTAGAACTTCAACAACTGGAGCTGTACAGGCTGTATGACATGGTGGAGGTTCAATTGCTGAACATAATTATTAGACGATAATTGCTGAGTACAGTAATATCTTGCTTATTCTTCAAACATCACATTATTTTCAGAAAAAAAAGTGAGACAGACAGGAATAAAAGTAGATAAAAGCCACTTTCTACGGGGTTATTCACCAAAACAAGGACAGTTATTTGAGGAATTCTCGATTAATTGCAAAAAAGCGACGTCCCTGTTCTAAAATTATCTCAAAACTCCGGAGAAGTTGCTCCAACCTCCCATTGGCGTGTCAATGTAATTAAACAAAATTCGTTCTTAAACTTATGGGAGCTGCTGCGAGACCGCAGTCAATGGAAAAGGGGCGTGGTCTTCCTCTGCGTCTGTGACTTGCGCTGTCCTGATTGGCTACATAGACAGTAAAAAAGCAACTTTTTTACCTACATAGTGTGAAGAGACAAAATCTCAATGAAACAATGGCTCTTTCTCACCATACTCTGTCCCATGGACCCAGAACGACGGCTGTTCCAACTTTGAAGACTTCGAAGACTCTGTAGGATCCAGTGGTGATGAGTGTACGTCTACTGAATTACAACAAATGTCATACTAGTTACAACTTTAGGAAAGTTACTTGCTAGAACATTGGGAAAACATTTGAGCAATGAAATCTGCTATTAATTTGTCACAATTTGGGCCTGTGAGTTGGCAGTCCTCCAACTCGTAGGACCTAGGTAAGGCACAATAACTGGCTATCCATATGTACAAAATCCAAATATTCACGAGGAAAACTATGCAAACCAGCAAAATGTAAGGGAAAAATGTTAAATTAACACCAACAAATAATAAAAAACAAAGAAGACATTATTAATTTATCATAAACATAGCCTGTTATAAAGCCTCACCACAACCTAATACCAGTAAAGATACCAAAAACAGCCTGTTCTTTTCCTTTTTATCTATTTACTAGACGGCATACCCGGCTTCGCTCGGGTGTTTTACTACCCCGGCAATTTCACACCAATGAGGACAATTGCTAGTGCCAACAAATTCATTGCAGATGCCTATAATTTTGGTGGCAAACTTATAAGCAGGCTCATGTAACCCTCTTCCACAGACCCGTAAGCGAAAAGTCAGTAATGTTACTTCAGTGTCAAATTCATGGAAAGCAGTTGCCATATTCGCACTTAGGGTTTAGCGTTTTCGATTGATCCAGTGAACATATTTCTACCCCGTCCCTTTCCAAAAGCGGAGAAATAGCAAAAGAATTACTGAGTCGATATATCCATGGAGAATAGTTGTCATATTCGTGTACGGCGCAATGGAGAATCCCAGTAGACACATCTTCACCGGTCCCTGGACGAAAATGACGAAACATCATACCAATAATTCGATATTCTGCACAAAATGGTTATCATATTCGTGTTTAGCGTATTGGGGAACCCCAGTAACCATGTCCTCACCACCCCTGGCCGAAAATAGCAAAAAATCAGAAAATCGATAAATCGATATTTCGTGCAAAACGGTTATCATATTCGTGTTCAGCGCACTGACAAACCCTAGTAGAGCTGTCCCTACTGATTCTCGTGCAGAAATATCGAAAAATCAATAAATTCGATAAATCGATATTTCGTGCAAAACGGTTATCATATTTGTGTTCAGCGCATTGAGAAACCCCATTAGACATGTGCTCGCCGCCCCCGAGCAAAAGTAGCGAAAAATCAATAAAATCGATATATCAATCGATAATGCCTGGCACGAAGTAGCCTATAACCTCCGCCGGCCCATGAGGAATGAGCATGCAAAGTTTGGTCCCGATCGGTTCACCCTCCGCGATTTCTATAAGGAACATACATACATACATACATACATACATACACACACACACTCACAGACATTCTACTTTATATATAGAGATTATAGAAGTATAATTATATTTTCTTTCAGTTATTTTGATTTTGTAATTTCCTGAGAGTCATTTTTTATTTAAGATGTCAGGTAATGGGTGTATACGGTCCCATTCCTGAAGTGTTCGGGGAGTTCTACATATCTTTATATAATATTTATTGTCTAATATAAGTTATACAAAAGAGGGGGAGGGGAAACGCAGCTGGGAGTGGCAGCCGGGTGGCACCAGAGCTGCGGGGTCGACTGACTCGGTAGGACTCCGCCTCCGGGCAACAACTGGCAATGTTGTTGGCCGGGCTTCATCCCGACATCTCCATTCCTTCGAAGAAGCTCGTCCTCGAGCTTGTACGTTCACGGTTGGTGTTGACGCAACGGTGGAAGTTGTACGCGGCGAGAAATCGTTCTTCACGAGGCGTTGGCTGGGCTTGGGTACAACTAGGGATTGGATTCGGTGAACTGATGAGCTGGATTAACAGCTACGACCAATTACGACCTTCACCTACTGTCAGGTAATGGGTGTATACGGTCCCATTCCTGAAGTGTTCGGGGAGTTCTACATATCTTTATATAATATTTATTGTCTAATATAAGTTATACAAAAGAGGGGGAGGGGAAACGCAGCTGGGAGTGGCAGCCGGGTGGCACCAGAGCTGCGGGGTCGACTGACTCGGTAGGACTCCGCCTCCGGGCAACAACTGGCAATGTTGTTGGCCGGGCTTCATCCCGACAAAGATTAAGTTTTATAATAAAATTTCCTGTGTATTTCGTACGTTCAAAGATCAGGATCAGATTCTAGTCAAAATATTCTGGGCAAATCCAGGTCAAGCTCTGGTTAAAACACTTTTACTGGATTCGCCAGGTCCAAAAGTGAGCATTGACCAATAAAATGCCCTTTTCTTGTCATAAACTGAAGAATTTCGCACCTGGCTGTTGGATAACTTTGCAGTGAGTCGCGATTAGTAGAGAAAATACAAGCACCAGCAGTCGCCAACTGATTCGCATGTTGCCTGTAAACAATAAATTGACAGCTAGTTGATGTCAAGGCAAGCCTAAGGCCTGAAAGACGAGAAGATGACAAAAATCTAACCATCTCTGAGCACTTAAGTTAGCATTTCGAATCAGTGAGGACCCAAGAGGGTATACATCCGTCAGTGACCCTGGCTGCGCTTGTAAGCTATGCGGTAGGAAATAATGAATATGTATTCAAAAAGGTTCCGTTCCGTGTTTCAATCCATGAGATCACCTGAGGTTCACTCACTAAAGGCAGTGTGTCACCTCGTTTTCGTGTCTGAGCTTTTACCAAATTCTGAATCTACTCGACACGCTGAATCTAATGGTATACCTAAAATGTTACAAAAAGGACTTTAAACCCTATTTTTAGACATTTTTCGGGACGAAGTTTGTAACAGTTTATCCCCACCGAAACGAGGTGACACCCTGCCCTTAAGGTATTCAAACTATCCCTATTGTTTGGTAGCAACATAATTTTCCGTGCTAAAGCCATACTATTTTTTTTCTATAGGTATATCATAAAAACCTTTGACCACCCTGAGAAAAAAAAATCATGTCATGAACTACAAGGTATTAGTTTCGAGAGTAAAAATGTTCACAATGGAACAGGCTGGCTCTAGTTCAAGGATGGTGAGTTCCATGAGAACAGGAACAATTTGTAGCTGGAGAAGTGACAGAAATGTGTAGTTTTAACTACTTCCTCCTCAACTACAAGTTCAATAAACTATGAATTTTCCCCTGGAAACAAACAAATTTTCCCACCCATAAGGAAAATCTGGAAAAAATGGAAAAAAGCTGCAGATGTTGCCATCGAGTTGGCAGTGAAAGCAGATTAATATGAAGGATACGGCCCTAGAGCTTCCCACTGCATTAAAACCCCCTCCGGAATCACATAGATGATTGTTGGATTTGGACCAGGAGTACTAGAGTACGCTCACAACGCATTGAAAATGCATTTAATCGCAATTAAAGTAAGTACATTCAAGTAAAATTTGACATAGATGATCAAATCATTTGACAGAGTAACGTTATACACACGAGTAGCCCGTTCAATAACCCAAATAATATGTTGTAGATGCGGATTCATACATCATCTAGAATGCAATTTCTAATACATACGAACGGGATCAGTAATGCTCTGCTAGGAATTGTTAGTTCTTGAACTGTCCCTTCCTCAGCCTCAACAGTTCGCTCTTCTGAAGGGCGAAGTGACATCGTTTGTCCATCTTCTTCTCGATGAAGTCTTTCAACGTGGGTGAGGCGTTCAGCAACAAGTCAGCCACAGATTCGAGAGGTTGCAGAAGAATATCCTGGAAGAAGTTCTCTAGGATACAAGGCGCAGAGGTACGGGTAATGGTAGAAGACGTGAAAACTAACCAGGGTAAGCCATCCACTGAGCGGGCAGACTTTGTTCGCCTCGAGGGTTACGCAAGGAAGCTCACAGTGGAGGGAGCTGGAACGATCGTTCTTTAATCCGAATAAATGTGCCAGAACCAATTTTTATACAATATAAAAACCGTAAAATGAGGAATAATAAGTAAAAGTAATAAAATATTGAACAGTCATGAAAAATTAGACTAGTCTGGGTAGTTTGAAGTAAGCCTAGAATGGCTTGATAATCCATTAAGCACAATACAATAAACCAACAGTTCGATTTTTCACTGAAATTAGAATTTTACCATCTTCAACTCTATTTTTTCCAAAGATTATTAAAAGTGATTTCAATCCGCACTCAGATATCAACTCTCAGTTGCGCGCTTCGTACGGACAGTAATGGAATTTTTCCCTAGTCCTATTTTTCCATCTTGGTAAAAATTTTCCCTATTCCCTATTTTTCCATCCTGGTAAAAGGTAGCGTAGCTCACGGAACCGATGTCAGACCGATGCTTTTGGTGAGGGTTTTCCACCTTGTCTTTACGGAAAACTGCTCGAATTTAGAAAAATGACCATAGGATCTGAACTCAACGATGCACGCTGCTGGACCAATCAAGAAGCTGCAAACGAAGTAGGCGGGGCAACTAGCAGTTTGCGGCTCAGTACATAGTTCAATTTCCCTTTCTGCTCATTTTTCTTTTTTGAATTTTTACTTAACAGTTCCAGTACAGAAGGAATCCGCCTACACTCACCTACAGAGACCTCCAAGATGTTCGCTGACGGCCATGATGTTGCCACCCATCTTCGCGGCTCGTACAATAGCCGGATGGTTCATGAAGGCGGTGAGATTGGCACGACCGTGGCATTTGGCATCGCATACTGTAACAAGAATTATTACGGTAGTAAAATATATCAGTATCGTGATTGGATTACACCTATAATACATACGATACATGCATCAATCCATCCTAGCGATCCCCCCTAACTGAAGAATAGAATTTTTGAGTACTTCTTTTCATAGGATGAAAAATTAGTAGTGTGAGACCTATGGGCCAAGTAATAAATGTTGAAATTGACCTAAGGATTACATAGATGTATAGACCACCACCTGAATGTTCTTGATGGAAGGCCCTCCTCTTCTTTTTCCTAAAAGGCGGCGCCGCATTAGTTCGCCAATTTCTAGGAATGAAAATCTCAATTTGGGGTTGCTGTGCCCATCTAGGTCGCCAGATTCATGGACAGATCTGGTAGTTCTGCTAAAAAAACTTTAGCACCATTGACTTCATCTGTAATGTCTCGGAAAATTTGTAAGGACCGAGAATTTACTAGGGCAACTCGTCCATATGGGCATTACAAGGACCTCAGCTGCCAAAGTAAGATTTCTTTCTCAGCAGAGTTTAACTGTGTCCATTTCGCGTTTCTGGTGCTCTTATTCTTAAAGAACCTTCTCAAAGTGCAATAATACTTCTATTCTTGGAAAACCTCCTCAAAAAGTGGAATATTGGTTTAATTACACAAGTTTGAGAATATTTCTATTCCTTCTATTTCTAGCCTGTATTCCCAGTCCTCCATCTGGCAGACGAAGAGGACAAGGATGCAGTCGAGTTGGTTAGTTTTTTGATTCATATTTTAAATAGAAGCTAAGGACTTCCCCTTCCTCACTGATGAGCACTGGGAGAAGTCCTACGCTTCCAGCTCAGCTTCCGTACAAGGGTGAAGTAGGAAACGGAAGTTGAGCCCTTTTTCCAATAGTCTTTTGTTTTTTAGTAATTTATGATTTGTTTATTGATAACTAACTCTGTGCCGGAATATCGCCGTTCTTCTCCAGACAAGGACGCATTTTCTCGAAGAGGTGCGCTCGTTCACCGCACATCTTCTCGACAGTACCAGTAGCCGTCTTGAACAGCTTGTGCGCATCACACGACGGAGATCTGTTGAGACATTCCAAAGCCGTTGTATGACTTCTGAAAAAAGACTGAGTTGCCAAAAAAAAAATCCGAGATTTCGTCAGGAGGAGGCTACATAAGGGGTAAAACCCTACCTACACAATTTCCTGGCATTCTGAGCGATGGCACGCATGTGCCAGAGGACAGCCACCTCATCCAGGAAGGGGTCTATGCATTTGCGGACGCAAACCGGGACACCCATTGCTCTCATCAGTAAGTCTGAGTTGAAGTCTGAAATGTGCTCTATTGGTTCTCTTTACTCCTACAAAAAATGCAATAATTGTGTTGAGAGTAGTCTACAGGTACTCGTTTACTGCTTTCTTCCTAAGTAGGCTTAGATTTTAGGTTAGAATGCACCCATTTTATAATAGTTTCTGCTTTCTTCTATTCTTTCAGCTCCGACAAAAATTGGACTTCTCCCATGTTGACTCGTAGGTTAGTCACTTCTTTCTCTTCACGTAAAAAATGATATGACATTGATTACTTGGAGCTAGAATGGTAGGAAGGGACCATCTAATTTCGCCCGAAAGAGAGCTGTCGTTAATACCCTTACCAGTTGGGACTTGGATAGTTACCCTGAGTTATCCTGCCGTGGAACACTGAATTTTCTCACTACTCTCCTAACCACTAAAAATCTTAGCGAATTGTCCAGTACTTTTTGAGTCGAAAAGGTTCAATATATTCCCCCCCCCCCCCAAAATCGAAGATTTCACCCACAAATATATAAACTTTAGGTGAGCAATATCTGTTCCAAAGAGATGGTCCCCTGAAAAATATCTAGCTTAGCATCCTGTGAGTTCTCTAGCTTGCGTTTTCCTTATTAATGCCTATTTTCATTTCTGGAGCTAGCAAAATTATGAGAAAACTCATATTTTTGCACTTCTTGGAAGAATTAATGTCGGGTCTATCAAACGATCCCAATTATTCCTTTAAACAGTGGCATAAAACTCACTCAGTGCAATATTCCCCCCATTCGGCTCCATCTTAGCGAATGCCAACGGGAAGAGCAGTCCAAGGAGATAAATTTGCATTATTCTAAAAAGACATCTTATGAGTAAAAGCTAGAACTCAATGTATAAAATGAAGGAAGAGTAAAGACAATATGGAGGAATGATTCCAGGCTCAATGAGGAACTTAGGAGAACACAACACGACGAAACGAGCTTCGAGAACCTTCCACGACGCCGTCGGATTCTCAAATGGCGACAATTTTGCCGCGTCATTTTGTACTGTGTAGATCAAACAGCGCTCGGAAGTGATCTACTTTCTTGAAACCTTTTTTTTTAAACAAAATTTATCAATTTCCTTATGGTTCTAATAGTGGCACTGAATAATATTTACTCAGACACTCGGAAATCATCCAGAGGAGTGTAGAGGAAAATCTGTGACAGTAATTGATCCGGAGAACACCTGGTATGCTTATATAGGATTAATGATGGGCGTAACTATAGGAGACCTGTGATATTGCCTCGTGGATAACCATAAATCACAATCTCATAGTAATCTGGAGATGGTCAAGGAGAGGTCAATGCACACCTGCAGCGGCACACATCTCATCCAGAATATCTCTGCCCTATAAGTGATGCCTGAGGATAGCCGTGATACGATGTGACCATAGAACGTTCGGAGGTGTGTTGACGACGTCATACGTGATCAGGTGATCTCTGATCACTCCTTCTGGCGGTTGGACCGGAGAAGATGCTTCGATAATGTGTGATAGCGCATCTATGGCAGCTTATTTGAAAAAGTGCGGCATCGAAGCTAAAGGTAACAATCAGGAAATACTAAAGTGAACTCCAGTAATGAGACGCGAAGAAATTGGTGCCTTAGAACATTGACTTCACTAAAAAACCTAGTCACTTAAAAGTGGACAGTGAAACAGAGAGGATTTCATCTTTTTACTAATTTGTTTTCATATTTCTCTCGTCTATTCACCAAGAATGCAGCAGGTGCTGATATTGTACTGCTAGACTAGCTTATTCCGGAAATAAGTGAACAAATTCGCTGAAGTCTTCGCAAAAAAAAAACAACCAGATACACTCATTGCATTCTTGATAATAAGTGATAAATTAAATAAAATTTATGCATTGCAAGAGCGGAAGGAGTCAGAAAATATTCGGAGTTCAAAGCTTCATCTCCCTTTACTTTATCGTTCCTTCTTTCTGTTATCGTTCCCTCAGTTGCTGCAGTATCTCCTCAGTTGCTGCTAAGAAGAAATAACTTCTATGTATTTCTCTGAGTTTATAAGCTATTTTTGATTATCGTATTTTATAACATCATTGCTTCGTGGTCTTCTATAGGGGTACATTGTCAGCTAATCTGATCACCAGCATACGGTTATATTTTCTAGCTGGTACGGTAATGTACCGTACTGCGAGACGCGTCGCCCAGCTTTGCCCAAGACTACTGTTTTTTTTTCTTTTCAAATATATGAACAGGCCTCATCTTTCCAATGATTCCAAACTGATTTTCTAGCGCTTGCATCAGATTTTTGCCTTGTACATGCACAATTTTTCATTCAAACGACAAAAAAGTCCAGGGAAAAAACAAGAAATTCTTTCGAAAACAATTTGCGTAACTAAAAGTTTATTAATAGAGCTACTAGTACAGTTGAGACTGTATATGATAGTGTATTTACAGCATTGCAGTAGTCTCCGTCACACCAACATGAGTATTCGATGATGGAGGAGTCCGGAAGGCACGAGAGGGGAGCCTGAAAGGAAAAACCACTACCATATGTTATTTTGCTATAGTTACAATGAGCAATTTCCCAGAGAAACACATGAATTTCTGCGACATGCATGTTTTTCTGAGATTTTCATAAAATCCATGGAGAACGCTACGGGAACAGCTGACATAGTTGCCTTACCTCCTGCTGCATGCAGGAATTATGGTCCGGAAGTGACAACGTTGACGGGTTCATCATGTCAAATATGCGGTCATAGCATCCTCGAAGTGTCATCATAGAGAAAGTGCCTGAATTCGAGAGAGAAACTTGTTCACGGAGCTGATCACGCAGCACAATAGCGGCATATGCTGTCGTCTATCAGTTAAAATACCTGAGTTGTTGAGCAGTTGCTGCCATTTGAAGCATTTTGTCTCACACGTGATTGTGGACCGCTGCTGAAATTATTGCAAATGAGAGAGGAATGAGGTGCAGTGCGTAGAAAATGAATTTTAAATATAGGAAATATGAGGAAAACATTCTTTTAATTGGAAATGGTTCAGACTGGAGGACGGTCCAAATTCGACTTCGTACTTCAGAGAGAATGAATTCTGGAGTGTCCTTTTCTATTCCAAAACTCTAGAGGGCTACTGATATTATTCGTAGAAATACTTTGAATTGAAATCTCATGCCATAGTTCTTGAAAATGATGTAATTTTATCCAAAAACGCGCAAAAAATTAAAGTTAGCCTCCCTTAGATTTATTATTGATATTCACCTGCTACATCACCACAAAAATTTCCCATTTTCGCGTCAACGATCAATTTCCAAGCTCCTAATTTCGACTCCTATGCAAAATTTGTGCTCCTCCATGCTGTATGTATGCCTACATGAGAAAATAAAATTGGTTGTTGGAGAGGTGCCGAGAAAGTTTTTAGAGCCCTTAACAACACATGTGGCTGAGCAACAGTAAGCCAGGTGACTACTCTGGGTTAGAAAAGAAAAGAAGGAGAATTTGCAGGAAGGCATCCGGCAACGTTTTGCATAAATTTCGAAGATAAACTACGATAAGTGTAAGTGTAAGTAATAGTGGACACCATTTGTACGTTGCATCGCGTGCGCGCATAGCTCAGTGGGTTGAGCGAATGATCGACGTTGTGGTGGTCAGGGGATCGAATCCTGCCCTGTGCCCCCGTTTTGCAAATACATATAGTAAGCTGCCTACGACTGCTGCAGTTATCTAACAAGCTCCAACATAAAAAGTAGCCCGGATGGCTCAGTGGTTTGAGCGGCAGATTGCAATCTGTCCCTATCGCTGGTTCCACTCCGTTGGAGATCCAGAGTTAAGTATCGCAGTGTTTGGGGTTCACTGCTTGGAACGTCCCCCGTGATCTCCTTCGGGTAGTCCAGGAAGGCATCCGGCAACGTTTTGCATAAATTTCGAAGATAAGCTACGAATATGTAAGCGTAATTAATAGCGGAAAACACTTTCGAAGATAAACTACGATAAGTGTAGTGTAAGTAATAGTAATAGTGTAAGTAATAGTGAAAAACCACTTTTTCAAAGTTGAGGGAAACCGGGAGAGAGTAACTCCGCCGTAAAGGACTGCTCCACGAAAGATAAATGACAGCGGTAGAACTACTTCGCAATGGATATGGAACAATTTATACGGATCTCAATTATTTCTGAGGATCCCGAATTGGATGAGCTTTATTATTCAGATGGGATAACTGAAGTACTGTGTCCATCTATAGAAGAATAACGGCCATTTTTGTATTCGCGAAGCAGTGTATTATAGCAGAAAATGGAAGGGTTGGCTTCGCTTATTGTGTATTCAGAAATCTTTCCCCATGAAAATCACAAAAATGAAAAAACGTGAAAGTTGTGAAAATTGTCCCCTCCTTTATAGCCTTAACATATCCACTGCACTCTGTCTACTATGGACTAAAATTGATCTTTAACTTTTTAAATTTGCTTTATTTCAGAATTAAGCAAGGGCCATGAATTTAGGCCTCTCCTTCCGCGAAGACTGCTTTTCTGACATGCCCCCCCCCCTAGCTGTGGCTATCAATGGCATTCCAGGGATGAGAGTGATGAAGAACTTTAGCTTTCTCGGATCGTAAGTTGTGAATGTCTCAAAAGCTGTCGCAAATCTCGGTTCCTAATTGAGCAGATCCCAGAGGCCCGCCATTAATTTAGTATATAGAAGCCTTTGTGCAGACACTTGTTTGAACGTAGGGCTCAGTTCGCGAGCAGAAACACTTGAGCATGGGAAATTTAGACATCTGGGCGAAAATCCAGATTGAATCAAGAAATTTCCCATATTTTTCGAGACAGAACAATGCGTTAGATACAGTCCGTTCCAAAAACGACGATAGTTGAGTATTTGTGCCCATGATCCGCATTTCTCGCCTGCCTCTCCCAATACAGCACTATTTCTTTTTTTTTTTATTTCTCTGGTACCTTCATAACTATGTCTCCTGGTGAAACACACTATATGTATCTATAATCGAATTCGAAAATATGATCCCGAATGTGTCGAAATTTTTCAATTTTCGGAAAAGGGGGAGAAGTACCAGCCTTGAGGAATGATAAGATAGGACTTGACGCCTTTTCTTTTCTGAACTTTTGAATTTTTTTTATTAAATTATGGTTTAAATCAACACCTGAATTAATCAACTTAGTTCTCTATAATATAACTAACCAATTTAGTTCTCCTCTGCTCTGAAAGTGTGAACTTTAACACGTAGGAAACCGGTAGATATTCAAAATATTCACGTAGAAACGGGAAAATTATAGTTTTTTTTTAATTTCCGCTAGAGGCTCCTAAAAGAATTGCTGGATCTGTGATTTCCCTCTCATAAATTTTTTCTTCCATTGGAGCTTATCAATCATGCTCGCTATATCACATTTCAGTTGATTATTATTGCTTACGCAACTTACAATTAGCTCTTTAGAAGTTCAAAGTTTTCAGTTTCTATGTTCTAATTTTCCAATTTGAGGTTCTATCCAACAACAATTAGTGACGGACGGTATTACACAATCAAGACAAGGTAATAGAAGATAAATAGTACATCCGAATTACGAAATAAATCATGAGAATTACCTTTATTACCCACGGATCTTCGTTGCAATTATTGTCAAATGTCAGCGGTTCTTGTTTTCGATTCTTCGGTCCCCTTTCTCTTGTAAGAAAATTCTGAACGAGCACAAATTTAGCGTGAGCACCAGAAAAAAGAGGCGAGGACAGGGGAAATTTAAAATTTTGAACGAAAATAATTAAAATGTGTTGAAAAAACTCACTGCTTTCATGTTGGTAGAGGCGCAGCTATAGCAGTTGCCTGGAATATGGCAGAATAGCTGTAGATAAGTTGCACATTATATAGTAGACTTATTATATAGTATATAAAGTATAAAATGGTAGACGTTAAGCAATTCCGTTTGTGGGACATATCATACTACATGATATGCTTTATTATATATGTAGGACTAATGGGTATAATATGTACACAACAGTTGCCTATTATACAACAGGTGTATTTCGTATAGAACAGGTACTACTACATGTATATAACATGTGTAACATGATATAGTAACTAATAATGTGCAAAAAATAGTAGTAGACTTACATTATTATATAATATCTAACTGCTGCATAAGAAGGTTGCATTTCCTTTCACAATTTCCTCGAACTTTTGTTAGAAGTCACATAGTTACTACACATAATATCTTTCCTATAGTATAGTAGCCAGTGATGTGCAAAAGAAGCATGGTGTAGTAAAAAATTTATAGTACTGTACTGTATAAGGTCTAACTACTACACATAGTATGCCGCACTTTTTTTTCAAAATTCCCTCAAATTTTCGCTACAGGTCACATAAGTACTATATATAATATGTTCAATACAATGTAGTAGCTAATAATGTACACAATATGCACGGTATAGTAAGAAAATATAGTATTATACATAAAAATCTGACCACTACATATAGTTGGCTGCATTTTTTCTCAAAATTTTCTCGGTTGTTTTGCTAGGGGTCACAGAGTTGCTATATATAATGGGAATGGTATAATATGGCAGTTAATAATATGCAAATATGAACAGAGAATAATTTCCAGCATTGTTTTCCAAGTTGCGAGTTAATCAGGTAGATATTTCTGCAATGAAAAATTCTACAACTCGATCTAGACATTTGCATATCATTAGCTGCAGTATTATATCATACATATTATATATAGTAATTCTGTGACCTCTAACCAAAAATTGGTAGAATTTTGAAAAAAAAATGCAGCCCACTACATGTAGTAGTTAGATCTTACTAATTCATAATTATTGGTGTCCCAATAACTATAGATTCGTACGCTGAAGGGAGATTTCTAAGAGGCGAGTACGTCAGTCGCGCGTCAGACGCACGCTTCCATCTGCCTAGGCTTTGTATGAAGACCTATCAACGAAGCAGATAGGTACATCCTCAAAGAAAGTGTCGCACATCTTCCACGATGCCACAAACGCGTGCGTCTAAGCTGCGTCAGCAATGTGACTGGGCCTATCTTCAAACCATCTAGTATAAACTGCCTTTGAGACAATTATACCTACAAATCTATGGAAAAGCTGTGAATTTCAGCTCACGTCAATTTCCCCATCACCTCAATTGCAATTTCAGCCTTCACTCCTTTCCAGACCTTTTCTTTGCACCTGCTTTTTTGGGTAGGAAGTTTGACGACAATGTTTGAGATCTACGCCGCCGCGCAAACAGATTCGTTGCTGTTCAAGGCGAGACATTTCTGCAGTCCTAGAGCAGTGTGTAGAAGGGAAGTGCACATCTAAGGTAGATGGTAAAGTAATCTCAGAAGTAAACATAGTTCAAGGGGAAAACGATCGAAAGGACGTCATTGGACGCAGAGAAACTGGCAAAGCAGCCATTTTGATGCGACCATCCCATCGAAAAGAAGAGCGCTCAAACCTGGGTTGATTATTCCAGCACCTTGTTGAATACTATATTTTGTTATATATTTTATAATGCTTAGAAAAAATGTAGGTGAGCCATACGGAAGATCCTAGGTTTTAGTACTAAATTTCCCAAATATTCAGCACTATATTTTATGAAAACGGCTTCAAAGTCCATAGAGTTCTTTTATTCGAATGGTCTCAATAATGAATAACCAGAAGGAATCCGGACCTAGATGCATGAGTTAGATTACCCAGAGTAACGGCTGTTGACATCCGTGTTAACATGGGTGAATTTATGTGGTGTTAGCACGTTTGCCCTGGGTAATTTGAACGTATGCATTCGGCTCCTCACTACTTTGTAGACTCTGAAGTACTTTGTTGACCATCCATTTATGGAGGCCTCATTTTCTCAAACAGAAGAACATCACAGTCATTACAATGATTGTTAAATCGCTTCATTAATTAGACAATTAATTTATTGATTCAACACACTGACTTTATCACACTAAATTTTCTACTGCAGTAATGTTTTCATGGATTAAAACGCTGTCCACACGATTTACTACAACACAACACTGTAAAGAGAGTCTGAATATCACCTGTGTTAGCTGCAGCTTTACCCCAGAAGTATCCTTGTCTTTAGTGAGCATCCAATTTTGTAAAGAGAGTGAATTAACGACTGAATCATAGAGTTTAAAAAAAAACTCCATAAGTCGACAGCCCTTTGGGAAAACCTCCTTCACTTTCTCTGCGCTCGGTTAGGTTTCTACGACCATGAATCCTGGCAGAGATGGCATATGACGACAATAGTCTTTTCGGATGTTCCTTGGAGATGTTTTTCAGATCACTAATTCAAAAGCAATCACAGGAAAACACTGAAAAATCAGGTGTCAAAAAATGGATAAAAAATCCCAAGAAAGTGCACTTTTTCGGTTCGAAAAATATAAAAACTATGAAAATGATCCTCTCCTCGATGGGGAGTGCAAATAACAAACTGTGAATCCGAAGATTGAGTTGCCGTAAGATAATTTGGAAAAGAACCTTTACTTTGCTTCTGATATTAAGGTTTCCTGACAACGTGACGCAGAATCTGCTTGGTTCATAGGATTTCGAGGTTAAACATTCAGACAAAGGCATATTTGCACAGTAGGCAACTGTAACTAGTATTCACAATATTCACTGCAAAGGAACAGATTGCACTACATTTACCGGTTCAGTAGCACTCGGAAAAGCGTTTTTGGATCTATGTAAATGAACGGATGGAAGAGATTGCACCGAAGAGTGCATCGAATGGGTTTTAAGAGCAGAGGGTTGAAGGATGGGCGAGACTTGGATTATGCTGTATACATATGTAGCCGTAATTCAAAATATGCAGTAAGTACATAGATTATACATTGAATTTTAGAAGAATCTGCTGCGATTCTGCTGCTTTTGTGCCGTCAAGGCAGCGAAACAAGCCGCCATCCACGTCCAGTAAAAACGAACAGTTCTTGAAAAAATTTTCACTTCAGATTGATTCTATCTCCTTCTAAGTCTCGTTAACTTCAACCCCAGGAAATGCGCAAAATTCTGCAGATCACTCCGTTAGTTATTGTCTCATTGAGCTCTAAAATGACCGTCAAGTGTAATCCCCGGAATTATGAAAGGCCAGCGGAAACTCCTTAGTGTGGGCTCAGAAATCTTAGACTGATTCCTGAGCCCACATTTTTTTAAACACGTAATTTTCAAAATTACAGGAAATTCAATGTCTACTTCCTGCCAACATCTATTTGCGCAATATTTATTTCTGGAAGTCCTGGAAATCCTGTTTCTACAACGAAGGTACTGAATTCTAAAGCCTTGGGAGTATTAAAATCTCGTTAATTCGTTTTTATTATTTTGAGACAATTTGAAGCTTAATGATAATGCTGAGAAAATAGCAAAAAATAATAGATATATGAGAGGAGGCTGAGTGGAACACAGCTGGTTTCAGAAAAAGGAAAAGAAATATCCGGAAGACCAACTCACTTCGAGATTCCACAAAGGGCAGTTTCAAGCTCGCCAGAGAAAGAAATAACCATAGGAGATCCATGAGAAATCTGGAAGAAACGCAACGAAATCCGGATGCAATTTGTGGAAACTGCGCAGAACCGCGGCGCCAACAGAAGAAGAGCCCGGTAAGGCTGCGAAACCAGAAACGCTTGAAAAAAAAGCCGACGTCGAAACCAGAACCGAGCCGTACCTGAGTATTGGATGACCTACGAGGGCGGGGCCGGCAGCTCTCAAGGGTTAGCCACACCGGATTCTCTGCCCGGGTGGCTTAGGGGTGTGGGTGGCGATCGATTGGACAGAGGACAAATAAAACGCGGATAAACATTGTGCACCTATATCCACACCTACCTGCCGAACGAACGTCCGTAGGTACACAGTTGCACAGCCACTGAACAAGCCACTGTAACGTGAATTCGTGGATCAGCTGAGCGGGTGGGAGCGACTGTGTGGAATTAAATTACATTGCTCAGATCGATTTCCGAATGGAATTGCAATTCAGCTCCACAGCGGGTTGCCAATATATTTCGGGCAAACCTGGAGGCATTTCCGACCTAAGATATTTTGGATCCTACTTGTGGGTAATGCCTGTCCTCCAGCACACTGTAAGAAAAATCCAAGAAGACCTTGTTTTTTGCCTACCTATCTCTATGATAATGAGTTAACAGGTGAACAAATACACGAACAACTTACCAAAATCGATAAAAATACATGAAACGTGAATGGTAGCATACAAGAATGAACTGCCAACATCTGAATCAGGGGCCGCATGCACCCAGGATAAACGTGTTAAGACCACCCAAACTTACCCACCGTAACACAACCGCCAGCACACTTACCCTGGGTAATCTCAATGATATATGCGGCAGTTTCCATTGGAGCTCGTAAGTTGCAAGGCATTTGTCATCGACAGCCGAATGTAAAAGAAAAAAATGGATTTGAAGAATTGTGGAAAAATTCACGGCAAGCTCCGCCCAATTTGTATTGATGCGCCCTAATTGGGTAACGAATATGTCCTTCAGGGTAATAACTCGTTGACATCTACGCTCAATTCAGAAAATGGAACGGAAAGTCCTGCAGTTATGAATTTCTGGAAGGTACCTATGTGATCATAATTTCTGGATTATCATAGGGAAAAGAAATTGTAGAGGAAAGAGTATTGCACTCCGAGAGACATAGTCACAGAGACAATCGCTTCGAGCAAGAGCCGTATGCGCCATTGTGATTACCCGGGGTAAACGTGTTGATGCCTCTGTTACCGATAGGTAAGTTAGTGTGGTTTCAACATGCTTACCCTGGGTAGTCCCAATAAGGCATGCGGCGGTGGCCTGAAGTAATTCAGCCGCCTCCTGTCGCTGAGGTCGCGACGTGATCACAGATTATTATATAGATTATGGAGTAAAGTATCGCCATGCCATTCCAAGATATAGCGGTTAGTGGTAACGGTAACTGCTGCAGCGACGAGACTAGATTTGGTAGATATCAAATGGTTGCCGACGACATGGGGCGACAGCGAAGTCGATGCTCCGCCCCCAATCGATACGCACTAAGACCAGTGTCGCTGCTACAGCGTATGTGGCTATTTGATGAGTATAGCTGCATAAGATCTGTACTTGACCAGGTCTAATGTAGCAGAAAAATACGCTAATAATAACAGCTGAAGGTCATATAGTGAAATTAATGGTTTCCTTGCCATCATGGAGCTGCAACCTCCAGATGTGTCATAAATCCTGAGCAGTGCAAGACAATGAGGGATTTTTACTTTCGCACGCGAATCCTCGCGAAATTTCCAGGATTTTATGACATGAGGGAGATATCCAGTAGGGAATTGACATGAAACACATCCACGAGAACGAGGTACTTTTCGATAACGACATTTATGTGGATTATCTTGTACCGGTCTACAGTTGTGCTGTTGTATTGGGGGATGGTTCCGAGTGTGAGTGACTGACCTCACGTACTAAATACAAAATCATTAGAAATCTGTACCCAAGTTGAATTGGATATTTATATAAAGTTTGTGAAATTTTTCCTGTGAATTTTCAGAGGCCATCTGAGAATGCTGTTCATCTTCGTATTATGATAATCAGAAAATCACAGGGTGTTAAAACATTGGGAGAAAAACGTATCACACCACTTTATATAAAGTCTAAAAGCTTACAGGTAGTCTCTTACTTCAGAATCGACCTTAAAACTCAAATATCGAAGGAACTTTGAGCTTGCAAATAAACGTCCGCAGGTACCCAGCTCGACAAATCGCAGTCTCGTCTCATTTGTTACTTGGACAGATTCCGGTTCTTTGAAGTGGCTGTTTCGAATTATTCTTTGCCAAAACAGCAAGCTTTGTCGGACGTAGCCGGTGTTGAAGTTTTGCTTATGTTTTTTTTTTCTAAATGAAATCAAAGAAATTGAAAAAGAGGTGGAGGACATGAAAAAATACCAATACCGAAAACGTCCGATAACAGCAGCGCTCAGGCTGCTGCGCCGCACCACCTACGCAGCGCGGCAAACCAGACGGGCGGTATTCTGTGATGCAAGAGTGATTGACCGGCACTGTTTGCGGTTGTCCGTAGAATTTCTGGAATGAATCAATCTAAAGAAACCTTAACACAACCACAAATATTTTTCGCGCATTGTTTAACATATTTTTGTGTTTATGTTTTGCCTTCAGTCCTTACAAATGAAGTCATCTTGAGAGAACATCGGAAATTTGCTGATTGACGAAGTACCCCCAGATGTGGAAAAAGTAATGGACAGTTATAAGGAAAAAATCATGAGCTGTCACATTAGAATAACCAACTCCTGAGCTAGGATGGTGGGCAACGCCTCGCGTTATCCCACCCACTCTCGACGACCCATCTATGTAACGAAGCGTCGACTTACACTCCTTTGAAAATGAAGTGCAGCGTCACAATTGGTCATCGTGATGTTCGTTTGCATTGAACTACAACTACTGCAGTTCATAAAAGCATCAGAAGAACCACTTCAGCTGGAATATCGGACTTCTGAAGTGTGTAACTTCACGTGGCGTTGTCTTCGAGCTTAAAAAAGAAAATAATCCGAAGACCTGTCTTCTTTCTGAAAAAATGATTTATCACATCGGGGAGACCAGTCTTGCACTATTTTCTCCCCCAATTTCCTTCTTTTTTAATCTTTGGTCAGCCATCAGACATTTGCCAGAGGTATGCCATCTTCACAAAGCACTAGTACACTTACTACTCTATCTTTGTTCATCTATTTCATATTTTTCCCCCTGAATTGCCGAGGAAAGCATGAAAACAACGGAAAATTTTATGGAATTTGGTTGCATTTCCTATGGTTGATTGACGTGCTCCATTGAGAACGAAGTGCGGTAAATAAGGCGCGGGAAAAGACTGTGTTCGATTCATTTTCGAATACCCGTACGCAGACGCGTTTCTGGGGTTGAATGCGATTAGAGCAGAAGATTATCACTAGAGCACGGAAAGTGTGACTTTGCGAAGCGGGGTTTCTTCATGGGTTAATTGGAACTGTACCAATAACTACGCCCAGTTGAGAAGATAAATTGAAGTTTGCATTGAATACTGATGTGTTTTTAAGGAACGCTCCCAAAACCGAGAGCCTCAACCAAGCAACACTTCATAGAATTACTGTGAAATCTTGTATTATTTCTAAGCCATATTAATCATAAGGATTAGTTGTTAATAACTTGACATTATAAGTAAGCTTCCTATTTAGTAATCAATAAATAGAGTGATCCAGAAAACTAACGATTTTTTGGTATTGAATAACTGCTCTTGGGACATGCTAAATATTAGGTTGGGCAGTAAGTTCGTGCTATTTTTTTACTTGGCTTTTGCTGGGATTCAAAATCTTTTCGATTGAGTTCCATAAATCCTTATAGCTCTTGCTTCACTCTTTGCAAATATTATAATCAATTTCCAAAACACCCGCTCCACTTTGTTTTCTAAAGCATGCAATGTGACCCTGTGACCCTCCAATTCGTAAAAAAAAGACCCGATTCAACACCACCTGCCGTACCTTCAACGAAGCCCATATTTCAAGTAACGTAAGTGAAGTCTATAGAGAGGGTTTCGATGCTGGATAAACAGCGTGGAAGTAGATGCCTGATTCAGAAAGGTTGATTTTGGCCCGGAGAATGCTGCTCATTCTGAGCGCGCAGTTTGGGAACATCGTACCGATTGTCCGTTGGGTTTCGCTCTACACGTAAAGGGAAATCACTACGGATGCTAAACCTCTGAATTACCTAAATCCATCTAATCCCACTTGTGAAAAGCCATACAAGTGCTCAGTACGAGGTGACTCTACACATTGAGAAAGAGCGACTCTTCCGGACAAATTTTGCCAGAACGATAAAAGGGGCAGTGGGATGAATGAAATTCTACGCCTGTCCACTCTATGGGTCTGAAGCATCCTCCTACAATTTATATTGCCCACTTTATCAAGATTTCGTAGAGCTCCGTTCAAGAGCTGAGGAACGATCACAAGATGGATGGCGAACAAAAGATAAAGCTTCAGTGTGACGACCATATATGTTATTTTACGGTCATAGGAACAGTTTTTGCTTATAAGTGGGCGTGGTAACTGATACAATTGCAATTAGCACAGGAAAAAACCTCGATTCTTAAAGTCACACTTTCCGTGCTCTAGTGATAATCTTCTGCTTTAATCGCATTCAACCCCAGAAACGCGTCTGCGTACGGGTATTCTTCATTTTCCTCCGTCCATGCCTTCTCATTTCTTTCTTTCCCCACTTTTTTTGCCTTCATGGTGATCTGAAAAGTGGTGGAGGATTGCTGTATGCATCTGTATCCGCTTATTTCAAGGTTCAGTGGCAAAACGAACAGAAGGAATGGCTCCAGCTCCTGAGTTAGCTTCAAAGCAATTTGCGCAAATTGTTGACCAGCTATGGAAAGGTAGGTTTTGGTAGAACGCCACCCCTTCTTATTGCAGCAGGCAGTGCTTTTTCTTGAATTTAGACGAATAATTCGCAACCAATTTAGTTTGGGGCCTTCTAATATCGAATTGAACCAAGTCATTCGAAAGAAATAGAATAATACGGCCATAGTTAACCTCAGAGTTGTGGAGCAGGCTGAAATGGATGAAAATTGCGGAATTTAATTGGTCGGGAGCTGTAATTGTGCTTATATTCACCATGTACCCTCATTTAGAGAAAAAGGACGACTACGTTGATTCGCCTGAGCAATTTTTCGCTGACATTAACAAGAAATTCGAGGATAATGTTGGTATTCTGCATTTAGAGTTGTCCACCTGCTTTCTTACTTTCTTCTGCGAGAATTTTGAGTCTTTTCTAGAAGTTGTTCGTATCCTTGCATACTTCGGAGGTTCTACCGGGTTACCTAGTGTCTGCTAGATGTATGGTACAGAATACGCTTCCTCCGGGTATCATATGGCATTTTTCACTTTTAACATACCTCTTCGCTGTATTTTCATTTCCTATTTCAGAATACTTCCCTTTGACCTGCACTGTTTCTGACGGCGCTGAGAAAATGGAAACTACTGGTTGCCTGAGGGACCATTTTGGTGAACACATCACAGTGAGAATATCCTTTGTATCTTATACGCTGTATCCACTTAGGATCGGTTTTGTTCTAGGATATTGTTGATCACGGCAATCACGGTTGCCGAAATTGCTACAAGATGATTATGGTACCAGGGGCAGCTGATTGGTGGATTGATGAGTTCAATCAAACGCATACTACCGCGCTCTGTAGGCGAGATGAAGGTATCCGCTTGCGATTGTTCAAGTTCTTCCTATATTTCGTTCTTTTGCGAATTTTTTCAGAAATGATTGTTAAAATTGTCTATTGTTGCTTAAGCTGCCTAAGCTACGCTTTAGGAGCCTGTATGTGTCAAATCTAAGACGAGAGCTGTATCATCTAAATTCCAAATTTAGCTCATGAAGTACAGTGGACGTCAATGGCGTTGGCCCATTCGCGACCTCGAGAAGGACGTCTCGCAACCGCGCCCCGCGCGCCGTAAGCGAAGTTTCTGCTGCTGTTATGCTATTTCTACTAGCTTTTCTACCCGATTTCAAGGATTTTCGACCAAATCGGGAGAAAGAGTTTAGAAATAGCATTCGGCAGACGGCACCGATCTTGGCGCGTGCGGCGCGGTCGCGCTGCGTCCCACTCGAGGCCGCACATGGGCCACCGCCATTGCCGTTCACTGTATGTGAAATTACTATTTTAACGAGTCTTGTCAAGCCCGTGCAGGACATCAACAGATCAAGTTTAGTTGTGTTTTTTTCAGATCAAATGGATGTTGACTCGGGTCCAGTCCCTACCAAGATCTCAGAGTTCATAGCGAAGGTAGGTGGACTACAGATTAATCTTTGTAGCAGTGGAAATCTCTATCTACTTCCCGTCTCTTTTAAATTTGAATCGCATTGCTAGATTTTTGATAACGGCACACCTGAGTTGAAACCAAACACCGTTGTTGATGTGTATGGGTATTTATCGGCACCCGTCCATAATCAGAGTGATAGGTTAGTGCTCGCTTACTTGTAATTTTCTTCGTTTGACTGTTCCTTATTTTTTCTAGCCAGGATCAGACAACACCTCCAGAGCACTTCAATGTGCATGTATTGCGCATTACAGAAGTTAGCCATATACCTTCACCAGTCTCAGAACCCACCGCAGGTATTTACTCTTGCTTTCCTTTTTTATGTATTGTTCAAGTGAGTGCAAGCTTTCCTTTTCTAGTATCTGACCCACGTTCGCTACGTTCTGATCTCGTCAAAGAGATGTCTTCGTTGTTTGGTAGCACCGCTGCTGCTGATACCTTTGTTAACTTTCTAGTATCAACAACGTAAGTAATTTCTACACTACCGTTTGCTTTCTTCTTTGTGCAGCTCTACTATGCTATGATTAACAATGTTGGGATCTTGTCTTTTAAGGTACTCCCGTCCTGGTGGCACTCCTCTGTGTTTCCTACCTCTTAATGTAGCCGGTGTTGCTGATTCCGAAACTGCTGACTCCATTATCAGCATGGTTCGACATCTTATGCCAAAGGTATGGTTTGTTCTCCCTTGGTCTTCGTTACCCTTTTTTTCACTGAATAAAACCTCACTTACCACTAGTTTTGCCTATTCTATCATATAACTGTCACTGTTATACGATCGCACCTCAAAGTTTTTGAGGGCATCGCTGTTGAAACTTTGGCTCTGAGTGTTATTCTATATACCAAACACTTGACTACCTGACATCTGCTTTGCACCTCGCAATGCCATCTCTGCACAATGATCATATATACACATCTGCTGAGTAGGCGCTGTATTTGTTAGAATCACGTCGACCTCATCTAGGAGAGAACGGATTTCGTATAGTGGAACCGAACACGAATGGTAGTACTGGTTTGCGTGTTAGGGCAGTTTTTCTGCCATATTGAAATTTCCTGCAAAATACTATAACAAAAATGGCATTGCAGGACATTTTGAATGCCAGATTTGCACTCTGCAATCCAGGCAACCTCTCCGCCCCCTTGCTCCCTTAAGTAAACTCTTAAACAAAAATTTGCCAATTTTTGGGGCCATATGGGTGGGAAGTCTTCTGAAGAGCTCCGTGCCGATGCAGATTTGACGTGCGTGCTCTATACTCATATTGTACCCTTCTCACAGGTAAAAGTGCTCACTCTGACGCCCGACTTGCTGTGCAAGAAGCGATTCGCTCCTAAAAAGAACTATGAGTCCGACGATCTCATGCAAGGAGAATTACAACTGAGTAATGGCACCGTGCTTATCATTGATGAAACTCAGCTCCCGACAGGATCATTCCCTGTTAGCGGTTTAGGTAAGTTCATTGCTTCTCTTTTAAAATAAAGAGTTTTCTCCGGTTCATTTATGGTAATAATTTTCAGTGGAGGAGAATCTGAAAGTTTTGGAAGATCTAATTGTTGACCATAGAATGCAGTATGATTATGGCTTCTATAAAATCCCTATGGATGTTGATTACAATGTGTTGATATTGTCTAAGAAGGAGTCGAGGTTTTTCAAGGTGGGATTGCCTCTCAAGAATGATAAGCATTTGATACTTTGAAATGCTTGGCTTTTAGGGTTATACTCCTATTTTTTTGGCTTTCTGCCAAAATTGAGAGTATGTTTCCTTTATAAATTGCACTTTGCAGACGCCATTCCGTATCCCACTGGAAGCTTCAGGATCTATTCCTTCCTTCGGAAATATTGAACATAAGCGACGGTTTATACAGCAAAGCCGTATGAGCGTTAGTTCCATATCACTCTCGGATGAGGTATCCAAGGTAATCATCGGTCGGTTATCCTCAGGTTATTTCTATAATTTTGCACCGCTTTATTTTCAGAAGATCCAAGATAGTTTTGTGAATATGTGCTCTACGTTGGATGCAAAGACTGATAAAGCAGCGCTGCTGAATGAAATGTTGATTATGTCACGGTAGTGGCTCATTTTCTATTTTTTGAAAATTGTTTTATTGTCCGATAGTGCTTGTTTAGGCTCGTCGCTTCGTCAAATGGCAGTGCAAGCGTTGAGTTTGAACACTGGGAGCATGCTATACGAACGTCATCGGCAAATTCGTCCGCTATGTCGATTTGGAGATCTCAATGATTTTTTTTTTGTTTATCTTTTTGTTCGACTGTTAATTCGTATGAGCTTCTGTTGTCCCGATGAGTGTTTTGCAATTAATAACATTTTTCTCGGTTAATGTAGGAATTTCAGTTACAACAACCACTCAAACATCAAAAGTTCGGTGTAACACGCGCTGTTCTTTCTTATCGAACAAAAACCGCTTAGCATTGTGGTATGACTAATAGAAAAGCAGCATTTCCGACTTTCTAGTCGCTGATAGGGTTCAAAAGCTTCTTATCGAATTCGCTTGTGAGGGCGTATCGTAGACGCTTAGCATTGTGTGTGTGGGGGTAGGTGCCCCACCAGCTCAGAATCATGCTGCGCTGTGGGTTACTATTCGCCGTGGTGTTTCTGTATGGTCAGTTTTTAGTTATTTAAAATTTCTGAGGCTGTGTTTTAAACGAAAACTGAGCCCCTGTAAGCCTGTTCAAAGTCGAGTAGTTGTGCCCATGGGTCTAGACGCATTCTATGGGTTCTCGTCTCACTTCCTTGTTTCTGACTCTTCTTTCTCTGCTGGTGTCCTTCCAGCCAATCCGTTAGAACGCAGTTAAGCTGCTACTGGTCAGATTATTGCTTACGCTGAAGAGCGATACTCCACGTGTTCTATTACGTCCTGTATTACTGCTTCCCTGGTGTTACAATGATTTTGCGCTGGCGACGGACGGTTCACAAATGCTAGGCATCAGGATCAATATCCAGGAGTGACGAGGGGTGCTATACTTCACATGGAGCATAGCGGCAGCCTTCCCTTTCGAAATTTAGATTTAGGATTGGACAAATCTGCTCACACTGAATTTGCCCTTTTTTGGGTGACGTGAATAGAAGTAAAAAGGCCATAAAGATGATTCGAAACAGTTAAATATGTTGAGCAAATCTGAGCTGTGTATGTAGGGCAATTTATACTAGATGCGTGCGACTGACGCGCGTGCGTCTATATGATGAAGAATGGGGTACTACAGTCGTATTGCTGTCGCATCGCAGTCGCAGCTCAGACGCACGCGTTTACGGCCTCGGGGCGACCGCGCGTTCTTTTCAATGAGGATGTGCATGCCGTGTTGATAGGTCTTCATGGAAAAACCCTTTCAAATGGATGCGTGCGACTGATGCGCGACTGACGCACGCATCTAGTATAAATTGGCCTTATGGTGTGAAAATAGTAGCGAACCAACAACGAGCCCTCAGAGACGGTGTCAGTGCCCTCTTGCGGGCAAAATATCTCTCACCCGCTCGTGGTTTCTGTCCCCATTAGTTGCGCCTGTGACTTGTGATTGGCGCGAAGCTTACTGAGCTTCGAGTCGGCTAAAAGGGGGGGGGGGGGGTGCGTTGCTGTGGGAAAATGAAAATGTCTATTTCAATGAAATTATTAGTGTTATAAAAAGGTTTATGATAAAGAGAAGAGGTAAAATTCATATAGAAATGTTCCCTTACCATACACGGATATTTCAAAGCTTAATTCTTTTTTCTCAGCTATCTAGTTTAGTACTATAATTGTTCAAAAAAATTTCGTTTCGCTTTCTAAATTGAATTTAGTAAATGCAGTTTTTGCGCCCCCCCCCCCCCCGCACAAGGATAGGCAGAAAACGCTAAGGCAAACTGGCAACCACTTCATTTCTAAAATCTATGATTTTCATGGAAGGGAAAGGATACTTTCTAGATTTCAACAAGTTACCCATAATCTTCAATGGGAAATGCTCCAATAAGAAACGTAGTATTTTGTTTTTAATTTTTTAAAATTGAAATTCTTAGCGAACGCCCTCACCTGTCCGCCTACCTATTCTGATGGAAACGACGACATCTGCTACAAGGTAATGAACTCAGCAAATCTCAGCTTTTCCCTCTCATACACCATAATTCCACCATTCCAGGTCTACAGTAATCACTCTAGCTACTTCGACGCTTCCGTACAGTGCCGTAGCGATGGCGGTCGATTAGCGTCCATCCACAATGCTTTCGTTAGTTTCAAGCTCTGATTTTTTTTCGCGTATCTTTCATTATTCCATTATTTTCAATTGCAGACAAACAACTTTATTCAAAAAATGGCTGAGGATGCAGGATCCCTGGTATGGCTGGGCTTGAGATGCGCAGATACTGATCCGAAAAATTGCAAATGGGATGATGGACAGGGTGCAGCAGACGTATACAATGCATTTTTCCAAGGTACTAACTCATTTGCAGAGTGAAACATAAGTAGAGGATGTAGCTCATGTCTTTTAGTAGAACGCTGTGGAATATGGGGGATCTCCGGGACCAGTTCTCGCCTGCAGAGTATCTTGATTTGATGATCCTCCCGATTACAGGAAATCCAAGCCCGATTGGCGAATGCGTGTTGATGATGATTGGTGGAAAAGCTGACGGTAAATGGATCAGTGGAGATTGTGACAATATGCAGATTGGCTTCGCTTGTCAAGTCCCTAAACAAGGTTTGCATCGCAGAATACCGTTCATCTGATCGATTTTTTCTCTGATTTGCAAAATGTCAAAGCGCAGACAACGAAATATGGGCGTGGCCTGTCCCCACCTAGACCCATGACTGGTTAATTTGACCAGACCTACGAAAACTGCTTGAACTACAGATATGGGGTTTATATCGCAGTAAATGAGCCAGAAGTCTTGAACAATTTTACAATTTGGCGTTGTGTTAGCTTTACTTATTTACTGATTAGTCGGATTTCTCATGCAATCTTTTTTTGCACTTACACTTCTGAAAAAAACTTATCAGATGCAATTCCAGCAGCTTGCGGCGATTATCGGGAATACGGCGGTAAATGCTACAAAGCTTATGAGCAGCGGTTATCCCAAGATGAAGCAGAGTCCTATTGCCAGAACGAATGCGGCCACTTAGCTTCTATACACAGTGTACAGGTGAGTCTTGATGAGTGTTGCCTTTCAAGGGTTTCCGGTTTCCTCAAAATTTTTCTTTTCACTTCCAGGAAAATGGAGTAGTTTACGCGCTTTTTGGTGGTGACGACAATTACGCCAGAATCGGTCTCAAACAAACCGACGGCTCATTTTCGTGGACAGACAACACGACTTATGACTACAATAACATAGGTGCACTTTTCGGAGTTTTTGGAGAGTTTTTATTTCTCTACAGCGAAACGAATTGGTAAAAGGGGCGTGTCCTCAAAATAATTTACCCATTCCTCATTACCAGTGCTCAATGAATGTTATATCTGAATTACATACATATATACATTAAAAATAAGATAAAATATAAAATTTTGAATTAAATAAATAATAATTAATAATTAAATAATCAAATAAATTAAAATATAGTATGTAAGTTCAAAGAAGGAATCGAAGAAACCAGAAGTGTTCAACATGCGTTTCGTACTTTTCTCTTGAATGGAAGTTGAGGACAAAACTGGGGCTTCTTTCCAGTTGTCACCAACAGGCAGAAAAAGTCCTAAGCTTGGCAAAAGGTGTAAAATTCTTGGAAAAATCACCAATGCTTTAGATTCCACGACCTCCTCCCTCCGACCTCGAGAAAGAGAAAATAAAAATAGCAATACCAGCAATAGACAAATATTCCGAGACGATTGCCTTAGACTTGGGTAATTAAACCATGTAGTTCTATTCAGTAACGTCGAGATTCAGGAATAAATAACCCAGCTTTCGGCGAATGTGTAGCGATGTCGCTGGTGGACGAACTAGTGGAAGCGGAAAAATGGATCAGCATTTTGTGCGGTCAGGCTCTGCCTTTCGCCTGTAAGAGAGGTTAGCTTATTTGTCACTATATATGCCTTGTTGATTCTCTACTTCTTGGTAAAATTTCTAGAACAAGGAGCTTGTCTCAACCCGACCACCACTTCAGCGCCAGCACCTGTAACGCTAGCACCACCCACATGCGATGCGCCTTACTTCCTGGATCAGGAGGGCACGGTTGGTCATGTTTTCCCCATATTTCTCTTCAAGAATTGAAATTTCCCTCAATTTGCCGCCATTCCAGTTCTATTCACCTGCATATCCAGCATCATACAGTAAACCAAAAGTATGTATCTACGTCATGACGGTCACGCCAGGAGATGTGGTGGAAATTCATTTTGTGGATGTTCAACTCAGTCCCGGTAGCAACATCCAACTGTTCAACACATTCGCTGATCCTGATCCCTTTGAGACGTTGGTTCTATGTCTGATTTTTTTACTGGGAGGTACAAGTTTTTTTTTCTGGAGCCTAACAAGATGAAATTTTCAGGATAACCACGGACATTCCATCCACTAAATATTTCACTTCATCAACGAATGTGATGAAAATGGCTTTTGTGGCTGAAAATGACAAGGCAGGTGTTAACAGATGGGAAGCGGAATTTTCTTCCAGGAACAAAGGTTTGTCGTTTGGCTCAGCATCTTGGCCTAAGTGAAGGTAATAGACCCTAAGTAAAGGAGAAAATGGGAGAGTTTATCACATACAAGCACGATCTGTAATGGTGTAGCATCACCTGTGTGTTTCCTCTAGAAGGGAATGGAGCGTTATACTCAGAAGAGGAAGTGGGATTGGCCAATCTGTCCAACTAGCCAATCGCAGAGCCGCACCCCCTCCACGTTCCAAATATAACTCCCCACATCCATCTAAAAGCAATGATTATTGAGCATTTGCGCCTACTGTCTTTCTTCTCTCTCTCTCTCTCTCTCTCTCTCTCTCTCTCTCTCTCCAAATACCACACACCTCATATTCTTTTCTCTCTGGTGTTTCTCCAACCGACTTCCTCTTGGAATGCACCATACCTTATCGGGCACGTCGCCTGCAATTTACTAGCCTTGACGTCGGGAAATTTGAGTAATGGGAACGTTTCGACAATCTGGGCAATCCAGCATTGGCTCACCAGAAGTAGAAAATAATAGGAGAAACTAGAAAATAATAGGAGAAAAATTCAAGTTTGAAAACTTGAAAAATTGTGCGAAAATAACTAATGTCCAGTTGAGAAAAGCACGGAATACCTAGACAGCGAATAAACAACAAATGTTAGTTATAATCGCAGCTGATTATCCAATCATGCGAGAACTGGTCCCCGATAACATACTAGTGGATTTTGTTGTTTTGAGCTCGTAAACATAATTGTCTTCTTTTCTATTGTGTAACACTTGGCTATTCGCCATTTGTCGCGCTGAGAGCATCAAGGGGACCAGTTCTCGTGCGATTATTCCGAAACTGTTTGAGTAGACATGAAGTTTTCTAGGTACAGCAGCTACATCGACTGCAGTAACGATTACACCAGCACCTTCAAATCCATCAGGATGCAATGGAAACACTGTTGCTCCTGGTGATGTGAGTTTAGTTTTCAAATATTTCTCAGATTTTGCTCAGCTTTTCTTTCAGATCACCAGTCCGAATTACCCTGGTAAATATCCACCTCTTACAAAATGTCGCTATCAATTGACAGCAGACTCATTATATAAGTAAGCTAATCAGTGTTTCTACAAAATTTCGATAACTTACGGGCTTCATAGATGTTTAAGCATTCTTGTCCTTGCACAATTTCTTTGCTTGCCCAGGACTGCACGAGTTTTTCCTAGATTTTTGATATTTTCAGGATTAATCTGACATTTGGAGCGATAGACACGGAACAGTGTTGTGATATTATAGAGGTCTACGACTACGATGGGACACCCTACTACCCGTTGTTAGATAGGTAAGGTGCCGAGGCAGTTTATATCGTGACAGGAATTCGGACAGCCCTCGAATGACACTCACAACTATGTACCTTGTTATAGATTCAGTGGACAGATTGCTGCTGGAGTGAAGACATTCAAATCGTCGATGAATCAGATGTTTATCGATTTCTACTCGGATTCACTTAATGAGGGGACCGGATTCACTGCATATGCTATACCTGATATTTAATATCTTGAGTGAAATTTAAGAAAATACCAGACTAGTAAATTCTAGTTATTTTCAAATGAGATGAGCAATTATGTACAGGAGCGCTAAGGGGAGGCGGTAGATAATCCTCTAGCGTACAGTCCTCGTCGAAAAGATAGACGGATTGCGCGTGCGGTTTCATATCGTCGCGGCCGCAGAATCGCGTTGGGACCTACTGCACCCTCTCACTTAGAGCATGCTCTCTCCGCATCCATCATTCAGATCCCACCGCGTTTCCGCAGTCACGGAATCCCTCTGTTTTTTCGACAAGGACTATATGTTATAAAAACGAACATGAAAACGGAATTCTAATGTAATCTGGTACTTTCGTGGTCCCTTCAAGCTGATGGTCTTGCCAAAAGGACCACAACTTTTCATAACGCACGACCCTTAGCGATGTTGCATCCAATGTGACAGATATCGTCGCCTCAACACTTTCGCGACAGTGTGCTCAACCGGTTGACATGCATGATGCGATGTGGGACCGCGTGCTCAACCGGGTGAGCACGCTCTTTTCAGAGTTATATTTCTGTGAAGCAGTCATAATTAGCAAACCTCTATGTAGTGTTATACTAACAAATATTCAAGCTTTCTACATATGCACTTGGCAGAGCAGATCTTCACTCAAACTTTTCTCAATACGTGATTGAAACATACACCAGAGAGAACGATACATATGAAAAAGAAACTACAATCAGTATCACGTAAAAGGACGACAAACATTTGGAAACACTCTTGACGATCACAAAAGGGAAAAAGATCAGGTACAGATCTGCGCAAATTCGGGGTATTCTGCGACGAAGGAAAAATTCCTACTAGGTGGGACTACATATGTGCCCAAGCGGTTGAGCACGAGTCCCACTTGTGCAAAGACGCGTGTGTCTCATGTGACACACGAGCGTAAGATCGCGAATGTGTTAAAGACTTTGTAGACACATCAGCTCATCATGTCGGCGGCCGTCACAGTAATCTCTCATGTTTTTTGGGAGCGATTCTTTGATTCGGAGACTTCTTCTGTCTTCGGAATAAGCGACCATCCCAGCGATGCTTCGAATGTTTCATGTACCGAAGACTAATCTTCCATGCTAATGCTTTTTAAGAGTTGCCAGGATGGGCCAAACTTCTTTAACAAAGATAATTTGTAGGGTTTACTTCCCTCCTACTTAGGCTGAAGAGCGCTTTACTGCCTCTATGATCCCTCTTCCATAATCTGAACAAGCTGTACACATAACATGAGCTCGGAGGACGAACTCAACACAAGCTGGAGAGATCCCTAAGCAAACATTACGAAGGATCACAAGGGAGAGGGTTCCCCAACTTTTGTTCTCCTTAAACGATTAGCCATCACTTTCCGAGTGCAGCAAAACAACATTGAAAAAGGTGAACAAGCGTGCTTTGCTGTGGTTTTAGTTGGGACTGTGGGGGACCCATTCGAATATTTACCATTTGTAGCTATCATGAAAGCGGAAACGTTTACACCCCAAAAAATTTTTTTTGTTTGGCAAAGAAACAACGAAGACATTGTCACCGCCTTTATTAAATATCTACATGTCGGACAGTTACTGAAAATCTACAAAATAAGGGTCCTAGTCAGCACTATGAGAATCTACAGAGAGATCACTATTTACCTACGCCAAAAGAAAACCCTGGAAATCATAAGTCACTATCATCCAACTCGTTGATGCTATCACTGCGAGGTGTTGAGTCCAACTGCGCATTCAGAAGTGGAGCGACTTCAGGTGGATGCATGGCCACGTCTCGGAGATATCGATGGCCTAGAGCACCTTTTGCAGTGATGCGGGTTTCCGGTTGATATCGCAACATTTCCTGAAAATGAGTACAGCATTATTGAAGTGATGCTTTTGTAAACATCAACATCTTCATAGAAAACGGTGCCAAGTAGTTACCTTGAGAAGATCAACACCATCCTCACTCATAGGTGAAGTCGCAGCAACAAGAGCCCTCTCATTAAAAGACCACTTTGGGAACGATCTCTTATAGTCTTGCAGCTTTTCCACCCCTGGCCATATCTGAATATGGCCGAATTATTTCCATCCAGCAACCTGTGAGTAAAAAATTAACTAACTTCAGGAGTAGGCGTACCCAGAATCTTGAATATTCGGAACAACTGGTCAATTTCCGAGTCGCCAGCAAATAAAGGAATTCCTGCTACCATTTCGGAGAATATACATCCCAAACTCCACACGTCAATAGCAGTAGAATAATACCGACCTCCTAGGAGGATCTAAACCTGTTGAATATTTGCTGAATTGGGAAGAAAACTATGAAAAAATATTATGTTACATACCTCTGGCGCTCGATACCACAGCGTTACCACTTCATGAGTATAAACGCGACTAGGAATAGAAAAATTTCTAGAAATAAAGATCATTCCTAATTGAAAAAAATTCAAACTTGGAGAAGATCGATGTAAAGAACAATGATGTCGTATTACCTTGCGAGTCCAAAATCAGCCAGTTTAATAACACCACTGTCATCCACGAGAAGATTTTGCGGTTTCAGGTCTCTGTGCAGGACCCTTCGGGTATGGCAGTATGCCAGCGCTTGTAGAAGCTGCCAGAGGAAGCTCTAAAGACGTGGATGAACATTGCGAGGAAGTGTGTACATAAATGCTGTGGCAATCCTACGCATGCCAGCGATTCTTATCAAAATTCCGGGGAAAATGTGAGAAATAGGATGGGAACGGAAAGACCAAGTCTACGCGGAACCGAAATTAAGCTGGAGGTCGCCTTCTGAACACGATCAACGCAAATTTCTGCCTAATTCCGCACACGAATTTTTGCAATCAGTGCTTGATGAAGGGATTTTGTGAAACACCAGAGATAGTCAGATATGCCTAGAAACCTTCCTAAAGGCGGTTCAGGAACCGTGCCCGTTATATTTGACACGAAGAAGTAATCAAAGCAGATAGTAACGAAAACAACAGCGAGATAATAACGAAAGTAACAGCGAGATTTCCATACCTTTGCATGTTTAGCGGGTAATCTCTTCCCAGGTAATTTATCCAGTAGGCTTTTCAAGTCACGATCGATAAACTCGAACACCAAATATAGCTGCATCCCTGAAAACTCAAGTTGGAGAGAAAAAATAAGCATAATCATGAGAAGGTAAATGCAGCAAAGCAATTATGTGCTCACCTGAATGAATGACATCGTAAAGTCGAACGATGTTCCTATGGTTCAGATCTTTTAGAAGGCAAATTTCACGGATACACGTACTGGGGACTCCTTCGTTGTCTCTGGAATAATATATCTAGCCAAACAGAGTAATCTACATAGACAACGATGCAATAACTTACCTCTCTAAACTGATCTTCTTCAAGGCCACAAGTTTTCCAGATCTTTTGTGCACGCCTTTGAACACAACACCATAAGTTCCTTCTCCGATTTTTTGCAAATCGTCAAATTTCGCCAAGTCACCAGAAGGCACAGATTTACTCATCTATTAGTTCACAAGCCCTTACTGAATAATAAAGAGAGAAGTGAGTGATACGAAATATGTGAAGCGAAAGCTTCAGAAGTCCTTGTTTGTCAGTGTTACACTTTTAACCAGGTATTTATTGGAAAAGAGTACAAATTTACATAATGCAGTGGGGAATGAGCGGCTGAAAGATGGGAAATTCTGTCAAATTTCCAGCAGCCTTCTGAAAACAAAAGAGAAATGTTCGCGCCAAGCGAGTTTCAAATGTGCCATTGGCAGTTCTGCAATGGAGCGCGTTGCAACTGGGTGTCAGCTCGGCAAATTTTCCGTTTTTTGCTTGTTGGGGGAGTCTTCCCTCATCACTTGGAGTAACAACATGGTCAGCAGAAACTCAAATACTGTCGGAGAGATATTTTATACAATTGACTTCCGAGCTGTTGCTGTTTAGAACTAGAATTTCAATCTGTCACAGCATCCTTCGCCGTTGCTATTGTGCTTCGTCGCTGACTTCTTTCCCTGAGGAAATGGAGTTATTCACCGCATATTTCAGCGGCCTCGGGGATCTGTCATGTCCCAGTTTGTCGCCTTTGCTTTCATCTCCAGAGAATAAAGCGCTGTTGAGGATAAAACAGCCGTATATATAGGGCATTCGGAAAGGAGTCGGTACTGGTGCATTCACGGACTGGAGCTGAATGGTGCGATTGTGCACTATCAAGCATGCTTGATATTGATTGAAACTGGCCGCATATCAGTCCATGATCCTTCCATCAATACCGACTGCCGGTTGAATGGGCTGTATTATACTCGTTATTTTCCATTTTCCGTCGAATATAACAGATAGAAGACACCTTATCTCATTCTAGGAATGCCCCTGACCGTTGTTCAATCGCTCAGCAACATCCAAATGGCCCGATAGTCGTTTTTTACAACTTGTTGTGTAGACTTCACACACCACACATTTTCGCGACGACTATTTTCCGGTGGACTCTCAGGTGGACTCATCTTCATCTTCTGCGGGCAAGTCCTTTTGTTTGTTGTACATATATTGCAATAAAACTTTTTTATACAGATGGGTTGATCGTTTTTGGGATTTTCAAAGAATTTCTTCCTGTCGTTATCGTTAAAACAACATAAGAAACGAGTGGATGAGTGTCTGAGGAAATTTAATACTTATTTATGCATTTACTACACGTGGGTCGAAATCTTTGCAAGAAGTTCAATTCGAGTTGACGTCCCACTCATAAAAACCATTATGAGGGCGCTGTTGATATGTATTGTGTCCGCTTAGCAGTTCACGTCCAAACAACTTGAAACAACCGTCCAAACAGTTCTCGCTTCAGTGTTTTTAGCATTGTAATTTTATCATGAAATTTCGTACGTAAATTTACATAATACATCCCCGTACAGATAAATAAATACAGTTCGTTGATTTATTCATACCGTCACAATTCCTATCTTGATTGTTTTGGTGTCCAATATTTCGTCTGTAGTTGTAAGAGGACATCTTTGCTTCAGGGAGGCTTGTCTATATGCAGTTGTACAGGGGCCAACGAATTTCTTCACTGATTCTGGATAGAGAACAATCTCGTAAAGAATTTCTCACTAACGACTTGTCACTATGGTACGAGGTCAAGGTATGGTGAAATTTTGATATTTTCATCTTACATTAACTTTTTTCCTTCTAGAAGTTCTGCTTTCAGAAGTGCCACGATCAGCTTTCTACCTAATTTACGTTAAAAGATTCCAGATTCACCTGCTTTCTCCGCTCCTGCAATCCACTTTTTCTAAGTCGTCTATTGACTTGGAAACGGAACAGTTTCTAGGTAATTCCTTCGCCATCAGCGGTTCCATGTGCTTGCAAGTAGGTTTCCTTGATTACCTCATTTCTTACTTTCTCCGCAAACTACTTCCTATATGTATGAAAATGAATAGAAAATGCCTGACCGAAGTGCGTTGTTGTCACCCTCATTCGTTCAACAAGAATGCAGCATGTTGTTTGAAAAATCTTGCATTTGATTACCTTCAAATGGAATCCGACCTTCTATATTCAGCTGATTTTGACGAGTATTTCTTTTTCAACCTGTCGTTTTCAACTGTGAATTACTAGACCCTTGTAGTTCTATGTGAAAACAAGAAGATGATGTGGAACCGTAGTTTTCCAGATCTACTACGCATTCATGTCAACAATATTGTCGTCGTTTCTTTCAAAAACTAGTATAAATGGACTACTGAATCGTGGAAAGATGTTTCTATTCTCGACTAGTCAGCTTCGTTCGTTCTTAGACATCCCTGGTGATTGGACTTCCGCGGATAAACAGGTCAGATTTTGCTGTACTTCCTGAATATTATTGCCTTTCAGTTTAAAAATCTGCTGCTTGAAATTTCTTCATTCCTAGCTGTGAATAAGCTACTTCAGCTTCTTGACCTTGGCGCTGGGGATGGTGGAATAACTACAAAACTGTCACCTTTTTACGGCACTATTTACACAACTGAAATGTCGCAGGTACGCATTTGAGACGTTCTGCTCAATTATTTGTGGAGTGGCCATGTCGTCACTATTGATAATGTGTAGAAGCATGGATTTCACCACGCTTCCATGTCGTATCCTTTTGCTTCATCAAAATCTTCTGCTTTATTAATTCGTTCTCCATGTCATTGTGATAATATTTCGAGGGGTAATTTTTGAGTATGACATGTTTGATTTTTCCGAGCATTTTCATGTTATAACTATTGTTGATCTCAGAATTGTCCAAACTCTTGTACGTAACTAATTCTCAGGTCAGTAATTTTCGTTATGTATCCAATTTTAGGTAATGCAATGGCGTCTTCGTCAGCAAAATTTCCATGAAGAAGATGTTGAGAAATGGAGTTCTACCTCACGTCGGTATAATCTGATTTCCGCTCTTAATCTGCTAGACAGGTGGGAGTTTGTTTTGTTTTCATGGTAACTTTTACCCATCACCAATACTCCCATAGTGTGTTTTTAGACATTACAACCCAAAGAAGTTGCTTTCTGATCTTCATGAGCTCGCTTTACACTCAAACTGTTATGTACTAATGGCTGTTGTCCTACCTGTTCATCAGTATGTCGAGTTTCGACCTTCCAGTGCTGACTCGCGAAACAGTAAGTTGTCAGATAATTGCCGTTATAGTTTTTCTGTTCATAATAAGTGGTCTTGTTTTTAGATACTCGTTTAAAAGTTAGTGGTAACTCCTTCGAGCAACATGCCTCTTCGCTGGTGGAGAATGAATTTATCCCGGCTGGATTTGAAGTTGTCAAATGGACCAAGCTCCCATACCTCTGCGAAGGAGACCTCAACAAGGTTCCGTTTTTCCTTTGCTGAATATGAATTGACGGTCTGTGATTCAGCTATTTTCAGCCTTACTATTTGCTCGATGATGCCTTATTCTTATTGCGACCAGTGACTACTAAAACACAAGGGGTTTCTAGTCAAACTGATTCCACAATCGTGCACAACGAATTGTGAAGTTGGTTTGTGTTTACTAACTCAAGAATTTGTTTTTCTCTTTCATTGTTAGTCGCTTTACCTACTCACTTACCTTTCATTACACTTACTTCACTTTCTCCAACACCTTCTCTATTAACCCTCGGATAACCGTATTTTGTTTTAGCAATGTCTTTACAGTTCTTTCTTTGTGTTCTATGTTGTTATTTGCCTTTACTGTTGCTCTAACTCCTATCTATGGTATGGGTAATGTGTAACCTATTGTGATTAAAATGCTGGGTACTGCTCTGGCTTGAGTTATTTGCAGCTATTACTTTTATTGTATTTACAGGATTTTCTAGTGAATTAAGTGGGCTGACTCCTCTCCTAATCACTTTCTATTGTTTCCCATAAGTTGAAGATTCAGGCAGTGTCTTTTTATGCTTTTGAAGACCGTTTACAAGTCTTTGCTCTAGCTCTATCCATGTTCCCTACTTTTTTTTCGTTTTATCATCTAGTGCTTATTAGCTTGTTGCCGTTTATTGAATCCAAGCGAAGTCGAGTTGATAGTTTTCGTCAACGGTTCGACCTTCGTTCTGGGCCATCCAAGCCTTAAATCCACCATGGGACGGTAAATTGGTACCAGAGGAGTCTATTAAGATGAATTGCTGACTTGGTACATCGATTGCCGCCCCGCAAGCCACTGTATATGACACACACGCATTCTGCGATTCTAACAAGAAGTCGGAGGCATTCCAAAGAGGGGTTGGTTAACGCTGACAACCACTTTTGTCCTCTGGAATGCGCTGGCATTTTTATATTTTACCGCTCTTGTTCTATGTATTTATTATTACTCGTTAAGCTCTAGAAACAGTTTTTATCATCTTAAGAAAGTGGTCCAGTGCATCCTATTGCTACCACATACATATTAATGTTGTAGTAGTGTATGCATGCATGCATGATTCTGTGAAATCACGGCTGTTCCCCCTTTACCCCTGCATATGCTTTTTATTGGCGTTTTGAAATCACTTATGTCATACTTTGTATGCAAGTTACATTACCCATCGGAGTTTTTCTTCATTCTTTTCTTTCTCTCTTTCTCTTTGTACATTGGGAGCACTGTTATTATGCTGCATTGGCATTCTCCCATTTTACAGCTCTATACTTATTTTATTTCCTATTCCTATTTTAACGTTGTTCAACAATAGTTGCGACTACAAATGTTCCTGATTAGGCCAAAAATCCAATTGTGATTGTTAGTCTCGTGCCTGCAATAGTATTGTTAGTACTGTTTATTCATGATGTTGTTATTGTTGATGCGGGATGTGGCGATTGTATTGTAAAAGAGCCTGGTCATAAAGACTGATGTCACTTGATGTCCTCATTTCACTGAAAGTTCTCCAAATTCGGACAAGTTTTTTTTTTGTCAGTGGAGGCGAGAAAACTTGAGCGTTTGGCGCAAAATGACGGAGAAAATATAATAGGATGTGAGAAATCATGGACTCAAGCAAAGGTTGAAGCTTGTTTGAGTGCGTTATGAGATGAAGATATGGTGTTCTTTTCCCGGAGTAGATTTCTGCTGAGACAGTCAGGTTCTACTGCAAATCTCTAGCTAGTTTTGATGTTCTTTTGATGCCCTCACTTCTACTAAATATCCGCAAACAGCGATAATTGGTTAAAAATAATCGTGGAAAGGTTCTCAACCCTGGGCTTTTCTGTAGGGACGGCTGTTCGCGTGGGAGTTGGGCATCTTTTCATCTTCTTTTATACATATGTGCTTGTGGATTTTGCTTCTGGAAAAACGTTTTCTGTAAGGTAGAATGGCAATATCCCATACACATCTCATTAATCTGTCATGTAAGCTTCATCAGAATATTTACATTCGTTGCGCTCTCGCGCTCCGATAAAGGAACTTGAAAGTGGGAGCGCTGTCGCGCTCATAGCTACTAGCTAGCTTCTCATGCTTCACTACATAGTAATTACTACATAGTAATATGGCTTTCATCTTTCACCTACAAATATGGAGAATCGTCTAGTTCATACTCCATTTCTAAGAACCATCAATTCCTTAGGCAGTTTTTATTTTTTTTTCTTTCTCCTCGGTCTTATCCGACTGCCATGCTCTCTCTTCCTTGCTTCTCTATCTTTTCTCTCTTCCAGTTCTTCTCTTCCCTTCTCACTTTTCTGTCAGTCTTTTCCTTTTTTGTATCTCCTTCCCCTCCCTTTACACGTTCTCCACTATCTCATTTTTCCTTGTCTTTTATCCTTCCGCAAACTCGTCTCAGCATTTTTTGTTGCGTCTCAGATCTTCTTGATCCGAAATATGAAAATGAACAGACAAAATTGATCGCATCCGAACGAGGTCAACCGAAGTTGAGCGCACAAATTAGGGTGAATGGAGGATTGCGGCGGTGGTGCGTAGGTGACCCAGTGACGCAGATCTCCACATCAAATCTGCTGAAGAAGTGTCATGATTTCTGTTCTACTGATAATTTTCCTTTTACCAGGTGAAAACATGATTAACATCCTTTTATTTTTAATCTTGAAGATTCTTTTCCAGGAGTATTTTCTCAACAACAGCATAATGATGATGAGAAAGCCAGCGAGTGCCTTAAGAAATGTGTAGGGCCTCTAGCAAAGGTTGAGAGGAGCTTCAACTACTTATTTAATCACTATGAAGAGGTTTGTGAGCGGTTTTTCAAGACAACTTTGGTACATCATTTTTTGTACAAATATTTTCTGTGTTATCAATGTAAGCCACTCCTGTAGTGGTTTTTGCGGTGCAAGGATCATTCAGTTTCGTGCAAATCAAGTGTCCGGTTATCCGAAATATTATTTAGAAATTCTGTGACATTGCTCTTGTGATTTTGACCTTTTTTTTTAAAAAAAATCCTCTTCCGTAAATAGCTGTAATTGATCACAGGAGCAGCGGCCTTTTTTATATCTCCCTCCAATCATAACTAGAAATTTTTAGCTCCAACTACGAAGAAATCGAGGACCAAAGTCCAAAAAAGGTTTCTCTAGTACTGTAGGTGTATAAATGTATACTTAGATATCCAAAAATAAATAAATGAAGAAGTAAATAAGTAAAAAAAATGAATAATTACCTAGCTAAGATGTTCTTTCATTATGAAATCCGTCACGTTCTCACTCTATCCCTTCCTGTCCCACATTTTTTCGCAAGGAGCACTATTGAGCGATCCTGCGATCATGAAATCATCGCATTTTTCATTCCTGACCTTCTTTTTCACAGAAAAAGTCTCCCTTGGACATGTATGTAGATGCATTTCAGATTTTTTTTTCTTGAAATTCATGTTTTGTCAGTTTCTCTTTGCATTTTCCTGCACGAGACATCTTCTACTATAAAGGAAATATCTAATTTAGATCTGCGATATGCTAGAGTCAGGAGCGTTTTGTGTCCGAAAGTGTGAGCAGAAGGACGTGGAGAAATTCCATCAGTATACGACCTTCTACAGAATTCACTGCGTGGATTATGAGGAAGGTAGGTTGAGGAAACATTTTGTTATGATTCTTTCACTTTTTGACACCCATCCCTTGTACTTGTACTGGAACTCTCCCTTTCTGTGCACTTTATTATCGACGTGCTATCTCATCGGAACAAAGAACATTTTTCTCTACTTCTAAGCCGCGCTTGCAGCTCTCGTTGACTGGAATGTCTAGCACTTAGAATGTTGTTCTGTTAGCTTTTCTCACTGAAATCACCAAATAGCAGGGTTTAATTATCTAGATATGCTGAGCATATTGCACAGACTCGCTGTGGAAGTTGCTTCCTTATGGAAGAAGAAAAAAAATTATCTCGAATATTCTTTGAAAAAATCCTGGAATTGTTAATCCAGTTTTTTCATGCGCGAACATAGAATCCTGGTGTAAGGCAAACCAAGTTTTTTGAACAAATAAACTATCATATTCCGCCGTAATTTACCGTAGTAATATCTCGTACATCACATTTTCTCCTTGGCAGTGATGTTCCAAAGAAGCAAGATTAGTGCATTCAATAAATAACTATATAATTTTGTGATTGATCTAACTTCTTCATTTTGCTGGATTCATTTTTGTAAACTTACATGTATAATAATCCTAAATTGGGATTTGTTCAAATCTAGAGGCTGAAATTTTGAAATTCTAAATATACTCAAAAATATTGAAATCTGTGACTCCTGCTCTATCATTTTCTCTTTTCCCTCCGTCCACCGTGAAAGATTTGCTTTTTTCCCCTTATTTTTCGTGAGATGACATGTCGACTCCAAGAATTCGTGCGAAGCGTTCAGTGAGAACCTTTCCTGGGATTTTACCTGGTCTTTCCTTTCTCTCATTTCTGTATCGCACCGGTATTTTCTCTCTGGAAGGTCGTCGGTATAATTCACTTGCGAATAACTGAATGGCGAGAAAGGTCGCATTGATGCGATGGAATCTTTCGACACTTTGTTTGTAAGACCTGAGGAGTTTGCAGTTTCTTTTTAGCCATGAATTTATTTAAAAAAAGGTTTTGAACGCGATTCATAGCCTAGTCCGATAAGTTGATGGCTATATAGACAGGGCATATACAACTAAAAAAATGAAATAATGTGTGGCGATCGTAATACCAGCATGTGGGGAGGGAAAATGAATACTACGTATTTATTGTAAATCGATTGAGGAAGAAATTTACAAAAAAAAATTCAACTTTTTTTCCTTAGTAAGGGGGAGCAACAATGTGAGTATGGAATGATTTGCAAAAAGAAACCCTCCCTTCGCAGGTTGACATTAAGATTTGTTTTTTTTAAAATCTTTTTCTCAAATGAATTGTTACAGAGCATTATTCTCTGGTTACTTTTCAGATCTGGAGCCACATATTCCATGTCTAAAAAAAGCTGCAAAGGATGCTGACGCAGGTGAGGCTATGTCTAAATACTATAATGGTGAAATATGGATTTTCTACGGACATCTTCCGCGTATGTCGAAACGTTTTAAACTTTTTCTATATATATGCGATTTATCAGCAAACGCAATTTCACATCGCCTTGTCCAAAGTTCCAGATGACGTTGGTGATCATTAAACGTGGTAAAGTTTGCCTCTGTTCTTGGCAGAAGCAAGGTAATGTGCAGCTTTGAAGAGAACGCAGACGGCTAGAGATAGGCCACTGAGCTCCTATTATGGACCACGTTACCAGTGGTTGAGTAGTGGTCGTCATAAAATCTCTCGTGTAATGTAAACTATTGATTACATACATGTGAAAGAAGACAGAGAAGAGAACCGCTAGATTAAAATTTAGAGTCAAATTGGAGAGAGCACAAGACATTGTGGTGGGGTGGGAGGCGGTCTCACATGCCTGCCATTGGCTATTTTCTTTTTGGCGCCGCCCAAAGCTCATCCTATGTGATGGTCCACTTAATCGTCCGGTCCCGTGACGCTTTCCTTCAATGTACTATGAAGTATTCTGCATGGACAGGATGTACCGCAGTGTTCTTTCCATTACAGCAAAAAGTAGAAGGCCTGACTGTCTTTTTACAGAATCTATTAGGTGTATTTACGGCAGTTTCGTTCCAAGAGCATCCTAGTCGACCTATGAGACTATATTTTACCTTATTTGTACTCCTAATTCTTTTTTTTTTTTTTGAGTTTAAATTAATTCCGATACGCTTTCATGTGATATTATAAGAATTTTTCGTTACATAATCTAAAAAAAATGTATCTTTTCAGTATGCAAAGACAAATGTCACAACACCTACAAGATCGACAAAAATGATGAGAAAGAGAAGCAAGAGAAGAAGGGCTGCCTGTAAGTGTGCTGAATCAGAGGACTTCAATTATGGGATCTTTACCATTGTCTCCATGGTTTTCTTTATAGAACGCTGGAATGTTCCACGGTCTGCTACTTCCAGGAATTCGTTGAAGAATGTCCCGAGGCGAAAGACGCCCTTTTGGTAGGCTTCCGATATGCTGACCCATTTTCTGCGCTAAAGCTGCGAGAAGTCCATTAGATTGTTTTCAGAAACTGAACGTTGGTCAGATTCACTCGATTGCGCTCACACTCCATCCGATTTCGTTCGAGCGAATGACACAGGAATGCAGGAATGTACATGACACTGATCATATGAAGAGGAGAATGCTAGAAGGGTTGGATAACTGAAATTCTTGCTAGCTTTGGTCGGGTTATGTTAGCAGTGGCAATGAATTGATATGTTATGTATTCTCTTGTTGATTTTTCTCTATTACCATGTAGTGCATAAATTTTTTCCGCTAATTTTCCTAAAGATTTTGCGGTTTACATACTTTTCATCACTTCGATATCTTTCATAGTATCATACAAAATCATACAAGGGATTAAAAAGATGGAGATCAAGTGCAGGCTCTAATTAGGGATTTAGAGTTGTTAACATGTGTTTTTCCTCTCTTTTTTTCAAAATTTCAAAAATTAAAAAGCCTCACTAAAGTCACTTACAGTTCCAGTCAATTATTTTTGCATCGTAGGATTCCGCCCATCTAAGCTCCCGCGCTGCACCGCCTGCGCGACGCTGTACGGGTTTTGCCGGAATTGATGTTTTGCTCATGTTTTTCACCTTTTTTCTTTGTGTCTTCGTTTTGATCTCAGAATGCTGGGATCAGCGTGGCAATAAATATAGACAAAACGTCAATGCTGGCAGCGTCCGACAACCACAATGTCCAGATGGTCTGCCGCGCCGCGTTCGTGGTGCGGCGCCGCAGACCAGATGGGCGGTACTCTGCGACGCAAAGTGATTGACTGGCCCTGCATATAGCCAGCACAGAAATTATTATTCATACGCTTGCGGCATTTCCGTTTCTCTGAAGAAAACTCTGTCGATCCAACGACGAAGCAAAACGGATACTGTATTGGAACCTAAGTAACGCTACCACACGGTTATGCATGTCACTGCAAGCTGCAATCTAACGCTGCTGCTCTCACATCAGAACCAGGGCGCAGCACCAGGTGGTCATTGACCACCAGGACTTAGTAGCTTCCTGCAGATTCAGGGGGCTTAGCACCAATGTCCGGGGCGTAGCCAACCGCTAACCGTCTACTGATGTTAGAGACAAGCAGATTTCAGAGAGGCACTTCTGGAGGATCGTCAAACTCGTGGCTGAAGACCACCGTTGTTCAACCATTTACTCCATCCCTACCCTGCCCTCTGGTGCGCTCCAGTGATAATCAGGTGTTGCTCAACCTGTAGGAGACGTGTCATGTTGGAATTTTGACTGTAGATGCGCACCATACTAACGAGTATCCCCCCAAAGTGGCACCGTTCGTTTTTGAGAAACCGTCTTCATTTTTGAGAAAAACCGTCATTAATGGTCAAAAAGTGGTTTTTGACCATTTTTTGACCATTAATGACGGTTTTTTTCAAAAACGAAGACGGCTTCTCAAAAACGAAAGATGCCACTTTGGGGGAGAGTTGGTACCACCTAGGCGCATTTCTTTGAGTTGACAGCGTATCGGAACACTTGCTCAAACGAGAGAAATTTCCTGGGAAAGTTCCGGCTTTGAGAGAAAAAACCACGCTCCAATGACAATTTCTTGTATCTGACAGGTCCTATAACAAGTTTCAATGAGTTCTAGTGGGATCGAACAGCTTCGTACTGAGATCGGTTTTTCGAGGATTTTAGCTTGAATTTGAGATGATTTGGGCTGTCTTCGCTAAATGGTACGCATTTCTTGCTGGAACATCATTCGTCGTCTCACTAACGCTTATTTAAGTCACTTTTTTTTTAGTGCTGTCTGCTTTTCCTGAAAGAATCCTAGTGTGTAGGTAATTAGTAGCCCATTTCGGAATCGGACTGGACTTAGTACTTCCCAACCGACACTGACCACTTAGTGCTGCGCCCTGGTCAGAACAAATGTCCACGCGCATATCTTCTTGAATTTCAACTAAGATACCGAGTCCCTCAAGACAGTCATGTGAATCAATTCGTGGAGAGACAATTAAAAATGGAAGGAAAAAAAATAAATCATCAAGATCTTTGAACTCATCTGGATTGCTCAAGAATGTCATGCTGAGGCCATCACTCCTCGTTGCATTTGGACAAATTCTCGGTGACGTGACTTTTTTAATCTTAGGCTCAGATAATGCTCAATCCTCGCAGTTGTATGTTACCATTACTGTAGCAGTTCCAGTACAGTACACATTGTATTCACAATTTCCCACATACTTTTATATAAACTATTGGAAATTGATGAAATCCATGGCTCTCAGGCAACTGCCGAAACCCCGAGTTGAGAGTGAGAGTGGGAGTGGGAGAAAAAAGAGAGAGAGAAAGAGAGAGAGAGAAAGGGAGAGAAAGAGAGAAAGAGAGAGAGAGCAATACCTCAAAGTCCTGCATTTTTACTATCGACCCGTTTGCCACCGCGCTTCAAATCGACGTGGCTTCCAATATTTGATGGGATGCGCACAGCAAACAAATTATGTTGTCACTAAACGGAAACGTCCACGTCGACGAGATCGATCGAATCAGAAAGAACGATCGGAAATCATATTTTATGAAGTCTATTGGGGACACGTCGACTGCAAGGGCTTTGAGAAATCGTGTGTCACTTCCAATTATAGAACCTTGATTGGTGACAGTATTTATCGTTCTTTCTCATCGTCGGCAATTTCCACCATTACTTCTTTGTGTCTAAGGAGATCCTGTTTATTACGGAACATCACTGGAATCGCTGTTTTCATTCGAACGTTTGTTTAAGATCTTCAGGAAATCAGCGAAAAATTCTTTCTACCCGAATATTCCGACGGAATGTGCTGGGAAGAGATTACTAGAAGAATCATTTGATGTACAAGAAGAATCTGACATTTTAATCGCCTGTGGCAGCCATGATATAATAAAAAGTGGCTGTAAACAACTGAAAAACTGGTGTCCTATGAGCCAGAGAAACAGTATGTCAGATGATTATACATAGTAAGCGTCAATAGCGGTGGGTTACTCACGGACGCAAAAAGCACGCGGCGCGACCGCACCGCTCGCGCTTGAGTCGCCGCCACATGGGGCAGATCAGGGTTTCCTCGATGGCTTTTCATCATATTCATTAAAACATGGGTGTTCTAAGAATTACTGAGAAGACCTCATACCTTTTCTTGCACACACTCAACACTTTCCTCGCTCATATTTCCTTTTTGTCTTGTAAACTATTATCGGCATCAAGCACATTATCTGTGATGTAATAAATAAATAAATAAACAAATAAATTTTCGATGTTCACTATCGAGAAAACCAAGTAACTATCAAGAAAACCTTCAAGTTCGTTGTTGTGACGATGATTTCAACGCGAGCGCTGCGGTCGCGCGGCGTGCCCTAGCTACTAGTGTTAACCTTAGATGATCAAAAGCATAGAAATAAAGTAAAGGCTCCAGTTGAGCAAGGTTTAGAGTTCCTTACATGCTGTTTTCTCACTTTTTCTTAAATTTAGGACTAAATTTAATTTAAAACCCCTATTAGAGCCAGGTGCACCCTCGGTCAATTATACTTGCATCACGGCCGTTCTAGTCTGCCGCGCTGCACCACCTGCGCGACGGGGCACTGGCGTTGCTGGTATTGGTCTTTTGCTTATGTTAAGTGCTTTTCTTCTGAAATTGACCTAGATTCCGACATATGTATAAAGAAAATAGAAGTTCAAAAATAAGAAGGAGAACTAAGCAACTGAAAACGGAACAATTCAAATTATTGGTTTTCCAATTGCATAATCCTTGTAAACTTCTGATTACATTCGCGAGGAATCACTCATAGTGAAAAAGCAAAATGAGTGAGAGCCTTTATTGGCAGGTAACCAGGTGAATCACCGCTCCGCTACTGTCACTCCGCCATGGCGAGCGAAAAAAAATGTACGGTATAATTGGCTCAGTGTTGCGTACAGCCTGCGTACAAAAAACTGACGTCCAATAAATTTACAGATTTATTTTGAGACTGTAGATCTCTCCCAAAATATATATCTAATATACTCTGCTCATATTAGACGAAGAGAAAACCCAAGAGTATCTAGTACATACTACTTAGGACTGCGGTAAAGCCAGCAGCAAACGCGCTCGAATATCAATACTGCGTCCCAAAGCTGTAGATGGTTTCAAACGCCCCGAAGCGCGTAGTTCATGCCTTCTTCGGTGCCTTCTACATTTTCTGCGTACTTTCGTGCGTTGTTTCTCTCTTCAGTGTCTTTCCAAATATCTTTCCTGTTGAAATGGACTATAACATTGCCTCAAAGGTGTTACTCATTCCACTTTCTTCCGGTCTTCCTATCATTTGATGTTATTCTTGGATGTATATACGTAATAAATTTGTTGCCAGTAAGTGGGCAGATAATCTGCACTGAATCTACAGAACTAATCTGTTATTATCCCATCTTTTCTTCAGAAGACCTCTCAGTGTGAACTGAGCACTTGCAATGGAAGTGTAATCAGACATACTGATCACGAATGTAGCAGCTTTTCTCACCGTAGTGTCATTTTTATAGAATTTCGGTGAACATGTAGTACTGTAAAAATTGCGTAACGGTACAAATTGAGTATCACGATATTTGTGAGCAGCAAATCAAGTCAGAGGCCCCATGAGGTGCAGTCGTGATTGCCGCTCCCTGTGACCGCTGTGGGCAAATCTTCAGTGAAAGTCCTGGTTTTGATATTAAGGGCGAACGAATGAAATAGGATATTCCCAGCAGAATATAACTTCTCAATTTCTTGGGCGAAAGCATCACGCTCTAGCTGCGGCGAAATTTGCTTCACTCCAGTGACGTCTATGCGGCGAGGTCATATCTCTTGATGGTCTGAAGCGAGCGATCTTTCGACTTTTTCGGCGAGTGACATCATGCATGACTCCGACGCTGTTTGAGACTGCTGTGCTCCTGAGGTGAGGTACTTTACGTGTGAGGGCTTGGTAGAGTACGAAAAAAGAAAACTAGAAAGCTGGGCCTGTGAAAATATTGCAGCTGGAACTGTAGACGGTGGAAATCATGATCTATCATAGAATGTGATTAGGGGACGAGAAGATAAGGGATGGAGTAGGAGGAGGGGGAGAGAAGAGTGAGGACCGTGGTAAGGTCCATCAGTAACGTCACTCATGTCAAATAGTGTATCGTCCAGCCGGCTTGCAATATCTGGCAGCTTTTTGGGCAATTTCTTGTATTCCTTCCACGGCTGTGATGCTCTTATAGTGCTCTATAAGTGCCTCGTTTCGTTTAGGCAGAAGTTGTAATTGGGGATGTTTCGGACAAAACTAGATGAAATGTTTTTTCTGGTAAAATAGCGACGGGTTTTTTTCTTGGGAGATTGCGCCAGAATTCAATGATCTGGGCTCTCTTGCACAAGCTATTCTTCATGCAACATGGTGCCCTGGTTGTCTGCGCATCCACACACTTCAGTGGTATCATCGTCATCATCTTCGGCCGATCCTCAAGGAATAACTAGAGATAACGATAGACCATGCTAGTATTTGTTCGTTTTTACGCCGCTGTAGTAGAGCAAGATAGCGATTCCAACGAGCGTTACGCTGCTGCGCACTCTCAAGTCCGCAACTCTGTCACCTTCGTCGATGCTCATTGTGTCTATCAGCGAATTTCGGAGTTCCAGACAATGTGCGTGATTTCATCGAATTCGTTATTCTGGTTGACAGCCGTCTGATAAGAACTGGCAGGTATGCGGCGTTCTTTTCTTGAAAATTCATCGATATCATAACATTTTAAGAAATAATGGTTGTCGAGAAGTGGGAGTACGCAGACATAGAAATGCCAGTTCTCACGTATTGTTTCTTGCTACGTATTTTTGAAGTGGGCTATCCCTGTGATTTTGTCTCTCGAGTAATCTTCGGTCTCTTCACTCTTTTGCTCTGCAGTGAATGAGCCAGTCCAAACCATAATGGATGGAGTGATCCAGCTCGCATGTCATATCATCTCTTATGCGTTTATGTCAAATTAGTTTTTGAAACGAGCCACAAGTGACCTTTGGCCGATGTTCTCCAAGAGATGCGAGGACCATCAATCTTCTTATTTTGATTAATCTGGTTTTCGTTACTCTTCCTTAGTTACCACGCCTCACTAGAAAGTACGGACAGAAAAAAGGTCGGTACAGGAGCATATCGATGGTATATAGAAAGGCTAACTTCGGTCTAGAATGTTTATTAGGCGATATACCCACACTGTCCTAAACATTGTCCTTGACTGGACTTCGTAGACGTCGAATAATTTGAATTCTGATCTTTTCCACCAGTCGACATAGCGAATATATGGATTTTTAAATTGCTTTGAAATCTGATGTTCTTAATTGCAGGAAATTTTATCCGCCCCAGGCATGATTGTTTGGAACTCGATTCATTGGGGCGCAAACGCCTGCAATGTTCCATTAGTGCAGCTTGAACTTCTGTATATCCTTTTTTTCGGTGGAACTTCTTTTATTTATTCATACTATTTATTTATTCCATGATTTCCTTTTGTAATCTATAGGTTCTGTAGCTCCAACCATTACAGTCGCTCTGGTGACTCTATATCGGCAGTTTCGGAGTAGACACCGGCTGGACATCAAATGAGTCGTACAATTTCAAAAAAAAAAAAAAAACAGGGAAATCTCATCCAAGGTTGGGTAAATTCAGTGGCCTCCGCTTATGTTCTGTCTGACAGGGAGTTTCCCTTATTTTCCTGTCACATTCTTCCCACTATGTTGTGGAATTCAGGCGTAAACAGTCGATGTGTCAATACAGTTATCAGAGTTCAATATTGACTTGTGTCGTCTTCATTGCCAATGAAGAACAAACATTAATTCTTTTCGACTTTTCATTTCATTTTCGTTTTGGTTGAGAGGGATGAGGAAGAGCTGTGATCCAGATAGTTCTTTTTTGGATATGTGTTAGTCTAACATGGTGGCTGCACCAGCTAGCCAATACAAATTCCTGTGGCAGGAACGGGTTTTTACGGGTTCGATGGGCGTTAGCCTAACGACTGCAGCTTTGAGTATGCTTCCAACTCTCTGTTAGTTCATATGTTTTGCAATGGAATGAATTTATGCGGTGTGTTGTCATGGGAATGCTTCGGCTGCTAGTCATGCTATTGATTAGAGCGAAGCCTGACAGCCGGCCGTCTTCCTCTCGGCCAGCCCCGGCCAGGCAGCCGCTCCGCTCTCTCCGGCGGGGCCAACCCCGTCCGCCGTCGCTCCACCTCCCTGCACCCACTTCGACTTTTCCCGACTGCTTTATCCTCCGCTGCCACAGCGATTACCCGACTTGATGATAACTCCAGAACAGCATTAGGGTTTTTCGTGGAGTTTAAAAACTTGTGGATTTGCGCGGTGGCGTTTCACCTCATTACTTTTTCTTTGCTGCGGACATGCCTTCTCGAACCATTTATGGAAAACAAAACCGGTTCGGTGATAAGTGAGCGTGTCATAAATAGGCGGAAACGGTGAGAAGTTTGGTGTCTGTGAATCTTGGACAGACGTACTTTGCCTTTGTGGCGAAAAATGCCACAGACATGTGAATACAGCGGATTTTTGAAGACAGCACATGAAGTGCAGGTGACAACGTTTTTTTTAATACACCTTTTGTAAATATGTGCTTGAAATTCGTCCTGCATACCTATGAAGAAACAATTCCTCCCTTGCTATTACCATCATTCCCGCCTTATTGCCTGGATTCTTCTGTAAGCTTACCTGTAAGCTTAGTTTTGATATATTTTTTCTTCGAGGTAAACTTATGGTTCAGTTGAAATAAAGAACTATGAGGTAGTAACTATTTATTGCTCGATGGGTACTCGCTACCTCACCCCGCGTTTTCTCCCCAGATTACAGTACGACATTTCATTACCGGATCTGTCACAGTGTCGATTTCGCGGGTCCATAAAACTTTATCGCCCTGTTTCGTTGCCTATCTTAACCTCTGCTCTGTGCGTTCTTTTGTTTTCCATCTTTCTTGACTTCTCTTTGAGTTTATGTCTGTCATGGATATTCCAAATTTCATTTCATCTTTTTATACCTTTTGGGAAGCCACGCCCTTTTATTGTCATTTTACTTAAACGGAGATGGAGTTTACCCTTCATTTAATTCAGTTTATTTATTCTACACATACTTCCGTGGCATAATCTTGCCCTTCGGGATGGAGGTTATAAGGATGAACTACCACCTTGTGAAGAGATTTTTTGAAAGTTGTAGTATAAACACCAATTTTATATCTTGCATTGACTTTCATAAATTTTCACACTTTATAAGGCTCCTTATCGGGCCGTTCAGTCTTTTCCATCAGTTTTCATAAATATAAAGATGTCTTCGCTGTTGACTCACCCACTTCCGGTTACTGTGATAACTGTGCAGGACGAACGCAGACCAAGCGGCGTAATGGTTCGGGTTGAAACCCCAGCAGCAACTGTTGCCAGTTGCTGCCATCCTCCCCTCCATTGCTGTCCAATCTGTCAGCCTTTTAGCAGCAATTGTTGAGGGATGGCAGCAATCAAGGGGAGAATGGCAGCAATTGACAACCGTTGCTGCTAGGGTTTCTAACCGAACCATTACGCTGTTCGGGCTGCGTTCGCGCTGCTCAGTCATCAGAGTAAGAATGAGCTCACGATGTTTGAGTGTAACTTAACTGTTTTGAGAGTATTCCGTAACATTTTCTATAATTCGGCAGGCTTTTGGAACCTTTTGTGCCAATGCTCTGTGACAGCGGTTGTGTGACGTGCTCGTAACGTGATCAAAGCTATTCGGAGTTCATTGGAAGGCAAGCAGCTTGCGATAAGAGTGTGTCATCTTCGCCTGATTCTCTCTGTTCTCGTCTCCGTTTGTTTACATTGTGCTGCCTCCCAGCTCGTCACAGCGGTTGATTTCCCTCGCACATCCAGCTTCCCTCACTAACTAAATTTACGCAACTGCTTTATTCCATTCTTTTGAACTATGCTTGTCTTGCCGCAGAGTTCTGTACAGTGCATTTTCTCCTTGAGTCCAGGTACCGTAGTTTTAATCGTCGTAGGATCAGCTCACTTGAACCTTCAATATCTGAGGTTTTTCTATGGCTTTGGCGTTTTTCCTGTCAATTATTGGTGTATTTTCTCGACATGCTTCTCATTGCTAAATGAATAATATAAAACAAATATGTTCATTTCTTAGCTACTGCTCCTTTGCAGACAATGGGGAAGGCAAAGGATAAGGCGAATGATTTGCACGAGCTCAAACAGGAGGTCAAAATGGTGAGTGTCACAAGTGAATTATGCAGCCGGCTTTCATTGTACCTATCACTTTGGGTAGTTATTCATGTTCTTTGTTTCAGGATGAGCACACCATCCCGATGGAAGACCTTGCGGCGAGATATGGCTCAAACATTGAGACAGTAAGTGGTTGTGCTTTGTTACCCATGTCGATTTCTTCGCTCATTTCCTTTCTATTTTTGTCTGTTCCGATGGAAAACTGTTTGCCAATGAATTTTCTTATCAGTCGCACCACTGAAGCGATTAATCTTGAGGTTTTCAGTCATTCACCTTGGTCCAGGAATGAGATCATTGATATTTTGAAAATAGTGTGGCCTACGTGCTTGTGCTATTTATAACTGAGCGCTGGAGATTTACACATTTTTTTCTCTTTTTTTTTATAGATGCTTTTTCACAGAAATAGCACACCGTAAACACGCCCATTTCTCCAAAGGAAAGAGTTTGTGGGGTTGTTTGTGCACTCGTCCTTTCGATGAAATCGCTGAGGTTTGTGTCCGACGCCTGTCAATGGAGATAGGTAGTGAATGGAGGTTGTGCGAAATGCGCAGTGTAATCGGTTGCATCGTAATGGGTTACTCCGATCGGCGACCGGTTATAGATTTGATCATTTTAGAACGATGGTGCTTCCGATACGCAACAGTGGATAGAATTTGAGAATTTCAAGTTAATTTGTAGTGGTTTTCTGGCAAAAATTGCTTCTTGACTTTTGAATTTATTCGTGGCCTCATCACTTAACGATTTTAATCCATCAATTTGTTTAATTGACATAAGAAGTAGTCACAACAGTCGGAAGTAGAGTTGACTGATGCCCGTAATTGGGGACTGGTTCCTAATGGGGAGCACGAAAATAGCGGTAATGATTTACTTCTTGTTGTTTTGTTTGTTTGGAAACCTTTAATACTTAAGCTGTTAATAGAACTGAGCAGCTGGCTCAAGCTGCTCACAAGGAAACAGCTGGCGATTCCGGCCTATTATAAAAGTTTTACCTTGGTAAGAGAAATATTGCACTTATTGAGAGCTATGCTTTTGGTTGGTGTTCTGCAATTGCACCAGTTGTTTCATCTGTAAAAATTTGGTATTACAGCTTCTGGTATTCCCATCGTATAGATGACGGTAAGAAGGCAAGGACTTCGCTCCATTGCCACCTCCTATGTTTTAGCGCAAACTTTAAAGTACAGGATACTGTAATGCGGAAGCAATGAGTGGCGAAAAGTGTAATGCAAAATTCAATGCATTACCGCTTTTCTACCACTTTTCTGCCCCAGAATTCTGTAAAGCTCTAAGTGAGGAGGGCATGCATATGTAAATGACATTTCTGCCCTGAAAATCGCCTTAGACATGATGAACGTCTTTTTTGAAGCAAATGTAACTCTTTATTCAAGCTTTTTAAGGCTAGATAGGCGCCGGATACTTCTGATATGACGTAATGATTCCCATTTCCTGAAGGGGAAATGGATTGCAGAAACGTTTGGAGAAAATATACTATTACTTTCAGGGTCTGACCCGAGCGAAGGCTGCCGAGGTACTGGCTCGAGATGGACCGAACGCTCTATCCCCGCCCAGAACCACTCCGGAATGGATCAAATTCTGCAAAAATCTTTTCGGAGGTTTTGCTCTCCTTCTTTGGGTGAGTTCCCACTCAACTTGATTCTTTTCCACCCAATATCGAAATTTCAATGTTGTTATAGGTTGGAGCCTTCCTATGTTACGTCGCCTATTCCGTCGATTACTTCACCATGGAATACCCATCAAAGGATAACGTGAGCGATGACTTTCAACATTTTCTGCTGAAATTACCTCAGCCGCATACTAGTTCATTCTTTACAGTTGTATCTCGGTATCGTACTGATGACTGTCGTCGTGATCACCGGTTGCTTCCAATATTATCAGGAAAGCAAATCCAGTAAAATTATGGACTCCTTCAAAAACATGGTCCCTACTGTAAGTTTTCTCTGTTCAGATTTAATTTTACCTAATTTTAGTGGCTAACTATACTCTTTGTCCTTTAGTTTGCCCTTGTACATCGCGATGGCCAAAAGCAGCAGATTCGAACCGAAGAGCTGGTTGTTGGTGATATCGTTGAAGTAAAAGGTGGAGATCGTGTGCCAGCTGATATTCGCATCATTTCGGCCTTCGGTTTCAAGGTAGATAACTTTTTATTCCTGAGAAAACTTTCATATATGGATGGAAATCGTCACTGTGAGGGAGGAAAAGTAGTGAGAAAGGAACTTGGAAGCATTCACTTTTTCAAAAAAAAAGGAAAACTGTGGGGGATTTGCTCTGTAGCTGAGCGAGAGCTGAGAGAGTTGTTCTAATTGTAGAGAATTTTCTACCGCTACAATCCTCATAAGGTGTAGGGAATTTTCAGGTAGATAACTCTTCCCTCACTGGAGAGTCTGAACCTCAATCCCGATCCCCTGAATGCACCAACGAGAATCCGCTGGAAACCCGCAACGTTGCCTTCTTCTCCACAAACGCCGTTGAGGGAACTGCGAAGGGAATTGTCATCTACACTGGAGATAGAACCGTAAGCGATCATTGAGCCTTGTCACGATCCTGTCTAAGCCTTCTAAAGAGTTATGGCTCTAGGTTATGGGTCGCATTGCTCATCTTGCCTCTGGCCTCGACACCGGAATGACTCCAATTGCTCGTGAAATTGAGCACTTCATCCATTTGATCACTGGAGTGGCTGTGTTCCTTGGAGTGTCTTTCTTCATCATCGCGTTCGTCTTGGGATATCACTGGCTGACAGCTGTTGTGTTCCTTATCGGTAAGCGGTTTTTTTACCGGTAGGTACTGTTGGCGATCTACAGTTCATTCTAGGTATCATTGTCGCCAACGTACCGGAAGGTCTCATCGCTACTGTAACCGTGTGTCTCACCCTGACTGCGAAGAGAATGGCTAGCAAGAACTGTCTTGTGAAGAATCTGGAGGCTGTAGAGACTTTGGGATCCACATCTACGATTTGCTCGGATAAGACTGGAACACTGACACAGAACAGAATGACAGTCGCTCATATGTGGTACGTGGTTAGCGATTTCTGCAATTGGGTTGGACCGTGCAGTGTAGAAGGAAGTAGTGGAGCCGTTGTTTACCTGGGTTCTAATCCTGGTTTTTATGCACGAGTACTTCTATTCCGACCATTTAAAGGGTTTTCCTCCGAAATACAGATTTCTTGGAGTTTTCTCTCGTTAAACTCGTTGCGAAAAAAATCGATTAGATGGTCCTGAATCTTCAGTGGCTTTAACGGGAGTTTTTATGCTGTCCTGTCGAAGCTGGAGCTCCAGTGTTTTCCATCTTTACAATTTTTTTTTTCGAGATAGTCTTGCAAATCCTATGGAAATATCGTTTCAATTCAACTTCTTTTTCTCTAGGTATGACAAGGAAATTGAGGAATGTGATACCACGGAGAACCAGTCGAATGAAGCTGCCAAGAAAGGAGGTCCGACTCTGGATGCTCTCGTTCGCATTGCTGCTCTCTGCAACAGGTGAGGTTGAAAATAATTTGTGTTTTTTTGCAACATCCAATATATCCTTGCTTCCAGAGCCGAGTTCAAGCCAGGCCAGCAGGATATCCCAGTACTTCGCCGTGACTGTACCGGTGACGCTTCGGAGATTGCTCTGCTCAAATTCACAGAGCTCACTCTTGGGAACATCGTTGCTTTCCGTGAGAAATCACCGAAGATCGCTGAGATTCCCTTCAACTCTACGAACAAGTATCAGGTAGGGTTTGCTTCTTTCCTCTCCCTAAAATCAATCTCATCATGTTTCTTACTCAGGTATCTATCCATGACATCCCCAACAGCGATTCATATCTTCTTGTGATGAAGGGTGCTCCTGAAAGAATCCTTGATGGTGAGTAACTTTTTGCTGTACATGACCTTCAATGACGAAAGATGATACGATTATAAGTCATCGCGAATGAGGAGACAGGTTTTTGTCTGAGAAAAAAGTCATTCGAGGCCTCCAGTGGGAAAATGATGCTGTCTGTCTGTTGTTTGCTAGCGGTTTGGCGTCCTTGCTATTGTAGTGGTTTTCGTAAGCAAGTTCTATTGTTCCAAAGATTGAGCTTACTAATGAAGGAGGAATTTGTTCATGACTGTGGTTATCGTCAGCAAATAGGGGGAAGGGGACAGCATTGTGCATTTGCAGGCTGAGTCTGCAGATTAGCGAAAAACCTTTTTAAAAGGTGAAAAAGAGTTTTTGACTCCGTACCCTCCGTCAAAAACTCTGTTTTGCTCGCTTCTTCGGTAGGAGAAGGCTTCATTCCTGCTAGGCTTCTAACAATAACGCTACATATATCAAAATACACTTGCAACCAAACTTGAAGCAATATAGCATAGATAGATGTACTGAGACAAACTTCGAAATACATAGGGTAGCATATGCAACAGACGAATCTTCATAAGAATCAGGTAGCCTGTGACAGCCCTTACGACCGTCGTTCGAGCGAATATTCCAGAAGTAAAGCTGAATACCGAAACTAAAGGTACAATCTTATAACTATTGCAACCGTAATAGCACCAGAGTATCGATTAGAGGTATGGTCAGGAGTAAACATGACACACGCAGAAGTCAGATAAAGTGGTTCAAATAGACCGGAATTGGATGTAAGAATGGCATCTGTAGGAAAACTGACGAGAAGCGTGCAATGCCGGCACCTGTGAATTTCTTCGAAAGCATCCACGTACTGATGAGGAAGCAGGCTAAGCCAACCAAAAGGGCGATGAGGCCAAAGTGACCATGGCTGCCGACGTCTCCGCGTCCCGTCTGAGTCCCATCCAAGCAAGTATCAACGACAGCGAGTGCTAAAATTTGTGATAATACAGGCTATGTATAATGAGGATAAATTAAAGGTGTTGGCTCAATGTAATGCATTAAAGCGGATGTCGATTTCCATCTACCGACTCTTTTTATTTCTTCCTGGGTGACCCCCCTTCTAATCGCAGCCGTTGCCGCTCCGCCCCTGAACGAATGAGGGGTGAGACCTCTGTTACCTATACCCGCGTTTCGGAGGACCGTATTTATCTTTTTGCGTAAGAGATCCGTGGTGGGGGATGTTTTGATTCTGGAGCAAAAATGAAGCTTTCCTCTCCAATGCCGTTCAGGTATTCTTGGAACCGGGTCCACAGTGTCCCGTTTCGTCCAGCAATTTTGACCGCTACTGTGTTCCCCTTCTTCTGTTGGTCCGTCTTCGACCGCGCTATGTGGATCCACCAGATTCCGTCGCCCTTATAGACCAAATGCTTCTTGCGCAGACCAGCTGCTTCCCCGATCCTGAGGAAGGCCAAGAACATTAGTAGGACGATGGCTGCATCTACTGTAGCTGCGAGATTCTGCTCACTTAACGCCCAATTAACGATGGCTTCGACGTCGGACTGTAGGGCCTTCTTTCTGTGGACTGTAGGTGGCGTTGTTCTCTTCGCAGATTCGACTAGCAGCTTCTGCAGCTCTGTTTCTCCTTCGCTCAACCTGCCATAGTAGAAATTCAGGGCTGCAGTGGCCAAAGGAATTGCTTTCACCTGCCCCTTCTCGATTAAATGCGCTAGAAAAAGATTTCTGAACTTTCCTAAATTCTCCTGCGCGTTGTGGAACTTGTCAGCGAAGTCCGCGAATCTTCTTCTCATTGCCGCGTATGCTTTGATCGTGCCTTGTGCCAGAGCCGTGTTCGCCGACTTGCCAATGACTTGCGCGAGGTCCTCCCTACCCTCCTGCCTCGCCGTTCTGATTGCCTCCGTCCATGCCTCCCATTTTGGACCTAAACAAACTCATAGGAGACCGAATATGGGCGGGAGGGAGGGGCCGCACGCCGAGCAGGAATCGCCGGAATGACTAGATACCCCCTCACTCGCACGCGCCGCGCTACCGAGCGGCGCGTGCCATGTCGCATGCCTGCACATCTAACTCAAACCGCCTCGTTGGCGCGAAACCGAGTTCGCTAAGCAAAACACCGATTTTAAGCGACAATTGAATTGCTAGAATTCTTGTGACGAATGCACATCCTTCTTTCTTGGTGAAGTTATTAAATTTATTTAGTTATAACTACATAAAACAGCTGAAACTGTGAAGGCTAGCCGTTTTTCTTCTTCTAGTGTGCTCCACAATTCTTCTCAATGGAAAGGAGGAACCTCTGGACGACAAACTGCGTGCTGACTTCAATACCGCCTATCTGGAACTTGGAGGAATGGGAGAGCGTGTGCTTGGGTTGGTGATTTGCTACACCTTGTGCTGACTCTTTCATTTCCGTAAAACTAGGCATTCTGAATAGTCCAAGGTACTTCTGAACTTTACAGATTCTGCGATTTCCTTCTACCAGCAGACAAGTACCCAAGAGGCTTCAAATTTGACACCGAGGAGGTGAACTTCCCACTGAAAGGACTACGATTCGTTGGATTGATGTCCATGATTGACCCACCTCGTGCTGCTGTGCCAGACGCTGTGGCTAAATGCAGATCGGCTGGAATCAAGGTCGTTATGGTCACCGGAGATCACCCAATTACCGCCAAGGCTATCGCCAAGTCTGTCGGAATCATCAGTGAGGGGACGGAGACCGTTGAGGATATCGCTATCCGTCGCGGAATTCCAGTGGAAGATGTGGATCCACATGAAGCTAAAGCTGCTGTCGTTCACGGTTCAGATCTGAGAGAGATGAGCGAGGATCAGTTGGCTGAGGTATGAGGGAATTGTTAGGGGTTTAATCCAGTAAAATGTTGACTCCAGTGAGTTTCAGATTATCCGCAACCACTCTGAAATCGTCTTTGCCCGTACCTCGCCACAGCAGAAGCTTATGATCGTGGAAGGATTCCAGAAACAGGGGCAAATCGTCGCTGTGACTGGTGATGGTGTCAACGATTCGCCTGCTTTGAAGAAAGCTGATATCGGTAAGTAGGTTCTGAAGGTTCCGGCCGTTGGAAAGGCTGAAGTAACAAAGTCGAAAATTGCCCGAAAGTGGCAGGAACTTAGCTTCTTGTCGAAAAATATTGCAGAAATCTTTCCATTCCAGGTGTGGCTATGGGTATTGCTGGATCTGATGTGTCCAAGCAGGCAGCTGATATGATTCTGCTCGATGACAACTTCGCCTCCATTGTAGTAGGAGTGGAAGAAGGACGTCTGATTTTCGATAACCTGAAGAAGTCGATCGCTTACACGCTGACGTCCAACATCCCTGAGATTTCTCCTTTCCTCACCTACATCCTGTTCGGTATTCCACTTCCACTGGGAACTGTGACCATCCTGTGTATTGACTTGGGAACTGACATGGTGCCCGCCATCTCACTTGCCTACGAGGAAGCCGAGTCTGACATCATGAAGCGACAACCTCGTGACCCCATTCGTGACAAACTTGTTAACGAACGCTTGATTTCATTGGCTTATGGACAGATCGGTATGATTCAGGTGGGTATTCGGGCATTTACGGTTCAAGTTGGAGAACTGCTGCTCACGGAGATTATTTGTAGGCATCTGCTGGATTCTTCACATATTTCTGGATCATGGCCGATAATGGGTTCTGGCCGAAGGATCTCTACCAGCTTCGAGCCCAGTGGGATTCTCGTGCGTACAATAATGTCCTGGATTCGTATGGACAAGAATGGGTAAGTGTTGGGTAATCGGGAATTTATCAGAGATTCGGAAGGACATAGCTGTGTTGGTAGTACTCTGTTTGGAAAATGAAAAATCATGGGAAATATCGAAATTTTGACAAGTTGGAACGTTACTTCTGATCTCCAGGATGCTTACTCCAGTTTGCTCGGTAAAGTTCCACTTCCATGGCGATTATACCCTTGTTTAGACCTATGCGAATCGCAAGATCCTGGAGTACACCTGCCAGACTGCGTATTTCGTCTCAATTGTGGTCGTGCAATGGGCTGATCTGATCATTTCCAAGACCCGTCGTAACTCCATTGTCCAGCAGGTGGATTAATTTGCTTTATTCCGAAAATTTGAAGTAAGGATCGAGCGAAGAGGTCGGATTTTTAGGGAATGACCAATTGGACATTGAACTTCGGTCTGGTGTTCGAGACGGCCCTCGCCTGGTTCATGTGCTACTGTCCAGGACTTGACAATGGATTGCGTATGTATGGATTGAGGTGAGGATTTAGTTGGTATACGTCATGTCGTTTCTAATACAGAGATTTTTTCCTTGAAAATATCTCGAAACATTTAGATTCTCGTGGTGGTTCTGTGCACTGCCATTTTCGGTGTTGATCTTCGTCTATGACGAGGCTCGTCGTTACTGCATCAGACGATGGCCAGGAGGATGGGTCGAGCATGAGACATACTATTAAAATTGTACTAGTTGTATGCTATTAGTGTGTATTTCTGTACAATCTCTTCAAATTCGAGGCGATGCCAAAAAACGTTTTGCTAAAATGATCCTCGTTAATATAACATAAAAGCCTTATAGTGTTGTATCTGCCTCGTGAATAGGTAGTAGCGCATGTTGAATTTTTCAAAAAAACCGCTGTGAATTTTCAATGTTGTCTAGCTTTGTTAGATGATTTTGATAGTACATATGCTAATAGTTGTACTACATTAGGTGCACGCATCTAGAAAGCAATTCTTACATTCTCATAATTGTCCTCGTTGTACTTTCATAAGGAATTCTATCATTGGAGCAACACAAAAAGGTATGAGTATGTAGCATTGCTAATAAATGTATGTGGCGATATTGTAGTTGTTTTCTGGATTTATTAGTAAGGAATTGTGGTACAACAGGTAGGATTTTATAGGATTGGTCATGTGAAAAACACCAGATGAGTAGATTTCTGGAAATTTCGTAGCGGAACGGATTGGGGCAGCAGCAGCAGCATGACTGATCAATGACTGAATGAATGAATGAATGTAAGAATTCATAGAAACGGCGAAAAACACAGCGATGTGGACGGATGAATGCATGGCGCAGTTCTTGCATAAATCGGCTGTCGGATTCGTTGGATATTCTTCCATAAAATTGAATTTTCTTGGAGAACTAGAAGCAATTAATTTTAAAGGATGTGGATGATTGACGAAACCCGAACCGAGCACATCTTTGCATGGCGAGCGCAGATTTGCAAAGGCTACTCGTCTGGCTACTGCACCATTTGCACCATTTGATCTCATTTTGTAGAGGTGCTTGGAGCTGACGAAAAAAAAGTGCCGAATGGGCGAGTATCCGCGTTGAGACCGACCGCGAATCTCGCAATTCCCACTTTGAAGCGGAAATTGCTCCTAAAAACTAGTTCTTAGTGGAAATTTTGGGCTTAAAAAGCCGGAAATGCCTGCCTTTGCAGTAGAAAAGAGCTGGACATTTTCGTCACGAATCAGGCCATTTTGAAAACTTCAATAATTTATTGCAAGGATGAGCAATGACAAATAACCGCCGGTACTGATCTAGAGCGGAAGGAGCTTAGAGGTGGAACAAATGGGTTGAAAGCTCACAGCCATCTTTTTGCAACTCAGTGAAAGTTTCAGGATAAGTTTTTTCCTGATTTTTTTCCATCCCCCCAAAAACACTGAAATATCGGAAGCGTCGGCAGTCGGAAGTCGGAAGTACAGAGCAGCCAATACATGTATCTACTCAGACGCGAATAGGGGAGGAGGTTAACCAGTGTATTGTTAGATAAACGAGTGTTCATTTGAAAAGCTTCACCCAATTGTGCCCATGAATGACGTTTCTTAGGAAGTCAAAAACAGAAGAAAAATGAGTCACCGATGAATAAAGGAAAAATGAGTACTAGTAACTGGTGTTCAGACAAGGAAAACTCAATAGTTGAGACGAAATCTTTATGGAATGGTGTAGCCATTACACTGCTCCCAGAATCACAGCTTACAGTGAAGTATGTAGAGCCTTATCAGCACCATTCTCATTCCACTCCTCCATTCTACGGTAGTTTCTCTTGTCAATTATCCAGTAGAGTTTTCACATCCTCTGCGCAGTATCCTGTGCCACCCTATGGTTTGAAAGAACTAGTCGTTGTTTCTGGATTAATTCTATACTATTTAGTCAGTTAACAGTACGCGTATACTAAGTGAGAGTGATGGTTTCGAAGTTCTAATTGCCGTTTTCACCGTGTAGCCAATGCTCAGCAACATTCTCTTATGCAAATAACTCACTTTCCAACACTGTGATTTCCTTCACATCTTGATATATAGCACTAAACTTAGTAAACATGTTTGGTACAACATAAACAGTAAAACCGCAGCTAGCTGAACACAACTTCCAGAATTCCATTGTTTAGGAGAAAAATAGGTGAACACTCCGGCTAGAGGTTGTTGTACTCCTATGTTCGTGTGGTTCGATGGATGACGACATGCATGCAAGAAAACAGAAGACAGACAGAAAGCGCCACTTCTGGTATATGCCTTACTGCCGGGTAGGGAAGACGGTGTCGGACACCTGCTAAGAAACTCCACGAAACTCATGTGACAAAATCCAGCTTGGTCACCTTCCAAAACTTCCTGAAACTTCTGGATTTTTTCGCGCTTTTTCGGGAGTCGGAACTGGGAAGTCGGAAGCCTAAAGAACGCCGGAATATCGGACGTTTCGGAAGTCGGAATTCCGCTCATCCCTGGTGTACATAGATGTCACACTGACCTCTGCAAAATAAATGCATGAGTCTGACGTGCGACTGACGCACGCATCGACTGTAGATTGCCTTGCATTAGAGTAGTAATAGAATATTACTGTTTATTCAATGCCGCTGCCGGTTCAAGCACAACTATGGAAAGCGTCGGTTTGAAACTCTCTGGTGCTACAGTAATTAGGCTCCAATCCATGTATTTCTGTACTTATCAGGGAGCGATTGATCTACTAAACTGTCTACAGACTACTAGTTGCAGGTAGGATTGAACATTTACACAAGTTAAATGATCAAGGAAGCTCAGGAGGATAGTATGAGGAAGAAGCAACTGAATCTGCAGAGAAATTAATAGAAATTCAAGCGAAACTCGCTGACTATTTCGGCATCGCGGGACTCGCGCAAAATTTGACAAAAAGTTAACCTAACAAGGATACCCAATAAGTTTCAAGTAAAAGTTGAAAAAAGAAGAGAAATTTCTGTAGAAAAACAGAAGAGAGTAGCAGGAGTGATAAAGATCAGCAACTTTATCTTGGATGGGCTTGGTGCGGAGGATCCTTGCTTACTCGTCCCTCTCTCCACCCTCATACTTTGACCTCCCCAGAATGTAGATCACAGCTGTGGCGAATGGCGCGCATCACTGCAGACGTACTGGATTTCAAATTCCCGACTGTTGACTGGTGATTTTTCCGAGTTTTCCTCTTGGTTCAAACCCAATTTAACGTTCCTCTTAGACCTTCTCTATCCTTGAGCTCATGTTCTCCTATAATATCGAGCATTGTGAGTTTAAAAAGAAAATTTCTATTGCCTTCTTTCACAGTATCAGTCCGATTGTTTTGCCATTGAAGGTGAGGTAGAACAATGGAGTTTTTTTCTGTTCCATTTTTTTCATTGAAAGTGTGTGAACCCGACGAAGCTATTGAAAGATGAGCCATAACTATGAGTACAGCAGCACATACCGAATGATTTCACTATTTCAGAGGCCATCGAGAGCCCTCGATGATGCACAACATATGTATCATGTTTGAGCCTTTATTCTCGGTCGAGAAGCTCATCATCGACTGCATAATGAGGAATTTGTTCTAGAAAGTTCGAGACGGGAGGTTTGCATGAACAGTAAGCTCCACTCTCTTACCTGAGCGCTGAGAAAGAAGTGGAAATGACCTTTTGCGTTGATTTTTGCGTCGAAAGCCGTGTCCACTCCGTTGTAACTACTATTCCCAAAATTCATGGTTTGTTGTGGTTTTCTCAGCGCGGTATCCTTTCAAGGACTAAACCTTATTTTGCTCCCACAGAACTGTTCAATGTTAGGTGTAGGTGCACTTATAGCTTTAGGTAGCCTTCTAAAAGGAAATTGAGCTCTTTTAGTAAAAGATGTTAATAATAATAAAATTATAGATCTACACATTATTTCGAAACTTAAAAAGTAATAACCATAAAAAATAGCCCCTCTAAAAGAACTAAAAATAAAAAAATCACCAATGCGATTAGTAAGCGCAGTATTTATAGCACCAGAATTGGCGCGAAACGCTTCCAGAAACGTACGATTATCTGTGGAAGACGACCTTCTCGCCACCGTGGGCGCCTACTTGATTCTTCGTGTTTTTTTTTTCTCGACCGTGATAGGAAATTTCATGAAAAGCTGCTGAAGTTGGATTCTATTCGTGGGGGAGTGAAAATACCATGTTGGAAACAGAATTGTCAACTTGCTTTCTAACGCTAGATATGGATCTTTTGGTGAGTCGCCGTAATTTTGGACCGCACTAGTCTTCTACGAACACTATGTACCGTTATCTAGTCGCTTTTGTGAATGAAAGAATCTTCAAATTACTTTATACATCAAAAAGAAAAGGAGAAAATTGAAAAAAGAGAAAAGAACTATTTTTAGGATATTCAGAAGCTGTGGGAACGAAGCCTGGATGGTGATGACACCCTTCGTCCTTGGTGGAAAATTGCTGCATGTTCTGATCAAATATCAATGGAGAAACGAGTGTAACATTTTTTCGGGTAAGGATTGCTTACATTTTGTGGATGATGTTGCAAGGCCACGCCTTTTTTTTTGTAAAAATCATCTCGATTTTTGAACTCTCGCTGCTACAGTCTCGTGTTTACATCCCTTTCTTCGGCTAATAATAATCCGCCGGTCGTATCCACTGCCGTCTCTCGTTAGCGTCTATTAGATTGTCCATTCCAGGCTGTTATTAATCACATTGCCCGGAACGCTTCTCATGGCTTAATCCGCGCCGCGCACTCCCCTCTCCCCGATATAAATCGTGGATTTGCTGGAAATTTCCGGAATTTCCCTCCAGGCACGATACTAATATCTGTCTCGCGCACCCCTCATCTTCTCGTGTGCACCTCGCCGGGACACGTAATCCTTTTACCGATATGCAAATGTGTCCGGAGGCCTATGGGGTGCTTAGCGTGACGCAATGCCAGCTGCCAGCTGAGCGGCCGGTTGCCGAGCGCTCAGCGTCCGAGCCGCCGCGTCCTGAATCGTCGCGTCTCGCGCACGGGGCTTCATCCAACGCAAACCATTAGTGGCCTCTCGAGGGCTCAATCACACTCAGAACGTCGTTGAGGCACTCGACTGGGAGGCGATCCCCCATGAGATCAACAGCACCTAGTCGAGTGCGGCTGGTGATGCCTTGCTCAGACGTGGAATCTCAAGCCCTTAGTGGATTCTTCCTCCGAGTTCTGAGCCGTTCCCGCAGCTAGGGAGTTACCCACTTCTGGAGCAAAGGAGCAAAGCATCTTCTCTGGGACTTTGGAATTTTACTAGCCAATGGATCTCTCGCTGTTGTACTGCTATTGTTCTGACACGTCCATCTTCTGTTGAGTGGAGGTACACAGCCAGTTCCTCTTGTATGAGCTTGCATTAAGCCGTAATGCTTATTTATTTATTTTAATACACTCATTGTTGTACCAAGAAAAGAAAACAAGTAATGTGTACGAGTAAAAAAATTGGAGTAGTACAAAAACTCATCAATAAAAATTCCACATGCCCCCTTCAATAGAAAAATTTTTTTCTTAAGAGGGCTCCTAATTTTCTTCTCATGACCGGTCTTTATCACGTTGGATGTGAGCCAACGTGGCGGTACCTACCCATTCCAGCTTGGAATTTGGAACGTGTCCAATACATAAAATTGCTGAAATATAAGGTGCATAGTACATACTAACCGTACTTTCCACACATTTTTAATATTTCACGTCTTTCGTTTACTTTCTCAGGGGTTCTCGGGGGAAAAATGTGATTTATATCACTGCACCTCCTCGTAGAAGATGCAATGATTTAAATTGTTAGCAAATTAATAGAACATTCTAGTGCAGAAATACCGCAAGACATTTCATTCTTCTCCAAATATACGTGTTTTCTATTGTTCTCTGACCAACAAAAATGTGAGATACATATGATTCAAAAGAGAGAAATTTGGTGGATCCATCATCCAGAAAACCATTTTTTCCCTAAACCCTGAAGGGCATCACAATCGTATGACTTGAACCCTTCTTCTGCCTGCTCTAGTGATCCACAGCTGATCGATCGAATATCTGATCCTAGGCCTCTTCACATATTTTTTGGATTCATTACTCCTTTGCAACTCCTGCAAGTGTCATGCTAATGTTCTGCCATCGTGCTCCAATTAATGTAGAATCGCTATAGCTCATTCTATTTTAAGGACTGCTGCTGAAAATCTCCTTCTTACCGTTTCCAAATAGTCTTGCTATTTCAAGATTTGAAGAAGTCTTCCTGAAATTTCCATAAATATGCACTTTGCATATCCATTTATTTACATGGAATTGCTCACGACTTGTGCGTTTGTCCAGAACAAAAGGGGGCTTGCCGGTAAATCCGATCTTCTTGTGTGAGACCTCCCACAGGCCAGAGTTTTCCTGCACTTCTTAAATTTTGTCTATATCCTTGGGTTTCTGATCCATCTTGGAAAACATGTGCTCGGCAAAAAGCAAAAAGGCGAGCCTGAATTTCTCTCCAAATCCTCGAGGAAAGCTTTCGTGGAGCATTCCTGTCGTCGCCTTGTTACCTAGGAGAAATACCTCATCCGTTTAGAAATTTAAAATCCGTGCAAGGAACGCTCGCATGGTTTTGCTTTCCACATTACTCGAAAGAGCACTACCAGGCACAGGACTGCGTATTTCATTACATCTACAAAGCCTTTGGAATGTTGAGAATTCAAGTCACTTATTTTTACCTAGAGCCTTTGTTGGTTGTGCTGCTGTCGTGCTGCTGTTATGCTGCAACAAGGTGCCGAAAATTTCCAGGACTTCAACGTGAAGATGAAATTTTAGCACTTTTTCTAGATGTACGTGTAGTGTCTGGCATCTGTTTTTGTATAATCTGTTTTTCGTCCATCTCAGCAGTACATATGCACGGGTTAGATTCAAGTTTATCCAATACGGCAAAATTTGGCCTTCGAGAGTTTGTTCCTCCGTTTGTCTGTTTGTTCCTGCAGAAACTTGATCCGCACCTAGTGAAGCCTTCCCAAATTTGAACTAGTTCAGGTATTTCTGCCTAAACATAATTAAATACTTATAAACATTTAGTTTACCTTGGCTTTAATCAAAGTTTCTTGGTCGAATACATCACAGCGGCCGAATACGGCCATGCTGAACAAGCCGGAATGCGATTTCTGGACATAGTTATGTATGGAGCGGTTCAGGGTGAGCTACTATATATGTATACTCTTAATTTTCTATTCTTCCTTGATCTCTGCATTTGCTTAGATATAGAGCTAAGCCTTGCTCTTGTATCTTGCATTTGCAGGCGAAATGATAGGGATGCAGCTCCGAACCTATACAACTTATCATTTTGAAGAATGGCTCGTCCCGTTGGGAATGAATAATGTGAGGATATTCCATTTCTTTTTCGCCTGCGGAGATTCACATCATGCCGAAGCGAAAAATGGCCTCCAGTGAAGGATAAAGTCGTTGAGAGATAAGCTGTAGCCCTGCTTTTGCCTTGAAGCTAAAGCACCCTTATCCAGGAAATGGGAATTCCAGGCATCCTTACTTAAATCTCGTTCAGACTATCACAATAGCCAAGTGTTATTAATGAGAATCATCTCATTACGATAACTGTGTCCATTTGACTCGAAAATGTGCCAGATTACCCGTTTTGGCAGCGATTTAACGACAGATTGCGAGGGCCATCTGTCATGGTGGTCCGCGGATCCTCAGGTCAGTGCCTGTGATTCGATTAGGCCCCGGTCGCGGCTGTCGCGTTCCTTGGAGACCGTCACGGTCTCGTTGCCAATATTTCATCCGACTGTCAGCTTATCTGCGCGCTATTGTTCCTTATTGGACGAGATGGCCGGTCATCTATCATTACACGAGGCTATTATTGGTCTTGAGAGATCTATGTAGAATTTCTGTGGATGCTTTCCATTTATCCTGACTTTTAACAACGAAATATTTGATAGCTTTCCTAGAAGATATTGTTGGAAGAGAATATCCTTCAAATTCTGGCTCAGGTAGCCATTTTTTGTTTGTTTTGCCGGCCTACTCCAGAATTCTTTGCTTTCGCTTGGAGGTTGCCTTTTGTGTGAGCGGAAGTTTTTAGTTTTGCCGTGGAATTATTCACTGACTCCCGATAACTCCCATTTCTCGCCATTATCTGCAATGGCTGCCAATTTCTCACCTTTTTTCCTTATTGGGTTAATCAAAGGGAACAAAGAAAACATCCTGCTCATATAATAGGTTGAATTTTAGGTATCTGATTTATTGCTAGGTTTTTCAACCATCAAAAAGGCTTCTATGTGTGTAGCTATCTTACTGATCATGGAAAGTTATCCTAAAAATAAGAGACGCTGTAGGTATAAGACCAATCGGAGTAAAATATTGAACGGAAAACCTCGATAAATTAAAAACAGCTTATAGAAAAGAAATTCTTCATACATATCTTTCCCTCCTTTTTGATTTTTTCAATTTGGTAATTTTATACTTGTACAAATCTCTTCTCCCCTTTCATTTGTTTGCTTAAACATTCATTCATTCATTCATTCATTCACGCATCCATTCATTCGTTCACACATTCATTCATTCATTCATTCAATAGTTTTGCGTGCATTATTCCTTTTTCGAAGTTTATACCTCATCCAATCTTCCACCTCTTAAGTAAAGTAATCATTCGACTAAATTTTTTTTTGCTTTTCCAAAAAAAAAAAGAAACCTTGATAGATCCTGGCGAACATTGCACAACAAACCTTGATCATTATATTTCATGGTGACTCGAGAGGCTCAGAAGAAGCAGAAAAGTTTATTGAGGAATGCTTGAACTCTATCTATGTGCATGCTTAGGATGCCTTTTCTCAAGTGTCCATCGATGGAGAGTTACGAGTAACATTTTGAAGTGCAAAACACATCCTGTTTTTTTTTTTAAACAATTGTTCTTTTCATGGCGCTAGGACTAGCCAGCGCCAGATTACTAGTCTGATGTTCCACCGATTGAGTTGACCGGTCACGTTTTTCATGCGTGCTGTAGATAACAACATCTGCTGCACCCTAACTCTTGTAGCAGTTTTTCTCCCAAAAATTTCAAACATCGTTAGTTCTCTGGAGTGGGAAGCTCGAGCAAGTGGGTGGTCATCCGGGAATAGTTGTTTATTTCTCCACTGGGCCAAGTGGAAATGGGGTTGCGAGCCATAGACAGCTCAGGGACCGATTTGTACAACGTCATAATTATTTAGATCTGTACTTGCGGTTGATACATAGCCGTCTCTTTTGATTAGAATCATCGACGTGACTCAGATTCCTCGTAAAAGGTCAATTTTTTTGAGAGGGATGTGGAATAAATAAAAAAGATTTACGCTTTACATCATATGGTAAGTTTTTACCTCACTGTTACGCAGAGGAGGGTCCACCACGCCGCACTGAGGCTGCATGCATCATTGAGATTACCCAGAGTAAACGTGTCAACACCCTTAAGTTTATACATCTTTGACATTGGTGCCGATACTGGTGCCGACATTCTTTATGTTGATGTTTATGTGGTGCCGATACGTTTACCCCGGGTAATATCAATGATGCATCCAGGCCCTGTTTCTTAAATCTGTTTACCCGTACATGGTAATGGGAACAAAACGGGCAAATAGGCGGCTTTCCTTTATGACTTTTTGCAGTAGTCTTTATGTTGAATCTCTTCATAACATTGATAATTTCATCACATTATCCAGTCGCAGTGAGCGGGGGGGGGTGATGATTAAAGGATAAGGATAAAGTGGTCGGCGTTAATCAATCCCGTCACGAGGGATGCGCCACGCATTCGACTTCATCTGAGCATCGTAGAGGCGTTGAATGCGTATGTGCCCTGTACAATGACTTGCGGGGGGCACCCGATGTACCAAATCAGTGCTTCATCCTCCCAGACTCCTCTGGTACCAATTTACCGACCCCGGAGGGATGGAAGGCTTGGTTGGCCTCGGGCGGGATCGAACCATCGATCGTGTGCGTGCGCAGCGAGCCTCTTACCACTGCGCCACACGCGCCCGGGGTGATGATTATATGTAGACAAAGCAATTCCATGAAAAATTCTTTGCGAAAGCGTAATAATCACGAATATTCTCTAAGATAGGGCTTTGATTAGTAAGTACCTACGTGTAAGCCATATAAATTTTGAATTTTTTGAATGAATTCTTTTCTAGTGAATGTGTGACAACCCTCAGTTCGTCAGGCTGTGTCTCTAGGACTCTATGGAGTGTCTAGTAGCCCTCGGAAATGATGAGCCTGCAAATGCAGAATACCCTGCATCTAATCCTGCAACCCGGGGCGAATTTGATTACGTGGTGTCAGGTCGATCACCTCCTATTCCGTAATCCGTGTTCACTCACACGGAAAGTGCAGTTCCATGGGGGAGAGGGGGGGGGGGGGGCGTTGTATCACCCGATACTCGGCCTGGTTTCCTGTTATTCGTCATGTCGCATGTTCATGCGTCATTTACTGAGTGACATCCGTGTTTGCATTCGAGACACATAATCCCCGGCAAATCAAGATAGCACCCGAGGCAGGAGGCCGCGGGCCACTGCGTCTGTAGGCTCCCCTCGCCTGATCGCGGCGATTTCGCGCAATTCTCTGGCAGAATTTCCATGCGCTGCTCTTGCTGGACTCGATTCCAGAGCTGAGCTGTGCGCGAATGACATGTATGGCTGGGGCCGGCTGGGGACCGAAAATTAATTTCGAGTCAAGACGCCGGTTGTTAGGGAAATGAGGCAGCTCTGGATCGATGCGTGTGAGTCACCCATTTGTCCGCGCGGACGAGTTGCCCACTGGTCATCTTCTCGCCAATTCACTCTCATTGTATCATGGACTCTGTGTATGGATGCGCTTTGGCATGCTCTTTTGTATGTTTTCATGTAAATTTGCTCATAAGTTAGGTAATCGTTGCCGAAAGTTATTTCAGGGCATTCCCTTCCTTCTTCCTGTAAGCTACCGTAACCCATACCGTATGCAAATGTCTCTTATAGCCTCTCCTGCTGTAATTGCCCTCCTGCACATGCATAGTGAAATATTTTCTTGTACTCTAGCTCGTAGTGAGAGGCAGTTACACTCATAGTTTCAGAGGAAGTACTCACATTCTTACAGGTACCACCATCTGATTCCAGGAAAAGTCGTCCAAAAATCAAATATACTGGAAGTACCTACTTTTCCCTGGCTCTCTGCTGAGTTGTCCAGAGAACCTATAGCCAATCTCATAATAATATCATTTTCCTCATTTGGAGGGATCAGTGTATCTCCTGGATTTTCTCACTTCCTGGATCTGAGCAGCGTCTTCGTCCCAATCGTTTCTTCTTCTTGCTCCATGGATTTCGCAACCCCCATTAATTTGGCCCTGCTTGCCCAGTTCGAATGGGGAAAAGTGTAAGCCAGTTCTTCGAAATTGGACTTCATGCTTAGCTTTTCTGCTGTTTCTGGGTGGAAGGGAGGAGGGAGGAAAGGGTGAATGAGAAAAAATCGTAAAAGCTGTAAATTTCTACAGGTTTCCACTGAAATTACCATGAAACCACATTTTGGATGCATTCGATGTAAATGTTGCTTCATTACTAGCAGGGGGGGGGTCACCCCCGAAAGCTCTCTCCCATCCCGCTCTGATCATTCAGGTTTAATTTCATCACAGATTTGGTGACTATTGATTGATATTGGGATTCCCTCCTTTTGTACCCAGAACTCTTTCCTGAAGTGAATGTAGAAGCCAGGATTGACTCGAAGCCTGGACTACCCTTTTAGCGAGCGGCTCGAGCAATTCTTCTCATTTTCGTTAATGTTTGAGTGCTTGGTGGATTTAATTGCAATTTCATGGTCTTCCCTTCTCTTTCCTGTTGATTCGAGGAATTTTTCCTGTGAAATATGGGATAGCTATAATCAAATTCCATTTAACATCATGGAGCCGAGTGAATAATATAGATTATCCACGGTAAAAACGTTCCTATCCCTCAAATTTACCCATCATCAACTCGGGCTTCATCATATTTACCCGGGGTAATTTAGCGGTTTATCGAGGTCCTTAGTTTGGAAAAAGTTTCCCGTGGAAGTGTGGAAAACATGCAGAAAACCGGCTATTACTCTAATTTCTTTCAAAGATTTGGAAACTCTTCAAACACTATTAGGGTGGAGCTTACTTTTAAAGTACACCTCGAACTGCTTAGAAAATTCTCGCAACTTTTTCTGCTATGAATTCGTGGAATTGTTTTCATCCATGGGACGTGCCATGGAAACCAAAAGGTTTTGTCGTGCTCGCATGCTTTGTTCCCAGGCAATTGAGCCCCACTGGCTTCATCAGCGGTGGAGCGCTCGCGAACATCCTAATTTTCGCCATTCGTCCTCTTTTCCTCCAAACGCCCCGGCTGTGTTTCGCTGCCTGACATCGCTAATGGCGGGTTTTCCCGGTAATTCCTCTAATTCTGCACTTTTCATCGTCTTCGAAGCCCAGCTCATGTTTAGGCAATGCGTTTTTTTTCGAGGAATCCATAATTTTGGTGATGAAATCCTGGATGGACGTAAATTTGTTGGCGAATTGGCTCCTCTCGGTTTGTTGCTCGAGTTTTTCTGGCTGAAATGGCTATAACTGTCAACAAGAGTTAGTCATCTACAATTTAAATGGTTGAATGGCCTCATAACTATGGACAAATTCGTGGAACTCATTACGTTACCCTATGGAAATTCCTGAAAATGTCATAATTGCCCCAGAGCACCTGGCATGCATTTCCTATTTCTCCTACTGCTCCTCCGCATCACAGTGCTAATTTCTGGGATGTTGTGGAAACTTCTAAGGTTCACTGAATGCTCCAACATGCGTTTCCCTTCCCGCAAGGGCTACCAATACCTGACATAATTTTGTTCAGCGTTTTGTAGAAAACTGACAGTTTTATTAATTTTTTCAAGGCAATTTCTTCCAAGGAGTTTGTTGGTTCTCAGCTAGTGATGAAAAATTACTAATTGTAAGTAATACGTAATTCCTTCATGTTTGATCCTTAGGTTAATTTCCCTCATCCTAAATGAAAGCTATTGAATAGCTGAACGTGATTAAAATGAGGTTGAACAAAAAAAAAAAAGAAAAAATAGAATGATGCGCTAATAATGAATTAGATTAGGGGTGCGCTTTTTCTTCTGCTCTTTATCTTAGGATTGTTGGGTTTCAGTGCTGTATGTATGTCGGAATAAAAAGTAGAAGAAAAAAAAGGAGAATAACGAAGTTGTACTTAATTCTCCTTAGTACCGAAGCTGTGTATGTGATTAGTGCCCTTTACTTTGACACGTTCTTTCAATTTAATTCTCACATTCTTAGGAAGCAGGTGCTTCCTAAGGACATCGGCCTCATCAAGGCTTCTTTGCCTTAATAAGGCTTCTTTTTCTCATTATTCTATGTATGCTTTGCTCATTGAAGGAGAAATAAAAGATGTAGTGAAGTCGAAAGCTCTGAAGGCTTCCCAAATAGCAGCAATGTTGACTTTTCTATTTTTTCTGGTGTCTTGAAGCGTGAACAATTCTACGTTTTGGTAAGGAAGTGCACATATGTATCTACGAATATGAGATGTCGTCATGCTAAATGTAAATCTGAAAACGTAGTGAACTCAGTAGCTACGTAGTAAACTTGGGAACAAGTAGATAGTGACTGATTCATTTGTTCTGATAATTAAATTGGGAATCGAATAGGAAAACCGAATTTCCGTCTAAGAAAAATTTCTGAACTTTTTCATCTCTCCTCCGGCGCTATGTTGCTGTCTGTTTTTCGAAAATTCGAACATTTATTCGTTAGAAATCGAATATTGGCTTACGACTATGTACAACGCTTTATGAGATACATAGTGCATAAGTGTAATTACTACTACATAGTTAACCCTTTCACTACTGTGAAGTCTACCGTCGAGCCGTCGCCTTTCCTCGCGATCTGACCCGCGGTTGTACGGAGACCATTTTCATGGTTTCTTTCTTATAAAATTAGTGAATTTACACCGGGACAATGGTCGATGCTCGGATATGTATTCCAATTATTTTGTCTTTTGAAATAATTCAAAATGACGAGCAAAAATAAAACCAGGCTAGGAATAATAAGATACGCAGAAAAGGGTGCGATATTGTCATCACAGAATTATAAAAAGGATTTTGGAAGGAATTAAACTTCTGGTAGGATCAGAAAAGATTTCGAATGAGATGAAACCGTGAAGATACGAAGATATATACGTGATTAATTGTACGACTTATCCAAACAGTTATCTAGGAACTATGTGGAACATTTGGTTCCACTCAGTAATTGAGAAATTGGTGGTTCACATTGGATTTGCGACAAGTTCCCGCCATGTATACTTCAATCAGATTTCATGTAAACTCCATGCAGTATGAATGATCTGTGACATCATGGCACATGTGTAGGATGTGTACGGAATGTGTCATATTATGAGTACAAGATGTACTTGATTCCAGCAACTCCACGTCATACACGTTTCCTCAATTTCTCAAAACCCCAAAAACAACTTGCCGACAAGCATTTGGCGAGCAAGTAACTGATCGTATCTAAAACTTGCTTTTCCAAAGGCTTGTCGACAACTTGGTTTTCGGTGGCTTGATAACGTCATACCTGTCGACAACGATTTGCTAGTTAAAAGCTTGATTGCAAGTTGTTTTTTGGCAAAACCGCCGACAACTTACTTTTGAGGTTCTGAATTACGAAAGAGCCTTGGGCTAAGCGGGGTTTGCAACAGAGTTCCGCCATGTGTACATCATGCAATTTTCGTGCAATCATCATGCAAGTTGGTTTGACTTATGCATGTGGAGGGCGTGAGGATAGGACATTCCTTAGCGATGGTAAGTAGGGCTTGTTGCTCAGCATGGTTTTAACTATGGATGGTGTCCAATGGTGTACATATAACTTTCGTTCCATGGAAATTTTAATTTTAAATTTTCTGATGTATTCATCGTTTTTCTGCTGCAAACATCATGAGCTCGTTGAACATCGACGCAAATCCCGAGCAAGATCCTTGTTAACTATGGTTTCCCCATGCAAGCATGAGTAATCCATGTAAGCTGTAGGGGTTTTAGAAGATCCTGCGCTGACGTTCAAAGGGTTTAAGGCAAAAAAAGTTAACGACAACAATTATTGTAGGACAACCAAACCAGCTGTGCAGATGTCCGCAGATAAGCAGCTTCTCGGACCAGACACAGATAGTGATCTTATTATCTATTAGCGATGATTATGTTGTCTAGGATAGTGATGGGTTGGCATGACAGCCACGAAAAGTGCAACGATTTTTATCGAACCAGTTAGTGCAGCGAATGTGGAACCATATGCGCTGACTGGGCTGAGCAGATTTGCAGTGTTTTTACTGCGTTATGTAAACGAACAGATGGGGTTTCTGGAAAAAAGCGCAGGTGTGTAAAGGTTCGAAGGAGAGAAAAAGGATGAAGATGCCTGGCTCCCACAGAAGAATGCTGTTTCAAAGGCTTTATTGACAGCTGTAAGTGGGAGATGTCATGGTAGCACCACCGCGGGAAATCGTGCTGCTGTTGTGCTGCTGAGCTCTTGGAAGCATAGTACTGCAAATGCATACTATATTGTTGGAAAAAGGAAAACATCAAAATTCTCAATGAGAACAGCCGAGCATGCAATAGTGCTGGAGCAAGTACTGTAGCTACATTGGAGGTGCTGCGGAAGTATCGAACTATTATTTGTAGAAGAACGGGTACTTTCCCGAGCAGGGTTTGCACACTTGTACCCTTAGAATCCAGGGCATGGATAGGTGGGTCCCCGAGGAGAATACTTGACCTGTGCTACTTTCCCACCAATAACCAATTAAAAATGTGGAACTTAATCTTTTAATTTGTGATTAATTTTTTATTTTTAATTCGTAGGTGTCCCAAACATCTCTAGCTATTTCAAATATACAAATCCACATCCAGTATCCATAAAAAGTTCAGAGTGGATGTTCAAATAATACTGAACTATTTTTTCGATGGGCTGCACTAATACCCAGCCATAGTGTTGCGATGGAATTTGGAAAAAAAGAACGGAAATTCTCAAGTACAAAAATATTTCTTTCTATTCGTTGATTTTGCCCTTTTGAAAAGTTTTGGGACCTCCTTCCTCTCTTCGATTATTAGAACTTGAAGCTTTCTTTTTCTCACAGTTTTTCCTTGACCTAAAATATGTTATTTGTTTGTTTGCACGCTCCTTTGCACTCTTTATTCATTTTGCAGTTTCTCTCTATCTCTTTCTCTCTCTCTCTCTCTCTCTCGCCATCTCTCTCACCGAGTCTTTGTCGGTTAATCTTTCTCATTCTCGCTTTCCGCTTTTTTCTTCATTTTTTTTCGCTTTGTCTCCTTTTATCCTTCTCCTGCTTTTATTTATACGGCTTTTCTTAGGTCATATCCTTTTTGATTTTCCTCCATTTAAGAGGTTTTCCTCCTTAGACTCATGCGCCTCCTTTCCATGGACGAAAATTTTATTATTTAAGGTTTTCTCTTTTCTACTTTTTCTTCTATTTGTGGGTGCCGCGACAGCTCCAGCTTCAGAAAGGGTCGCTGCGACCATCTTTCTCCTACAAAGTTCTCATGGATCACTGTTATAATACTTTTTTCTCCTTCGATGTTTTTTTTTCTCAGTTTCTAGATGTGACTTTCTCTAAAATAAGCCTGGTTATTATTACTTCTATCCATCTAAAAAACTTTCCCGATGAAATTCCGCCACATAAATTACTGGCTCACTTTTCGTGTTGAGTAATTCGTGCCACCGCGGCGATTCCAATTTTCCCATGCCCATCTGGGAATCGACGATGGCTGTGTAGAGCTGTTAATTCGCCGGCATTGCTCGTTTCCTCGTCAGCTTCACCGTAAATCAATGAAGTGTCTGTGGTTGTATGGCATCCAACTGGTTACCAACTGCTTACAGATGGAGAGTCCATCGTCGATGGGCGCTCGATCGCCTGAGGACGAGCTGATTTTCGAGAAATCCGCCAAAGTCAAGCAATGGGTGAAGAATAGGATGAAGGAGGTGAGCCGTTCCTTCCTTTCTCTCTTTTTCTCTTTTTTATTGTACTCCGCACCGCAATGTGAATCATGTCTAGCGGTTTTTTGTCGCGCACATGGAGGATTACGCCGTAACTTCCAGGATTTGCATAAATTTTCGAGAATTCCTCTCTTTCATAATCTGTCTGTTTCATGCAAAATGTCGCTGAACATTTGCAGCATAGTTGTTTGATTCTCCACTTTTCTTTTCTAGAATTTTTCCACGATCCATGGCTCTTGCGCCCATATGAATCAACGATAAGTTTTGAGAAATGAATGGTCTATTGCCTATTGAAAGAATTCTCTGGAAATCTGTTTTTCTCTCTTTTTGATAGGGTTGTTATCCAAGATTGGAAGCTTTTTCCCTTGGAATGTAGCCCTATTTTCCCCCGCTTCCTTGTTCAAACGAACTGTTTGTCGAGTGAGAGGCGCCAAGGCTCAGGTTTTTATTTGATAACGTCTAGAAGCGGCCTAATTAATCGCCTTCTCGATAGCGGTGTTTGTTGAGTTCAGCTGCTTCTCCTGGAGTCTTTCTCAGCATCTATGCTTCCAACGGAAATAATTTGAGTTTCTACCATAGTGAACCCCTGGGAATTTTTGAAAGTTACTTGCTATCTTTCTCTCTCGACGTAGATTTTCGTGGGTTTTCGCCTTCTTTTCCGAGGAAATAAGAACTTTTTCTTCAGTTTCATCAATTCACACTCCAGTCATTTGTTGATATTCCAAAGTTTTGGTCTTCCAGAGTTCTGGAAGTCTTGGGCCTTTTTGGTTTTTTTTTGCATTGCACTTACCGAATGGAACACTTATGCTCATTACTCTCGCTTAGATATAATGATTTATAGTTTTATCTTTTTCTTTAAGAAATTAATACGTTTTTCTGTTTGAAATTCATATTTTGAATGTTTCACTGCAGTTTTGAAATGTCAACGAAGCGGAAATCATAGGTCACCTATTGTTTTTTTTTAAAATTATTCTATTCACTGATGCTTGGGCAATTTTGAATTCCTGGTAACTTACCGTACATATTTCTTGATTTGATGAGTTTTATTTGAAAAAAAAAAACAACGAGAAATGAAAATTGTCCCTAGACTGGACGTCTTGATTAGACCCTTCTCATTCAGTATAGTCATGTCAGATTTACCAGTAACAAAAACATTGCAAAAAACACTAAAATTTGAAATAAACAAAAATAAACCAATTGTTAACAAATAACTTAATCTATTAAGTAATTCCTTTCGAAAAGTTTAAAACCTTTTTCAATTTTCCTTTCGTACTTTCAAAACTAAAAAACAATAATTATCAAGACAAACAATTCTATCTCACAAACTAATATTACATTAACTTAAATTAAAGAAAGACAGTCTTAAAAATTAAATCTTCTTCTTTAAAAAAACTCTGAAATTATGTTTTTTTTTAAATTTTATATGTTTTTCATAATTTCAAGGATTTTAGATATCGTAATAGTCGTAATAGTCATGTAGTATAGTCGTAATAGTTGGTGGTAGACTTTAAGTTTTTCAAATACTCGACTACTGATTCGATTTTAAGCTATTTTTGAATCGTCGATATTTCGAGTGACTCGAAATGGATTCTGGATTCCAGTGGTCCAAATGTAGCTTTCTTTATGCATCTACACAGTGATCTCATCCATGAAATGCAGTGCTTTTTCACCTTGCTCGAGAACTTTTTAGGAGTTTTTTTGAGAAGTTTTTCGAGTTTTTTTCGGCCACTCCCTCCAAAGTATATTTTCTTCTACCTACTGTTAAACTGTTCCCAACTTCCAAAATCATACTTTGAATTTCACGTGGATTAAAGGAATTTCCCAAAAAATTATCAACTCTCAAGCATATCGTCCAGACACTCCACGGGACTTTCTGGATTTCCTGTTTTTCCCGAAACGGAGCGATGGCGTGCGTTGTGATGCAAAGCGGGGGATTCAAGGACTTCGATGCATTTCGAAAAGCCCGTGGCGTCGCTCGTCAAAACTCATCCGTCGCGCTGATCGCTCGCGTGTTCGCCGCTCCACTCCCTGGCGTATTGGATCCGTGGCATTCCGACTAATTATGCCTGGATATCGGCTTTCTGGCCCGATGTGGTGTTTCCTTAGTGTTAATGGCGTCCAGTCTTGGGCGGTCTCACCAGGAATCAGGCGATTCCTGGAAGGTTCGCGCTTTGAAGAGCCTAAATTTCAAAGACAAGGGGCTCAGGGGTTCGAGCTCAATCCAGAGACGCCTTCTGGATTTCCTGGATTTCTTGTAGCTTTTCGTGGCAATTCTTCTCAAAGAAGAACATATTAAGCTGTTTTTAATCAAATTAAAGTCATTCATCCACCTTGCATCATCAGTTATTTTCTTTTTCCTATCCTAGCCATCTCTTAATTTCTCTAATTGAAAGGAATTTTCCAGAACTTCCACTTATCTACGTGGTTACTGCTCCCTGGTCTAGCAATTTGTCCCTACATCTCATGTAACCGAATGCCGTGCCAACCAATCTTTCATTTTCCATGCATTTTATTTGTTCGGCGATCGACGCCCAGTCGTTCGTTCTCTCCAGTCCATAGCATAGCCCTTTCGGGCACTTCATCCAGAATTTTCTCTACTAGTTATCCTGAAAACTCCTGGATCCCCTAGCATTTCGTTTTTTTTTTCTTCTCCAAAGTGTCGCCGACAAATCCTTGTGAGTTTCGGCGAGTTTTCGTGCGAGGTTCGTGCGATTTAAGATCGATGAACGACATTAATGCTCCCGCCGTTGCACATTTTTTCTTTGTCTCAGCCGAAGTGGCCAGGTGTGAAGCGCGGGCCGTCCGTCGGCACGCACAGCCCGCACCCAGCTGCCCTTTTAATTTCGCGCATCGGCGCGAAAAACTTCGTCGGATTCGTCTTCTGCCCAGTTGAAATCCATAAACTAGTGGTTTTTGAGCCATGCCCCGACCAATATGTCATCGGCCCATCAAATTTTCTGGCACTTTTACGTAAACAATGCTCGCATGCTCGTATAGCCTCTGCGTGGGGAGAAGTAACTGTCCATTTGAGTTTTTCCCTGATTTTTTTTTGCGTGGGACTTTCTTGCTCATTCTGGAGAATTCCACCCGACGAAGCCGGAGCTATCCTCCGGGGACCCGCTCGCATTTTCATGAAATTCGCCGACATTTTTGCGTCTATGTCGTGTATCTAATGGAATTTCCGCTATGCGGAGAGTTTGTTTTGAGGCGAAAAAGAGACTGGAAGTGTGCCTGGGAGGTTTCTCCCGTTCAGGATGCAATATTCAAGCGAGGACCACCCAGATTTCCTGTGATACATCTTTCAGAGAGTTTTTTTTTTCTAGAGATTTATCGACCTATTGATTTAATTTTGTCAACGCTTCGGGGTTCTAACAGTTTAACAGTAGTTTTCCTTTCAGAAACATGAAATTGTTGCTCTAGTTGTTGATCGCCCATCGCCCAACTCCCTGATTTTTCCATTATTTCCATTAAATGTCCCCTTTTTTAACGGGTTATCCAATGTTTTCTTCAAAAAAAAGCTCGTCTTTTAGGATTTAATAGGAAAATTTGCCTGATTGGAGCTTCGCCAGTGGGTTTTGGAGCCCATACAAGAACCTTTTTCGATACTTAACCAGTTAAGAAGGGAAATCGTCAGAAAGTCATTCTTTTCTGTCTCATAGTATTCTAGCCTTCCTGTTTTGTCAAGCTCCAGGCAGGTATTGTGGATATGCTGCTTCTCTGAGGCAAAAATATAAGGATTGGCCCCATAGTTTCTGATTTTTTTTCGATAGTTCTGTGTTTCTGAAATTTCGACATCTTTATTAGTTTTTTTTCTGGGGATTGGTGTTCTAAATCCCCAACGAATTTGTGCCTGTTTTTGGCGTGGATCTTGAAAAGATTTTATTCTTCCTGGGAAATGGAAAAATTGCATAATAATGGTCGTTCTTTATAAAAGCATCTATTTTTTAAAGAATTATGTCGTTGTGAAGCCTCATTTGATGTTGTTTCTGTTACCTGCAGTTTCATACGACAATATATTTATTTACATATTTATTCATTTTTTTATTTATTTTTTCGTCATAACAAGTTGGGTATGAGAAAGGTCTGCTAATTTTACAGGAAGCAATGAGTCAACCAAAAGGAGGATTATAAAAGGAATGAATCTTTAACTTCTGAAAAAAAAATTACACGTGTTTTTTTGCTGTTTCCAGACGTTTCCTAAGGTGAATCCTCACAATTTATGCCCTCATCCTAGCTTCTTCTATTAGTTGAGGTTGAAATTGTCACATTTGATTTTTGATCTCATGGAAGACCCGTATCTCAGCGATACTACTATTTTCGTGCTACTCAATGACTATTATTCCGAATTGTTGACCAGAAATCGAGCTCATCTCTCAATAGACGCCATCGCTTCCGCGGCTCTATTACTGCTCTATTACTATTTGGTAGTGAAACGCGGGCCGAGGCAGGCAGGGGCGCGGCGCGGTGCTATTGATGAGGTGCAGGGGATGATGGCGCTAGCAGCCAGCCAGCGCCCGCGAGGAGTCGAATTTCAAATGGCCTCCGATGGCGATCGCCCGCACGAGATAACATCTCCATCGGCCTGCCGTTGCTGAACACGTTTCGGAGCCAGGGGAACAGCTTGAATGGCATTTTCGTGCAATTGCAGAACTTTGCTGGAGATTGGATTTGCCGGCGTGGTTCGGCAATTGGGTTATTGGGTCCTACTATTGGGCCATAGTACAACCAACCAATAAGCGTTTGTTTTCCAGGATTTGCTCGGCGTACACTTTACAGAAAACCAATTTCACAGGATTTTTTAATTCCCAACGGTATGATTTTTGGAATTTTTTAAATGTTAAGCTTTTATTTTAGCATGAGTACTTTTTCATGCCATGCTACCTCAAAATTGCTTCGGTCTTTTTTCAAAAATTGTTGCTGGATTCTCTCAGACTTCCGGTTTTTCTTGTATAGCTTATTTATTTATTTATTCACTTATTTACCATATACCAACTACAATTTCGTGCCAAACGTAGCAAAAACGAATCAAAGGAGCGAAAAAAAGAAAGCAAGGAAAAATTTGACGTAGAGAATTACTATCAGGAAGGGAAAAACTCAGAAACACAATTTTATCTTTTTTCTACTCACTGGTTTATTTTTCAAGATCAGCTGATTTCTCCAAATTTCCCCACTTCTACGGCTCCTTTTTTTGAGCACATCCAGTGAATTAAAGGCGATCATCATTGCTCTCTTGGCATCTTCCTTTTTATACGCAGGTGGGGATACATTCCAGACAATAGAATTTCCCAGGTGGGGCGGAAACTGTAAAAGAAAAATATTAGAGATCCATAAATTTCACTACCCCTTGTGGCATATGCATAATTTGCTGGGTAATTTTTTCACAGAATATTTTCACAGTAATGTAAATGATAGGATGTGGAGAACCTTCCTGAAATCTCATTGCAAACTTTGAACCAATTCAGGAGCTCGGACCACTAAGACTACCCACGGTGTTAACTTACCCAAATTTACCCTTTAGTACCCATTCGCACTTGACGCTTCGCTTACCCACACTTGACAATGTCTGTGCCTAGCTGTTATCAATGGGTATGAGATTACCCATCCTTTCAGTGGTGCGTCGGTGCCCAGAACATTGCTAGCTCTTAATCATTCTCGAATTTTTCGATGAAGTCTCCTAGTATTATGGATTCTTGAGAGATTTTTTGGATTTGAGACCGTGGATGAATGAGATTGTAGGTTTCATGGTTTTACCCGAACGCGGTATTTTTTCTGTAGATCCTCCTCTGCTTCCCATAACTTCTTCCAAATAAAATAGCTGAATATGCACATGAACTCCTCCAATTTCCAGGAAATTCAGTGCCAGTCATGGTCATTTTCCAGGAAAATTTTTCAAAAACATTCCTGGTCTCCGCATTCCTCAAGGTTTCACGCCGAATCTAATGAAAAACGTTTATGCTGCGATTACGTCAAGGGCGTTGACTGTTCGCCACTTCATGGGAGCCTGAAACGTTCCGAAATGGGGGCGGGGCGTCGGTGTGATGTCATTTGCAACCCCGTCTAATGCGACACTTACTGCGCTTTAATGCTGACTTCGAACGCTTTAGGCGAGATTTTCTCCGTCAAAACAGCGGAAACGTTAATTATTCACTACCATGCTACAAGCTACACTCGTTGTTTTCGTGATGTTTTCGTGGTTTTAACAAAAGAGCGAGTTTAAAAGTGTTAGAGCTCGCTAACCAGCGTCTAACTCACAGTGTCAACTAGTGAGTGTCGCCAAGGAGACGCTACTTTTTTCTCCGGAAATTTCCTTTCCCAGGCTAATATCCACTCATATCTGCGAGTTTATCCGATTTAGTTCTTTCGTAGTACGTCTGGGAGGCAGATAACTTTATCTGTACAGCTTTTTACTTGGAATATTTTAAAAACCCTTGGCTGATAAAATCTCGAAAAATGAGAATCGCTCTGAAAATCATTATTTTCAGGAAATTAGAAGAACAGCGGGATTTTCAGGTTTTTTTAGGGCGTGATTTCTTTTTCCGTATTCTTAGTGGTTGGATTCCCACCTCTTATTGAACTCACTGCTTTTGTGTTGCGGATCTATCGGTAGATTCTGTCGATGATCCCTCAATTTCCAAAAGTAAAAAATTACATCCTCTTTATCTGCTCTCTCTTTCTTCTCATCTCTGATTCTCTCACTGTCATTCTGTGTTACCTCCTCTGATAACTGTGCAGCACGAACGAAGCCCGAACGGCGTAATGGTTCGGTTAGAAACCTTAGCACCAATGGCTCCCAGTTGCTGCCATCCTTCCCTCGATTGTTGCTCAAGCTTTCGTCCCCTTAGCAGCAATTGCTGACGGATGCCAGCAATCGAGGGAAGGATGGCAGCAACTGGGAACCGTTGCTGCTAGGGTTTCTACCCGAACCATTACGCCGTTCAGGCTGCATTCGTGCCGCAGAGTTATCAGAGTCATGTGGGGCGAATCTATTGCGTTCTCTTTTTTATACCTTTTCGGAACAGTAGCAGCACGATGACAGACTAAGGTCTATTGTCAGCAGAGGTTTCTGGAGAAATTCACGATTTCTGAGGAAAAAAAAAAGAACTTTATTCCGCTTCTTTGCATCTGTTTCTTTACGGTGGTCCTTCATGCTGCGGTAGTCCCGATTTTTCAATTGCCATCTTTTAAACTTGGGCCGCATCCGATACGAAAGTTTTCCGGATTTAAATATTTGTTTTCACCAAACATCATAAAATTGCTCTATTGGGTCCTGAGGGGAAGTCTCCCTGACCTTAGTGGAATTGCAAGAGATGGATGGTCGGCTATTTCTAGTGTTCTTCCATTTTTCCCCATTTTTTTTTGATCCTGTAATATTTTCATTACCTCCTCTACACTATTTATTTACTTATTCATTTTTATTTACTTATTTTTTTCTATTTGCTGTACTTACTTATTTCTGTGTCTCGTATTCGCTTCCACCTATCATTTTTGACTTTTTTTTCGGGGAGGGACACTGGCACCCATAATCATTGGAAACTTTATATGGCATTGATATGGCATTAATAATAGGGTACACCTCCTCTTGTACATGCAGTAAGAAGTAGGTTATTAGCTGGCGCGAAAGCCTCCTAACTTCAAACAACGACGACGAATGACATGTAGTGACCACTATGTTCTTGGCACTTTTACGACCACTTACCATAAGGACTAAGCCCCTCGCACTTCTTCAACTATCTTTATTTGGACTTCCATTCTCTTCTATATTCTCAATATACTCATATGTCAGTAGATTGTAACTCATTTTGAAGTCTCCTTCGGAAGTACTGATGAAAGGGTCCTAGACCCGGGGGCGCCAAGGAGACCACACGTCCGGTATTCAAGCCCCGAAACCGGTTAGTGTGTAAAACAGTAGGCCTTATACCTCTCTCTCATGTTCTTTCGGGTATTCTAGTTGCATGTGTCATTACTAACAAGTCGCAGGCAAAGATAATGTATAACATCAGTTATATATATATACATACATACATATATTTATTTATTTATTTATTGAATACACCACAAGGGTGTGCCACCAGAAGGATAAGGGATGCTTCAGGGTTAGTGACAAATCAATTGAAACAGAAGAGAAAAAAAAACGTTAGTAGCAGAAAGCCAACACCAATAAACATAATACTACTATAAAACTCAAGATGTAGAAGACCTGCATTAGTTGCATGGATACTGGTAAGTAGGGTCCTCGATGTAGTTGCTGAAAATACAGCAACATAAAGGTAGAGCGCGAGTATGTGGGTCCCATTTTCAACCAGAAACGGTACAGCTATACAACGGAGGCAAGAGGCCATTGAGATCATCCACATTGAGAACGCAACTGATTAGGATCATTCAGGGGCAGTCGCGAAGCGACTCTTTGATCTGCTACGAACCCCTGGCGTAAGCTCAACTGGATACTCGCAGGATACTTCCGCATCCAGAAGTAGCACCGGGACTGGGAGTATACCTAGGACCTTATTGAGTAAATTAGATTGTTCAACGAAATGCCGAACCTATTCAAGGGAATCTTGGAAGAGTAAACGATAGGTAATAATGGCCAGCAGCTAATACAGGTCGTTCCACTAGAATCTAACTACATACTACGTGTGTGCCAATTTCAGCCAGACAGATGTAAAACTGGAAGGAGTGCTGCAAAAAAGACAAAAGTAGATGAAACGAGAACTGAGGTAGAATAAACAGAACAGGAAAATAGCCGTAGTGATTGAATGGGTGTCACTCTGCCGAGTCAGCTATAGCTCAATCCGAGAAAGAAAAAAAACAGTCGGTCTAGTACATAGTGTAGAATCTGAAAAAAAAAACAATAGTACAAAGAACAACAACTAGCTGACATCCCTTAGTAGCTGGGTCAGGTCGAACCTACGCAACCTCCTCTTGAATATTTTGCTATTTCTAGCCGAAAAGACCTCAGGAGGAAGCTTCTGAAACCACCTCGCACAACGATAGAACAAGAAGTTAACAATACCAGCTGTGTTCCTATACTTGGGCTTGGGATAGTGTGAATTAAAGCTAGGCAATCTGACATTAGCAGGTCTGAACACCCAGTACTTGCTTGCTCTCAGGCAAACCTCGTTACGTAAGACTTGGAAGCAAAACACCACATCATGGAACATACGTCTATACCAGAGCGTTCGTATACCCAAAGTCTTCACCCGTTCAGTATATGCCGGAATCATACGATTATATATATAGATCTTCTTTCTAATTTATTCTTTTTCCACTTCTAAATTTTTTTTTCAGTTTTCAGCATTACGCATTATTGCACACTTCTGTAGAAGCCACTGCTTTTGGAGCGTTTTTTTCCTTCAAAGCATGAATATTCTTTCAACCATGTGCTAGTCTAGCATTTCTTCACATAAATCTGAAGGATACTAGATTTCTGGGCGGTAAATTCAAAGTTCTGGATCCTACCGCTGGAAATTCCTAGTGTACCTATTACAACTGTGTATATTTCCTGGCGGTTAGGCAACATATGGTGTGAAATCCACGAAGTTTTTCCTTGTTTCCGAAAGAAATCGCGATATGGGGCGTTACTGCGAACGCTGTCGAAAATTGTAATGGAGACCCGCGGCGGTTTTATTCTCACCGCTATTACATTACACTGGTCGGCCTACTTCTGGATTAGTAGCAGCTACCCAAGCCTCTAGCCCTACAAGTGCACTGCGTCGACCCTTTATCGACGCAATTTCTCGCGTTTTCCCGTCGACGGTGTTTCTCCCCGAGGAATTGCGCCCGAGCCACTTTTCTGGACGAGTTTCTCTAGACTTCTGAGGCTTCGTCAAGGACCCTTCGCGAACGTTGGGCATTTCTCGATGGATTGGAAGTTCTGGAAAGAGATCCGCAATTCTTTCTCCTGGCCATGCGAGCTTATTGAGAGTCTTCGGGAAAATCCAGCGGTTCTCGAGGAGAATTTGAGAAGTGCACGTGAGAATTGGTCCTCAAACTTTTTTCGAGCTCCTTCCTCTGGTATCTGACCTTATATAGAAGCCATAGGACCGTTTGAAGCCCCACTTTCTGTCTAGTTTCTGTCGACTGAACGGCTGCTTTATGAGCTGCGGACCTTTGGTTCTACCGTAATCTTTTACGTTAGCGTGCAATAGTTAATGGACATACAGTAACTGTTCGGTTCTGCTATTAGTGCTGACTCAGTAGCTATGCCTATTACTACCTAATGTTTCACCCGTTTGCACTATCCACTAGAGATGCTTGGGATGTCCTGCTTCGTGAAATAAAGGGGCGGAGCTTCTGCTGAACGATTGGTGCACCCGCACAACTGCCTCCGCTTTTATTGTGAATTGGTTGTCTCTGCACGTTAGAAGCTGTCAGAATGCGTTGTAACTGTAAGCGAACCGGAGAGAAATTGACCTTGAAGGACGATAACAGTTGCTTGAATGCACCAATCATAAAGCAGCGGTACCGCCCAACTTTCGCTTGCGGTGCAAGACACGCTCGCGTAAAGAGCAGCCCCGATTTCGAATCCGCTAAAGCGAAAATAGGGACGGGGACCAGTTCTCGCCTATCTATGGTTGCTTTTTCTGGTACAGTTTGGGGTTTTGTTGTAAATATCTAGCATTTACTCATCGTTACAGTAACTTTTCATCCACTATTATCATTTATAAGATTAATTACCTAGGTTTTTTAGAGCGTAGGAAAATTTATGTTCATGTACAACCATCTAGAAACATATAAACAGTGTTGTGATGATAATCCCAATCCATTATGCTGCGGTCCTTCCGAGTCTCCCTGCTGAATACTGCTGCAGATCAACACAGTTGTTATTTGTCAGTTTATTTACTTTAATTCACTACATATTTTCGGCATCGTCTCATGTTTTTTCAGTACCAAGTGTTCCCAGAGATTTTAAGGGAAATCTTCTGAAAGGAGGAAGCCTGGCTACTCAAGGCTGGATATTCTGGATATCCGAATTTTGTACAAAGCAATTTCATAACTAGTAGTTTTTTTTTGGGAATATTGCGATTTTAAATGAAATTACCTATTCCACTCTGAACAACGAGTTAATTGGGGCAGTTATCCTAGAGCACTATCTATTTTTATTAAGCATTTATTGAAGTAGCACAGCGCAGATACACGTTTCCTCATACTTTTCCAAGCTGTCGATTTCCTTGTCTATTTGTCCCTTCAGCAAAAACCTCCCGTCATCGTATTTCCTCATCGATTTCCATCCACAGGGTGCTTTAATATTACTGCGATATGTAATATTCACCTCTACGCACCTGTGAAATGTATTACTGTAATATATGCAATGTTCTATTATACTTTATTTGGGCCGCGGATACAAACGGTTTCTTTTTTTCTGTATTTCTCTATCTTTAATCTTTTACTCTTCATCATTTATTTATTTATTTATTTACTTCTTGCAGAAATTGCGATAATCATTAGAAAGCAACTCGCTCAGCATCATAACACCGTGCAATTTGCGTTAGTCGCGTCCGTCACTCATGTCGTGCGTCACAAATGCGCGCATTTGCGAAGCATTTTCCATGATGGCCGGTCAACGCACCATGCACATCACGCATGGTAATATCGCAAGGCGGCCGTCAGTAGTTGCGACGCCACTGACGCGTGCGTCTCGCCTGCGTCTGGGCTGCGTCAGCGGTGTGTCTAGATTTATGTGCGGCGAGCACGCGGATCTAGTATAAATTATCTCTTTAGTGCATATATGTCACATAAGTAATTCCAAAGAACGTTGTAAAATTTTTCATGGAGATTTTATTTCAACTCTGGAGCGCTCACATCTTTTTATTAGGTATTTTTAGTTGTTTAATTTGCTTAAAAATCACTTCGAATTTCTAGGAGTCGTGTCCTTAATTAATTATGTAGATAAAGCTTCTCCTTTAATTTTTCCATTCTTTGAGGGAGGAAATCTTGGAATTTCCTAGAAATGAAGTTCAAAAGGTGAGCTTCCCGGAGCTCTTTGGATTTTCATGGTTTTTGCACAAAATTTGCAAGGAAAATTCTCACGCAAGAAGCACTAGTTTTTTTGAAAAGGGCAGTAACCCTATCGAAGGAATTCCACGCTCTTTCATTTGGACCACTCCACTCTATTGAACCCATACATATGTACATATGTTTACTTGTTTGTTCAGTATTTATCTTATTATTTATTTGTTAGTTAGTTATTACTAGTTCAATTACTGAAAATTTTCACTACGGATATATTTATATACATAGCTCCAAATTTGCTGTAATTTCATGGGAATTTTCCAAGGAGGGTTCATCGAATCTAATCGAAAAATAGACAGGGTGGAGATTTTTCTCGCGAAATTTTCGATATTTCGACTTTCTATGCTTTATGTCCCAAAATAAGTACATACTATTGGGTTCTGTACACTCTCACAATGTTGTTTATTTGTTTACTTCAAGCAGATTATGAGGTTAGGTAAAAGTATTACATGTGCTACGTGTTTCATCCAGAGCTGAAATAAATTTTCCATGAAAATTCAAACGAGCACTGAATTCTTGAGATGCAAACAGCCATGAAATTTTGATGGGAAATGGGAAAACTGGTAGAGCACCTGAAACCACAGTTTTTCCGGGCTCATATGAATTGGTGGAAATTTCTGCAATTTTCTGCATGAACGCCAACAGTGTTCTTCAGCTGCGAAACCAGATTTGCAGGGAATTTTGTCGATGTTCCTGGTAATCCGCGGCGAGAATCCTGAAAAAGCTCCTGAAATTAATGAGGTGTGGTCACACTCTAATTGGTCACAGGTGTCGGGGGTGTTTTTTGGCGGCGGGTTGCCGTCGGAGATGGTGGTGGGCATCGGAATTGCCGGGGCAAGGCATAATACCCGATGGATGGACGGATGGATGGATGGATGGTGTTGGTTGGATGGGGGATCGATGCAAAGGCTAATTCTAGCCGTGTGTGTGTTGGCCGAGCCGCACATTCCACTCTTCAATGCCCTATTGTTCTTCCTCACTGCTTCGTTACCCCTATTTACTTCTTGCCCTTCGCATTTTCCAGAGAATTTGTGCTAGTTGTTCGTTTTTGCTCGCTCCAGCTCGCACTTGTTTTGGCCGTGTGCAGCACGTTTCCTACTGCCCCGGCTGTCACTAGCAGTCCCCCGGGCAGCTGCGGATTTCTGACAAATGCGTTTTCGATAGCGCTGCGCGTCTTTTCGAAGTTTTTCACGCATTCTCGGCCGTCAAGCCTTGCCGGCCATATTTGTCGCGCGGCAATTGTCCACGCGCGTCCTGAAGCACTGAAGCACCACCGGCCTGCGGGCCTGTCGCGTCGTTCATTTACGTCCGGCATCGTTGAACTGCGACTTTTTCCAGCTCGAAGACCAAAACGAACGTCTGCGACTGCAAAACCTACGATGCACGACACAGCTGCAGATGTTGAGGAGTTTTACTGAGAAGAGCAAACAGCTGAAAGCAGAAATGGCGATGAGCAGGAGCATCACGGTAAGGTCAAGTTTCCGGGAATTTTCTTGAATTTTCGTTTACTTTTTAGCTTTATTTGGTTTCAATATTCACGTAGGAAAACTCTACTCCACTAGTTTTGTGAAGTAATGGAGGGGATTAAAAAGATTTTAGATTCCGTTATTGTTATTGTTCCTGGGTACCCACATTTCAGCGTAAATTTACAAAATCAAAATTAAATAACTTCTAGAAACGTTTATTTCAGCATCCAGAAATCTTGGAGTTTTATTGCTGAATTTCTTTTTCCTGAAACAGTGCCCATCTTGAGTGTTTTCATTCCAGAAAAATGATAGCAGTTCCAGAGATGTAATCTGGTTCATGAAAACCTATAATATGTCATCGTTCTCTGAATTTATCGTAATTTCCTGGGAGATTTTATCCATGCAGCTGTTTCTGCAAGAAAACCTGACTTTGTAAGACTTTTGGGAGTTTTGCTTTGGGGTTGAAACCAAGATGTTTTTCGAGGTTCCCTGTCCCAGCTGATTCATTCGTCGAATATTTTCCTGAGAATCTAGTCGCCTTTGTTTTCAAAAGGTGAATCATGCCTTCAGTTCGATTTGGAGTTTTTTGTTGAAGGTCATGGAAAAATGTTTGCTGAACGAGCGGTTCTTCTCCCGGCTTTTCTTTTGGATTCAGCATGAAACCCCTTCCCCCTTGTTGCGTATTTCTGGAAAATTCCATCGATTTCCGTGTAGCTGGAATTTCTTTTTCATTTTTACATTGGTCTGGGGTCCTATGTAACCCAGGGTAAACTTGCTAACAACCTCAGATATACCCATCGTTAACACGGGCTTTGATAGGTTACCCTAGGCAAGCTCAACGACGCATTCAGACTATGGAAATTCCGTTGGTTAGTGGAAAAAATCGGGGAAAATTTCAAAAAATTTTTTTTCAAGAACTAATATTAGTTGGATACTGATGTTGAGTAAACGGTTTTGGAGCTTTGTAACCTATAGGAATGATGCCGCCAAGTCCTACGATTGGCCAGTTGGACGACTTGACCATCCATAGATCGCACAGACTTTTTTACGTGCGGTATTGAATGAATTTTGTCTATTTTTTCTCTGAACATCTATAGGAGCTTTTGAAAGGTAACGAAGGTCGTTTTAAAAGATGTTGTAAAAGTGAAACGGTGATGAATGTAGAGCTAAATAGGTTGAGCAAGTAAAAATAAATGTAAAATTTAATCAGAAGCCGATGTGATTGCATGGGAATTATAGGTTCTAGAAATTTCTTGACATATTATCCAAATCCGCGCAGCAAATTGTCCCTCGAAGCAGCGCTTTTTCGTGTAATAACCCATCAGGCGGTTATGGGTAACTGGCATCGACGAAAGTGCGCCAGTTCCTGACAATTCATCACAGGCGGGAACGCCTAGAATGCTGGCGGCACTCCGTCTTCAGCTCTCGGACTACATATCCAGCTGCCAATCCAAAGAAAACCTCACTCGCATTCAGGGCACGCTGCCGGTGATGCGCGACACCGAGAATCGCACTTCCGACGATTCTGGACTCACCAGCGACGACACCAGTGAGCGACGTCTGTTGGGCACCAGCGCTATAGAGTCCACTCCGAGACAGCAGCGGAAACCAGGTGAGCTGGACGAGTTGTCCGTTGTTTGGTTTGATTTAATTGAACAATTTTGCTGGAAATCTGGAGTAATGGGTATTTGCAAGGAGCTTCTTTATTACTACAGCACTCTATGATCGTCGAAATGTCCATGATTCTTTGGAACACTTCTACGAAAAAAGTTTGTGGCTGCGTCAAGTAAACTCGTCCTTTTTTGGATTATTAGGATCTTCACATCTCCACCAGAGCTTAGCTTTCTTCCAATGCAGGAAATTTGTACAAAGGAAACTCGTCCATGTCTCCATCAAAATATTCCCATTTGATCTAGGAAGATCCCGACCTTGTTGAGAAAACTCGTCCACCCTTGGGTTCGATCTCTAACCTGTCGTCAGTGTGTCCACCATTGCTTTTATTTTTCTTTTGCACTGCAGAATATTCTATCTGTACGTAGCAAACTCGTCCATTTTACCTCAGAGACACTTACGATCCTGCCTTTCCTCTTCCATCCAAGAATTTATTGTCCTTGTCGGCGAAACTTGTCCATTTTTGACTAGCCATAACCTCTAGATCAACAGCTAAAATCTTATCAGCTGATTTGTTTTGGTTCACCAAAAAACCGCGAACCATTTTGTCTCCGTAATATTGACAATCCTTCAATCTTCTTTGCATTTGAAAAATTGTAGCTGTATCGAGGAAACTCGTCTATTTTTGGATAGCTACGGCAGCTTCCTCTACCGTCAGAAAGTTCAGAATTCTTCTATTCTTCGTTATAAGGGAAATTTCTCGCTTCATTGAGGGAACTCTTCCATCCCACCAGCAAAATACACAAAATCTTTTTGTCCTTCTCCTAAAGCATTCCCCAACTGCATCGAAGAAACTTTATTGGCTAGCAATGCTCTTTCCTCTCTTTTTCGAATTTCTGATTTTTTAGCCGGTTTGCGATCATCGCTCTGCTGTAATCGTACGAGCGTGCGAAGTCTCATAAATCATTTTTGGCTCGAGCGCTCTGAGTTTTGCTCTTTTTCTGGCGAAAATACGAGGGTAAAAAGGACATCGTTTTGTTGAACAGGTTTTGAAGAGGTTTTTGGGCAGCTGAGAGATTTCTATCCAGTTTCGGGAAAAATTTCCAGCGAATTTTGTTTATGTACGAAATAGGGGGGGGGGGGGAGTACTATGAGCTGAAATGTATATAAGTATGTCTTCTTTTTTCTCCTATTTTCATGAGGCAGTTGAAGCTGTGAGGAAGAAAAAAAGGAAGTGGAAATCTTCGGTGCTCCCACGCAGTCTTTTTTTCTACAGAAAACTTGGGAAACAAGGCTTTCCTTTCTGCAGAAAAAAAATCCAGAAAATAAAAACGCTTTGAAAAATTGTCTCCTGGAATTGTGATGTGATGATTTGAGATGTGTTTGTTCAGCTTCAGTGTTCACTAACATTCGCTTATTGAGAGAACTTTAATATTGCTTTCCGAATAAATCCCGGGAAAATTGAAAGGAAATGGCAAGAAATTCGAGGTTGGATCGGAAATTTTATGCATTAGGTTGTTTTTTTTTGTTTCTACATGGGAAAGACAGGATGTTGGCATGCCGTCTGGATTTGATGATGAAATAAGGGAGGAAAATTTCTCTGAACCAAACCGAGTTTTTTTCCTGTGAAAATTCGCGAGAAAACATCATGTGAGTACCAGAAGTTCAACACATAAGTCTACATATTCTGTCGCCGAAGGGGTTATTTTCCCTTCAGGACCCAGCAACGTGCCCGGATGTATCCTTGCCTGTTCCGCCGTGGATACGTCGTTCTCTATATTCCAGGCCGCCTTCGGAAGGAATCCAGTGAAATGGACAAAGGCTCCTCCACCTCGGATTCGTCTCCATGGGAGGAGAAGGCGAAGCCAATTCCTGTTCCTAGGAAAATGACCGGGAATAACAATTTTGTGGGTGGTTTTCTGGATTTTTCCAGGAAAAATTTGCTCATTCTTCTTTGACGCTTAGTTTCTTCAGATGGAACGAGATAGCTTGAATTCCTATGCTGATGACTACGAGTTTGATGTTGAGGATGAGATTTTCGACGAAATTGCCTCACCAGCTGACAAGGAGGGGTGAGAAATTTTCTATTTCTCTTCTTCTTCTCTTTCTTTTTCTTTTTTGTTAGAAAAAAGCATGAGAGTAAGTTTTTTTCCTTCCAGGAATCACAAATACAGCGGCTATGTGAATTTGTCGGACTTCGTCGCAATCCGTGACGATAAGAACATCTACAGCGATATCGTGAAGCCGTCCAGTGAACGGCCCGCGCTCCCAGAGCATAAGCCAAAAGCCTGGGTGAGTGAGGCGCGGGCTTAGCGAGCGGAATGGCCCGCGGCGCGACGAGGGTGGTCGAGATGGTAATTCATCCTTTTCAGGAGTCGAGGCTGCTTCACTTGGCCGCCGAATGCTTGTCAGTGAGTGATTGCGTGGCCGAATGCGACGTCCCATGCACTAGTGCCTCGCCTAACCATTCGGCTAATAATCTTGGGGTGAGGAACTTTTCTGGAAAATTCGTTCAGAAGGAACAGACGTACAGGATTACGAAATCATTTTATGCAGATATAATGCGAAATTTATTTGATCATCCACTAAAAATTCACTCCAAACCGCATAAATATGGCACAAGTTTTTCTTTATTCATTCGTTTGATCGCGTCCGTAACGCACAGCGTCACATTTGACGCAAAGTATACGAACTCTTCAACGTGTTCGGACCTTCTGTTTGCTTAATCGATTACTTTACAACAAGTGTTATAGGAGTAAATGTAATTAGGGCGTGTTCATGCCCTTACTGTGGACGAGTTTGCACTTTCAAACCTGTTATGGTGGTGAAAATTCCAGAAAACTCTATAAAACTTTCTTTTTGGCACGAAAAAATCGTATTTTATGTCTCCGATTGGTTACGTATTGATTACCTGGTAAAATCTGTCGATAACATAGGATTCCTCACCCTTTCACTGTTGCTTTTGCTTGGGGCGGGGCTTAGGTTCGAAGGGGGTGGAGCCTCTATTTGCTGCCCGGCACCCTCCCCATTTAGAGGCTTGTTGTCTAATCCAGTTTTTTTTTCAAATAATAGCTCCCCTACGATTTTGCTGTGAGCACGTTATGGCCATAATCGCTCTAGGAAACTCGTCCATTATTGATCAATCCGTAGAAAATCAGTTCACATCCAGGAAAAGTGCCAGAAAAAAGCACGAAATCGGTCCATGATGTGGATTTAATCGACATTTGGAGTTGGATTTGCGGAATTTTTGAGATTTTCCGAAGTTAGAGCGTTCGTCTAGCTGTCTGCTACCTCCTGAGAGAGTGCACTCCCTCAAACTTGACTTCTTTCTCTGTAAGTTCATTGATTTGGTTGAGAAATCCTAGATTTTTTCTTTTCCAGCTTCTCAGAAGTCTTTTGCTTTTGAAATTTCATGAAATCAATTGGAACTTTTAAATTTTGTAGTTTGCAAGAACATCCTGGAGCTGTACAAGGATTAGTTCTGAGAAACCACTCAACCTCTGACTTACTTATGCTTGCATTCCTTGTAAAAATCACCCTGAAAATGAGTTTCTATCGAGTCACTTTGGGCTTTTCTCAGGGCAGACCAACATTTCCCTACGTAATTTCTCTTTATTTTCTTCTGGACAACCTATCTCGCGTGAAGTTTATTTCGGCCGTTCATTTGGAAGAACTAGCACATTTTGCAGGTTTTCGCACAGGAAATCATAGACAATTCCTTGAGCAGAGGATGCTTACAGAGGTTCAGGGTCTCCGCATAGTTTTTGCACGCCGCCTGACTCGAGATATCCTTGCAGATGATCTGGAAAAAGGCGTGCATAGTGAAAACTATGGCTATCGATCGGTAGCTGAACTATACCGGACGTGGTAGGTTCTGTTGAGCGTCAGCAGTGAATGCGTTCAGAAGAAGAAGTGCGCAGATCACGTAGAGGAACATGCTTGCTCGGATGTGTTGTGGCACGGTTGATATGCGGCACAATACGACGAGCAGCCCTTTTATTCGCGCCAATTGCTCTTTATGGGGATGGGCTTGGTTTGTGTAAATATTTCATGAAATTTTAGTTTGTGCAAACAGTAACGGTAACCTTTTTTTCGTCCCCTATTGTTGGATGGGGTTCTCACTTTGGCTTCCTCGCAAAACTCTCGTGTCACTAGAACTGTGGATAACGTGACATAGTCCGTGATGCACCTGTTTATGAGTAACTTTTTCGTAACAAAGACGTTTAGGATAGTGAGATTCTATATTTCAATTTAGGATCTGATGCTTGTTTTCGTTCCGTGCATTATCCTTATACGAAAACAAAGCTATATTATAAGTTTCCTCCTGCACTCGTCAGTAAGGTAAAGGAAACTTACAATGTGTGATGAAAATTTTTATGAATATGTATACACAAATACTTACTTGTACATCCATACACAAATATATGTATGTAGGCATGTATGTATACATAAAACATATGTAGACCTACGTATGCGTGCATTTGGATATTCTTTGAAAAATACACGGTTTAAATGTTTCTGGCATATTTTTTAAAATTTTTCATGCACGAATACTAGGTCAACATAAGAGACTACGCCTAACTGTACAGTAACAAACATGTATACATACAAACTTACTTTATTTGTCCAGAAGCCCCTTGTGTACCTGCCTCTTCTTGGATGCTTGAAGAAAATGAGAACTACTCACTGATATGAGCAAGTGGAGGTTATGCTTTTACTTGTAAAAGTTGATGAGTATGCTGTTAGAGTTGTAGTGGTGATTTTGTGTTGCATCGAAGAAGAATCGGTGGGGCTAGGACTTATACCAAAGAAATCCCAAGAATTTTCTATTCCAACACGCAAATTTGCCTTCAAGAGATTCTTGTCTGTGTTCTTGTGGATTCTTGTTTCCATCACTGGCGAAACAAGCCTTCTAGCACCTCCATCCTCTAGGGAATGCCTTGGCTTGCTCTCTGAGTTGACCTCACTTTGGCAAACAACGAAATTAGGCCTCAGTTGTGCCATCTTTTGAATTTCTAGTCTATTTAGTGAAATAATTGAAAAGTTGCGTTAAAGGATAAACCTGCAGAGAAGCCTTTTATCCTTTAATGTCAAAGGCTCCCTTCCAAAATTATACACAGGGTCACTGTAACACTGACAAGGGAACGGTACCAGATGTCTTTGGGATTTTGAAACGGGATAAGCCTCGCAGTATGGAGTCGACGACGCTGATCTCAAATCTTTTCTCCTTTTCTGCTGAACGCCATTGCTAAAAAAAGTTACGAATGTTCGTCTTCACTGTATTTATGTACATTTTCTATATCCAGTTACGGTAACCGTGCAAAGATGGCATTTCCATACGAACTGGATATGGAACCCGCGATCAGCATCCCAAATAACCGTTGTATGCAAAATTTCAGCGAAAAAATGCGTAACTAAAGACGTCTTCTTCCATGAATCGCGCACTGTTAGTGAAGAGCGTTCATATCTTTCTCTACAATGGCGTTAAGCAGGAACGGAGAACGGATTTGAGATCAGCGTCATCGACTTCATATTATGGGATATATCTCACTTTGGAATGTCACGGACATTTGGTATCTTTCCTTTGTGAGCAAAATTTCCCCAACTACAGCTATCGAGGCGATTCATGATGATCGTCTAACAAAAACGTTCCACGGAAATCGCAGAATTTCCGGGATGAGCCGATGAATTGATCCTGGTTTTTCATTTGATTCTCATTTTCAGTCTCTACATATGCAGAAAGCTGGCCAAACACATTTTCCCTGTTCGCGTGTTCGCTTGCATGTTAAACGCTGGCCCTCACATCATCCTCGAAACGACATCATTTTTCTTAAGATTCCACTTATTATTGACATCAGGCTCCTCAGGCAATCAATAACAAGATAGAATTACTATCATACATCAAGCATAGTCCGTTTCAAATACGACGATAGTAGAGTATTTGTGCCTATGATCTGCATTTCTCGGCTGCTTCTTCAGAAACAGCACTATTTCTCGCATTCTCTCTTTCTCTAAAATCTTCCCAACTACGTTCTCCGGTGAAACAGACTACACAATCCACGTCTGCCCAGGAATTATCCATCACTGCAGATACTCGTCGAAAATTTCACCAAACTGTCGAAGATTACAAGAAATTATCTTCCAGTTGCTCATTGTTAAATAATTACAACCTGCTCCAGTGGTGAAATTTGTTCTGTGCTTTGAGTTTTGGTTTTTTTTTCACTCTGACTGAGCCTCGCATTTGATGCGTTGGATGGGCTGTGTATGTATGTATTAGGTGTTAACATAAGTCCTTGTGCCTTATTTAGTTGCGATTTTCTCCGTTCAATTGCCATTATTCTCTAACATGCAATGTACCATTTGAAAGCGCTTTTCTTACTCTTCATTTCTGTTATCAAACGCTTCTACACTACTGTTGAATTATTCAAATTTTGGGCTTAAGAAGAAAAACGCCAATTCGGGGATAACCCCAATTTCCTCCATGTATCCGGTAGGGAGCAGCAAGCATCCCAGTTCGGTTGCTAACGTTTTAGGGTTACGATAATTCAATTTCGACTAAGTTCCATGTTCTCTTATCTTGAAAGGTGTTTGATCGGATAAGTTGCAAGTTTGCCTAAACTTGAATCACTTTCAGGCCTCTGAAGACGACGTATTGTTCGAAACGTAAAGCCAATAAAGGTGCTCATATAACAACCTGTGTGGCGTAGCAGTTGAGAATCAATGTAAACTTTCGAACTTTCAAAATCTGACATCGATTTTGAAGCTTTTTAATATAATTATTTTCGTCTCTTGAACGGAATTCATGCTGCTGTTCCACAATTCATTCTTACCCTCCACAGAGTTTATGAATATCAGCAGTACATCGAATGCTATCACAGAACTGTATTATCGGCTTTGTCCAGGGAACGTCACCTTGTTAACTGTGGCTTCGCTCTGGAATATAATATCGTACGATTTCGGGGCTGTAGCTTTCTAAATATCTGGCTCTGCTGATCTGGCTCTTCAGCGTGAGGCTGAGGAAATCACCCTTATTTTTCCTATTCTATCGAAAAAGTCACACTTCTATTCTCCTAATCTAAGGAAGGTAATAGATAGTAAAGGCCAAAATCGCTGCTTTCATGAGGAAGAAGGAAGACTTAGGCGTGCAGCCCTCCCCATGCGTCTCGCTTGCTTTCGTGATTGCTGCATTTTTCATGAGATTTCGAAAAAAAAAGTTCCTGTACCTGGATAGGCCTAGAGGTCAAATAATTATGCATATTAGTTCCACTTGAGTACTTTCTCATCTTTTGATCAGAAGTCCAAGCGCTATGAAAGTACTTATACAATCGTTGAAGGTTATGCAAAGCTCCTCGTAGGGTGTGCAGCTGTCGTTGGCAAATTGTCACTGTGTAAATACGTAATGTTTAATTTCATTCATATTCACTCACTGTACTAAGTGGCACGGATTATTTGAAGCAGTTCACTTGCAATTCAACTAACAATAAGATACTACTGCTCAAATAACGGCTTGAATTCATTGGATCATTATCATTATTTATTTATTTATTCATCCATTTATTTTTTTGCTTTATACACCAAATTGGTGCATCATACAAAACTGTGTAAGACCAGACGATCTAAGTAAACTCCACGCCTGACAGCAGAACAATATCTAATGATTCAGCAAAATGAAGCGTCATCTAAAAACACGGATGGTAACATTATATGCTTCGAAAATTCACGAAATGACAATATCGTTGATTTATGAAGCCACGAAATCGTTGATTTTCAAATCCACGAAATCACTGATTTTTCAAGGATTCCACCAAGAATCATCTTTGATGTTCTCCTTTCTTTCAGAGAGAAACTGACTCCCCGTCGTCAAGGCGGTCATGTGGCAGCAAGCTGTCCGTTCGCTCCTCGCCTCGGGCCCTGTCGCTGTCGTCGGCATCGCCAATCACTCCCGAAGGTCTGTACGCTATCCGAGATGTCTCCCTGGAAAAACGATCCGATGATGGCTACTACACCCCGCCAGACGCCTCGCGCCACAGCGGTGACATTCGAACGTCGCTCATACCGTCCTTTGATACGGCGAGTGCTTTTTTTAGGGAAATTTTTCCTGAGAAGGAAATGAGACTGCGCTTTTCAGGTGGAAAAGAGCGGCTACTGGAATCAGATGTCAGATTCGCGACTGAAATCCCTGAAGAGGAGATATGTGGTGCTCAAAAATAATCAGCTCAGTTTCTCTAGGACAGCGGTCAGTGATTGCTGTGAAGCGATCAAAACCTATCGTTTTAATGTGGCCTGTTTAGAAGCATATTTCAAAAGGAGAAGATCCGCTGATGAAAATCGCGGTGGCTGATATCATTTCTGTGGCGAAGATCACGCAGCAGGGCTCAACTTACGCGTTTCAGGTACGTTTATACCTAGGCTGTTATAGGTAGCGATCAAAGTCTGCAGACTCCGACACAGTGTGATTGGTGAATTTGACAACGGGCGGTTGCTTATTGGTGTTTCGAAGTTCACTTTAAAACCAGCCCATAAATAAATAAGTAAATAAGTAAGTAAATAAGTGAAAATTAATAAATAGAGAGTTGCTGTTTGTGAAAACAACGACCTCTTATTAATTAAAAAATATACCTCATCATTCACACCATCACCGTTACACTTGGATGTGACTTTTGATTTCCGTTCGTCCTATTACTCGTTAAAATTTTGTAGTTTTATCGAAGAACTTGTGTTTTTTATTCTGTTTTTTATATTCTTAGTGTGCATTGCACATGCAATAAATCTAAATCTAAATAAATAATGCAGAAATAAATGAGCGAAACCTAGATAAGTATATTGATAAACACGTAAAAGACGTTTTCGACGAGGTTGGTCAAATAGAAAAGCTGCAAAAAGCTTTTACGTCTCTGTTGGCTGATACAGCAGTCGGCGTGGTGTTTCACTAACAATTGGACACTAAACAATTCAGAAGACACACCAGTTTTTCTTCCTTTTTTTTGATAAAAATTTCAAAAAAAAAAGACAAGGAGCTGCGTAGTTTGGATGTTTTTTTTTTCTTCAAATGTTTTCTACACTTGGATGGAAAAAATTGTCTGAAACGAAAGCAATATGTGCGCGCTCCCATTAATCGGCTCCACAATGCACCAGTCAGCGTAAATCCATCACTACCGTGATAGCAATAAAGTTTTAGGAGAAGGTTATAATAACTGTAACTTATGTGATACTAGTCTATGAATACTATGAGTAACTACTGAATAACTACTACGTGGTGCTATGAATAAATTATGTGATACTAGTCATATATTTGTGGCATCCTGTCATTTAGCTACCGTTTCAAACCTACGAAAATCTATTCTGTTCTGCCACTGACCAACACTGGAGGAACCACTTTGAGAAGAAGTTCTCCACTGTTTCGAGGATTAGGTCAAAATGGCTCAATTAACCAGTAGGGCAGAGATTCAGGGGACGCTGACCTAAGAAACCAACTACAAGTGCCATGACTGACTATCCGATAGACCACATAACACTGTAATGCGCAGAGTATGGAAGTTATTTTGTCAACCTGGCTTCGCATAGTTATTTGTTCCTGAATTCCAGCCCAGAGCGTCTACCAAATGGGTTAGGCTTCTATACTGAGGAACAAGGAACAAACATACACAAACAGCAACTCTCTATTGGTCAATTTCAACAACTCGTTTTTTTTTCAGTTAGTCACGCAATCGGCCAAGTACCAATTCATGACGGACAGCGAACGGACCACCCACGAATGGGTCACCACTCTGAATGCGGTGATCAAAGGTAATCGATTGTTCTCTTGATCTTCTAGGCTGCCTCTGTGTTTTTTTGTTCCTTTCGATCTATTCTGTGATCATGCAAGGTTTCTCAAGAAGTATATCGCCCTAAACGTTTTAGTCCGAGATATCGATCGTTTTATTGATCTTCTTCCATTTCAGGATCAACTATCCGTGATCTGGCTACACGCTGCGCCCCTGTGGAGGCGTCGATCAGCGGATGGATGACGAAAGTTCGATGTGGTCATTCGAAGAGGGTTTATGCATCATTAGTCCGGCATAAATTAATGTTCTTCAAGAACTCCGAGGATACGGTAGGTTTTAGGTCACGATTGGAGCGCGATTGTTGAGCACAAATGCTGACAAAATCTTTTTTCGACTACTGGAGTTGTTTTTTGAAGCAAAACAATTTCAAAACTTCTCACTTTAAGTGCAGGAAAAAAGGAGAGAATAAATAATATTCTATTCCCCCTCAAAAAAGCGAAAAATCTCCTAAAATTTCAGGTTCCATGCGGATTCACACAGCTGAAAGGAGCTCGCATCATGGACAAACAAAAAATGTCCTCAGATGAATATAGCGGCAGTAGTGATGAGCAGAACGCCGACAAAAGCCCGCAAACGCAGAAGAAGGACACTTATAGCCTGAGCATAGAGGTAGAAATACTTCCCGGCCACGCCTCTTTGGACGAGTTTCCACGAGCGCTATGTGTTATTTCAGATGGCCAATGAGGATCCATTGTATATAGTGCTAAGAAGCAGTGAAGAAAAGGAAAAATGGTTGTATTTTCTGCGTGCAGCCAGTGGTGATGCAACTTTGTGCGGTTCGCCATTTGCCATTTTGGTGCAGCGAATGCTGGCTGAGGGCGGTGCGCCAGGTGAGGACAACTGTCACATTTTTTTATTGTTGGAGTGTGTGTTGGCTTTTAGCAGGCGCTCAAGTGTGCGAGATCGTGGTTTACAATCTTTCCAACTTTTTGGTGATCTTTGTGAAGTTTTTCATTGCTATATGAAATGAGGATTGGTCCTTAACCTCGCTATTACAATTTCTTCGTTGTTGAAACAGGAATTTTTCACTGCTGTAGCATTGAACGAGAACTGGTCCCCGAGCTCCATGATCAACTTCAGTGAAAGGACCTGAGTAAAACCTTTCGGCTCATTTTCTCCCAGCTAATAAACCCGTGTTTTGAATGCTATCTCTTCTAACTTTACCCTAAACAACCACCACGGCCGCAAGCTCGTGGGGGAACAGTTTTCGTCAAGCAGGTCTCCTGGGAAGCAATCCATGAATGTGATTCCAGACTCTCCATTGTGGAAAGACTTACTTCTGACGTCATGTGATGACACGCCCAAAGAAACACTCATGGATTTCGAGGGAGCCGACAAGAAGAAGGCGCTAGAAATTGCCAAGGTAAAACAAACCAAACTAAATATCGCAAAATTACGGTAGCATTGCTGTAAGACTAGTAAAACAGGGGGTACAGTAGTCTCAGGTACGGTATTAATTTTAATACGGTGCTATTCAGGCCACATATCTCTTCGTATCGGTGCTAATGCGTCCGATTGCTGCACAGTATCACATTGATCTCGCGCAAAACATTCTTTCCACTGCCATGCAGGTGAGAATTTCTGGATGACATTTTATCATTATTTATCCTCTACGCATTACTACATACATAAGTAGTATTTTTTATATATTCTTAACATTCTCACCTTCTCTATTTTTCAAATCAATCGCTCATTTTAGCACGAGTTCCTCCGCAATGAAGTCTATGCGCAGCTTATCAAGCTGACCAGCGGCTCGATGCCGTTTTCCATCCAGGTGAAGAAGCCCGCCCATTTGCTCCACCTTCCCCATTAAAAAACGACTATTGAAGGGCTGGAAACTGCTGGCGATGGCGATTCCGCTGTTCGTACCGACGCAGTACTCCTTACTGTGGCTGCTGAAGAAACACATCGCTCGTTGGTGCATGAAGACCGGCGACGAATCGAACATGGCCGAGTACTGCCAGTGTGCCCTCGAGCGAGTTCTGCGAGTCGGAGGCCGAGAGGCGGGCCCGAGTCGACTCGAGACCACTTCAGTCCTCACCCGAGACCCGACGTCCACCAAATTTCCGCATTCGATATCGGTTCGATTGCCGAATGGACAGTATCAGGTGAGGTTTCGGAGGATTTCAGATAAAATGCCAGAAAATGCTTGATAATTCCGGAATGGAGTCATGGAACAGCTGTCGTTCCCGGAACATTTCCCACTATCCCATATTTCTTCTATATTCTAGTGTGGGTGATTATTTCTGACCCGGTCAGTTGATAGGACTTTCCAGCTGATCGAAACCTTTTCTTCACGGAAGATGGGCATTTTTGGGAGCTGGTTTCATGCAAATGGAATTTTTTTTTGAAAAACAAGGGTAGCAAAACTTTGATAAAGCTAAAAATAAACCCGTGTAGTGTTCCTGTCCTTTTTATGATGTTTTTGTATTTCTAGAATTGTTTAGAAATCTACCTAAATTAACAGGAACCCACATTTATTATTCATTCTTGCCATTTTTTCCCATTTTCTCCTTTTGGAGCAGCACTCTGCTATTTGTTGCTAACATCCAGGTGGTCGAGTTCGACGGCTCCACGGAAATCGGCCAATGCTTGTCTTCGCTCTGCCTGAAACTTGGCATCCGGCCAGCTTTGCTGTCCGGCTACGCGCTGTACATCGACGATCCAACCACAAAGGGCCTGCAGTTACTGAAAGGGAAACAAAAGGTCTGTATACTGCGCTTATCCTTCTCCCAAATGTTCCTCTGGAATTATTATCCACAAAACAGATAATTGACTGGCTACCAAGCCTTATCTATAAATTTTGTGACGTAGAGAATGAGATAATTCTATTCTGTAAGCGTTCAAACTTCATTCGATCGATAAATACAGTTTCTATTATGAAAACTCATGAGGGATGTGTGGAGAGGTCAATCGCGCTCAGTCATGCCCGTCATTTTCTTTACAGCTTTGCGACTGCCTCTATGAGTGGGAAGTTCGACAGCGAGACGTGCTTCGCGGACGAGTTTCCGCCGACTGCAATGCCACCCTCTCGCTACGGATGCGACACTACTGGAGGCATTTGGTGGGATTCCTTCAAAGTTCTATGATTTCAGACAGGTGACGTATCTGCTCTAGATATGCAATGAAACAGCAATGGAGAGGTCCTTCCTGGTCTGGCGAATGGCTGAGGAGTTGGTTTGTGGGCGGATTCCAACCAGTCCACAATTGGCCGAACAGTTGGCTGCCCTGTATGCGCAGGTACTGTAGAAATTATTAATTTCGTTTGAGGAACCGTGCTTGCATAAACCAAGTGGTGTTCTACAGCTGTGGGAACACCAGACGAGCGGCACAAGAGCCACAAAGAATTTTATAGACATTGCATTCACCTTTTTTCCACATTATCCTGGAAATTGAAAGAGTAGCCTTTCAGCTTAGCTTATTATTTGCTGATTTTTAGTTGTCTCATATACCCAGTCGGGTTATGCGTTCCCTGCTGAGCTTCCAGCAGTTTTTGCTCTTCAGTTATACCCGAACCTTGCTTTTTGGCCCTGAGCGAGAGTTCTCACCGCTTTAGTCGTTTCCGGGAACGAATCCCGAAGATTTCTTTAATCATGAGCAAGTTCCTGAATTTTCAGCTCTCATATGGCGATGCTCCTGCCCAAATGACCGAGGAGCAGTTCACTTTCATCACCAAGCAGTTTTATCCATCTAAAATGTTGGATGTCGCCTGCTTGAAATCATTGAGGTAAGGGTTTTGAGATTTTTTAAATATCTAATGGGACTGAGCCGGTGAAATCTTTAGGTCATCCCTTCATTCAAGTTGGAGTGAACTTTGTGGTATGGGTGAGGCGGACGCGATAAGGGTCATACTTCAGGTATGCATTTCCATATGGTCCGTATTTTATAGTTTAACTAACTGTAAAACGTCTACATCCTCTTTTTTTTCGCAATGTTTTTCACGTGCGCATCAATCCTACCATTATTTATTTATTTACCCATTTATTTACTTTATGCCCATGAAGTGCGCCAAGTAGAAAACAGGAATGTAAATGATAGTAACGTACAATTGCTTATTGGAAGGAAAAATGAAGAACAGAACGAAAAGACAAGCATTCGCGACCTTATCTATCCCTTCACCTCTTGGTAGAAGACGGGCCTCACAACATGGATTTTATAAATCGCTCTGCAAAATTTCATGCACTGCGATGTTTTTTTTTTTCAAAGAGAATTGGGAATTGTAATGGATTTTTGTATTTAGTCTCCGCACAGAGGCGTATGTTGGAGAACAGACGGATTTCACTGTGATTTATTAATATATTTATTATAGTCATTTTAATGGTCAACGTTCAGGTGCTTCGGAAGTGGCCCCTATTCGGCTGCCATCTCCAGGCGGCTGGTATGAGAACCAGTAATGAACGAAAGGTGTTCCTGGCTCTTGCTGACACTGCTGTCCATGTCATTGATCATAGACATTTTGTAAGTTCCTTACCCCCTACTTATCTCTTCCTAGCCAAGAATACTTCCTTCTTCTCTCAGGATGTAATCCGGTCATTTCCTTACAACCGTTTGGCATCTTTCGGGGGTTTCCATAATGACTTCATGTTAACTGCGGAACGAATGCTGTTGCCTGAATCTCATCCTGAAGAAACAAGCCGAGAAAGAGTGACGTTCAGCATGGAGAAGCACGAGGTTGAACAGGTCCGTTTTAGGGAAATTTGCGGAAATCGACACATCTTCCGTTTACATTAAGTGTTTTTGCCAAGTTCTGACTCTCCTAATTTTTATGTATAATGCTTTAAAGCCACTAAAATGCCTTTTTTCCAGCTGACTCTTCATTTGGCTGAATACATACGTTGCCAAAAACTCGTCTGGAAGGTATCCAAATAGCTTGCGGTTATTCTCACACCCACACATGTGCTCCATAATTTATTCCGTCATATGCCTTTGTTTTGCTTGCCATTGTGCATAGTATTGATGCCAACAAGTTTTGAATGTTGATAAAAATAAACTATTTGATTGTTCATTCCTTGTTTGTTGGATTGGTCTCAGCACGCACGGAGCAATAGCTGGGTTGAACACATCGCCATAATTGACGGCGATAATTTTCTAGTACTCGCAATTCTACCGTTTTTGGAGAGCGCTGCGGTCTCTTTTAGATCCCACACTCATATCATATGCTTTACTGATCTTCATGCCTTGAACCTGTTTCATTGAAATGTACTCAACCTAGTAACAAATATGCGTAATGTTCAGCTCAAGGAAAATCTTAATGAGACATGCAACACTTTCCAGAAGTATCTGTAACCCACATCATTTGTAGAAGTATGGTTGTCTCCATTTGTTCCACGGTTGCCTCATAACTTTGAAAAATTGACTCATCAGGAAGTGCGACGCATGTTCTAGCTGCCTATTAGTGATAGGTAATCATTACATAATTGTAGTGATGTTCGTTCGTGTCAATTACTCGAGACATTAACGATATTCACTAGACCACAATCGGTCCCATCAATTCATACATAGAGTCACAGCCAACACCAACGAACTGCCTGACATCTTACCTCAATCTTTGTCAATTCTGATCGAGTCGTGGTGAAGCGGTCAGTCCTCATTGCTCGTAACCATAGAAGACGAGCGAGCGGTCACTCGGTACTTTCACGATCAGAATTAACTACCCCGACCGTCTCACTCTGCGTCTACTCACCTCTCCCACTCTAACTACAGCATGGGAAGGCTCCTAACGGGGCGATGATCTCCTCTGTTGCCACATGCGTGCACTAGAAGTGACGTGGGTGGAGGTGATCTGTTATCCTTTACTCCATGGATGTGAGCTGGCATGCAGTCATCGCCTAAAGCACCTGAAGGTGAGTTTTGGAGTTTATCTCACCGCCATGACACTTTACTATGGGCCCGCCCTGGTTTCAAGACACGCTCAGTTGATAATAAGAGTTGAATGTCATGATATAACATGGCAAGACCGAAGTTTAAGAGGAGCTTGGAAATTCGCCGAAGCAGGGAAGGAGGTCGTAGGTATATTCAGTATTGGTGTACAGTGCCTTATGATTGCGTCTATTGTATGAGAGTCGCCCCGATTGCTCTGCAAGTCCTAAAATAAGAAAAACGATCCGTTTGGAAGAATGTGTTTGGATGCTGTGCTTAACTGATTCCCTTTCACTGCGCTGTATCAGATATAGTGGTTAGTATCCAGGAGTCGCTTACTGGACATCAATGAAATTATTTATTAATGCCATGAAAAGTCTCATCATAAAAAGACTGTAAAATTCATAAAAGAATGTTGCCCATTTGTCCGTGTCGTTCCCTTACCATATACGGGTAAACATGTTCAGGAAATAGGTCCTTCCGGGAACTCGTCAGTACAGCGAGGAGGATCGACCTTTGTGTGATGTGAAGGAAAGAACTCACCGTGTGTTATCCTCCTTCGTGCTCAACATGTATTATATAATATGCAATATATGTATAGTATTATATATGTACACTAGTATATACAGTTGATTATCGTATAGTAGTTTGGTATAGCGACCACGCTATATAAGAATAGTAAAAGAAAAAAATGTTACTAGCTAGCAAGTTGTGTGAGCTCATGGCATTTGCATACTTCTGAAAATAGGATAAAGAGAGAAGGGGACTCACAAAGTCATCTTCAAAGAATGCATAGGGCAACATTCGCCATCTGCTGTAGAATCGCTTGTTATTCAGCCATTCCAGCGAGAATCATTTGTTCAGCAAAATCTGAAGACTTACTTTTACATAACACGTGTAATTAATCTCATCAATTCTGGGCTAGTGATAACAGGTTACCATGTCAAGGGCATTGCAGTAACAACAATCCATTTCCATGAAGCCTTCCTTTTGGAATGAGAAAAATTACTCCCAGTATCAGACGCGGTTGAGAATAAAATAAACTCTACTGATGAAACAGTGTTATTGTTTCTAACTAACATCACTCTACCACGTTTTGAACTCAGAAAATACATCGAGCGGTGCAACTTTGAACAGTGGTTATACCAAATTATCAAACGAACTATAGTGGTAGAAATTGAAGTCGACTAACAAATGAGGAAAGGACATACAAGTCTCATGGAGTACTCCAGCGGAAAAATGACTTGGAGGACTGGCTTGAAAGTCGAGGCGCATTCCTGATCGCCAATGATGTAGCCTTGAGGACCAGTCAGTAGGAAGAGTTTATTAAAGAAGTGAATGGACAACGAGTAGAACGTGGAGAAACTAGCGCTTTTGAAGGGACCGGTCGTTGTGGTTCCAAACAAACTGCGATCAAGGTTCATCCGATTCAACATAACACCGAGCGATCAGCGTTTAACTAAAGAACACTTATTTATGATACTCCTAACTTGACATTCTCAACTGATTCGAAGAATGTGTTAAGCCATTCTCTAGAAAAAAAGTACCTCCAGCGTTGTTCCGCTTGTGAAAAGTCTGACAGAGAGGTCCGTCGCGTTCATTGGTAGTATTATTATTCTTAAATTTAAAAATATTATTAACTGAAACAATTTGAGTGATCAAAGGCAAGAGTGCCTTTTTTTTCTTAATATTGCACTATCAGCTGATCTTGGCTCTGTTTATATTCTCATTCAAATCTGTGTATTTCTGAGATTCATGAAATTCTTTATCAGCCAACGTTTCGGCTATATCGCCTTCTTCAGGAGCCGACTACATTAGACAATACATACACTTCTTGGCACCGAATGCACCTATCAACGTTTTATGCTTTCTTTTTCATTTATCTAGAAAAATTAACAAGCGCAAGCCTCGAGCCGATCCATCACGACTGCACAACTCTTGGGTAGTGGGTGTGGCGGTTTGCATTGAATTAGGGATATTCGCTCAACCACGTTTAAATCAGAAGTGGCAGAGATTAAGATATGATGTTTATTTGTTGGTGATTGCTAGACGTTTATCCTTGCTTCATTCGTGGTCCTTTCGTTTTGATCCGAAAAGCATTGTAGTGCGTTTCTTTATGTCAGTTTCTTTGGTTCCTTGTCCATTCCTCATTTTTCGCGCTGATGCACGACTCTGTCGCTGGAGCGAGATCGTAGTTTTTCTAACAAGTCCATCATGGAAGTTTTTGAGGAGTGATTCATAACTCGAATATAAAGAGTTGAGAAATTTCTGATGTTGCGCGTAAAGTGAGGTAGTCGTATTCTTTATTGAGGGAGCAGTTAATACAATACAAAGACGAATATCAAGAAGACTACATATAGAACGAACTTGATGAAGATTACCATAGGAATGTAAACGAAGGAGCGTCAGATGTGAAGATACAATAAAAGTTGCATTTCAAAATTTAGCGTATAACCCACGCATGCAGAATTTCCTTCTCCTATTCATTACAAAACACATTTACCAACAATTAACACCTAGCACATTTGCTTCTAGAGTAAGAAGAAAAAAGATGAATGCATAATCTCTGGTCTCCTTCCTTATGTGAATCGGCATTTCTTCGACCGTCCGCACATTCACTTCAAATGAAGTAGACTGCACTTCATTCCTAATAACTTTTTCAAAAAGTGTTATTCAGTCCATGTTAATTGTTGTATCCCATTTGTTAGCTTGAGCTTCACATTTCTTCCAATTGCCCAGCATTACATGCTCAGCATGCCTCATTGCTTTCTTGCTTTGTTTCTCCATTGGCATGATCAGGGTAAAATGGTATCGAAAGGCCACCTCTAAGAACATGCTTGCTCTTATCTATGCAACGTCCGCTCATCTGAAATCCGTCAAACCAGTCGTTGTCCGTAGCATGTTTAGAACCGCCAGTAAGGTTTTACTGTGGAAGGAAAGCGTAGGAAGTCTGTCCTTTTAACATCCGTTACAGCAAGCAGCAGTGGGTGCACAATGGTGTTCAAGTTCCACGCAAAGCACAATAGAACCCACCATAGTATGCACAAAACTAAACTTACAGTCTGTCCGAAACGACGAGTCCGCCCACGCACGTGGGGATCAAGAGGCAGCGCAGCTGAGACGTAAGCTGTTAGCTGCCACGTCGTCCACGTCACAGCCAAATCACTGTAAGGATAACGATGAAACGTGATCCGCAGATTAAAGATGATGACGATGAGTGCTGGCCAGCGTAGCCACCTCTCGATCACCGCGTGCGTGGTTGGACTAGCCGTTTCCGACGGACTGTACCTTTTGCCTTTCTTTCGTTTCCAAAGAGATGTCAGTAGACATACGACGATGTCTGAAACGAGCAGAGCTGAACAGTAATGTAACCTGTAACCTTAGCTGATATTCCGAACAATGACATCGAAAGGCAGTTGGTTCATGACAGAATACACGACAAGGAGTGCATATCGATTGATTGTCTGTCCACACAACAGGAAAGGAGACTGTATGAATGTAGGGATATTTCATCATGACAAATAAAAGCATGACAAAGGATAGTTAGATAGGCGCCGCCACTCGCCGGTTTCTCAGAAATGAATGTTATATATTCTTTGGTTAGTGAATAGCCATGTTGGCACATGAAACGTGTTGAAACCAAGTGTCTTATAACTTGGCAACATGTTCTGCCGTACCTAACTTGCTATACTCGTTGACTGCCTGTTCTTTCACAATGACATTTCTCATGCATTCTTGTCAGTCCACGTTATTAGAAAACTGAAGTGGATTGCTGTGAGTTGATTAGTTAGTTAACTTTTATGACTTCTTGCTTATTTCTGACGCGTGCCTTTGCAGGTAGATCAATTGAGATGCAAAAACAAATAAATTATTTTCCCCTGGGCAATGTGAGTTCTACATGCCTTTTCCACCAAACCTGCCATTTACGTCGCTTTCCTCGCTGTTCTACTGTCGTTGAGTTGAAGAGGAAGAGGTGAGTAGCAAAAATGTAATTTAAATGCTATCACAATATAATGTATGATTGTAAAAATGTGATAGTCAAAGAAATACATCGTGCCATGTTCACTAAGACAATATAAGAGACAGGTAGGTAGGTATCATAGCGACTGTGCTTATTGATTTATCGTATGTATACTGTACTAACATTATTGATTTATTTGTGCCTTCCAGGCAGTTACTTACTGCCATCGCTTCGATGTCTTTTATGCATTGTACTGGTATTCTTGAGATTGTATCTGTAAACTAGCGTGGCATAACTACGTACGAAAAAAATAAATAAATAAACAAGTAAATAAATAAGTAAATGAATAGTGCTATCATTGCAGTTAGTTTTATTATACCGAAGGCGCTGTAGATCATCGGATTCGTGTCGTTTGAGCAGCTCTGAGAGATCAATAATGCGCTGGACCAGAAATTAGCGGGAACACCGCAATTTGCTTAGTTTCCTTCACATCTTTTCTCTTATTTTTTGATGTTTTGTTTCATAGTTCATTTCTGTTCATTCTCACGATTTCTTCACCCTTCTTACAACCAAATCATCCTGCTGGCTGGTTCTTGTCTATGCGCTGTTGCAATTACAGCAAACAAAATCTGTTTTACAGCAATCTTGTAGGCACTATATCGTGGTTTCTTAGACCATGTTTTCGCTTCACACAAATTGCCATCTTGGGAATAAACTCTCCTTCCGGATACTATCCTTTGCTTTTTACTGATTTTCTTGATATTAAAAAGCTCGGAGAACTCTCAGTGACCCTGAATCCTATTTATGTTTTGCTTTTGTGTTCGCCGCTAGAACGAGTTGCAATACTTCACTATTTAACATTCCAGCTGTAAGAAACAGGGCATTGTTCCACGTAACAACAGGAGGCAATCGGTACTTTTTTTTACTATGGCTCACGAAGGACCTTCTAAGTTGCTGACGGGGGGGGGGATGGTGGATGACTAGGCTTTCATTCAGCTAAAAAAATTCTTAAAGTCATTTCGTACTATGCCGTAACAGCTGATAAAGTGTTCGCTTTCTCGTTTTTGAAGGCTTGAGCCCTATACAGATTTCGCCGCAGCGATATCGCACTGCGTAGTTGTCCAGGATATTATAATTGTTTATTTTTATTATTATCTGGATAACTTTTATTACTTCCTCTTTATTAGAATTAACATTTTTTTATTTTCCGTCCGGATCCACTAAACGGCGGAGACTCCACTTTTTCCCACTCCCCCCCCCCAGCACCTTATCTCTCCCACTTTCTCTGTCCACCACAGGTACTTTCTTTTTTGTTTGTTGTTCATAATGGTAAGCATAAACATGACGAACAACTATAAAATACTGTAAAAAGCCACCCCTAGTGCGTCCACTTTGTTTACCATCTGCTGACCTTTGATTAACAAAAAATGATGAGGTATTGAAAGAGTCTCAACTTTGCAAAAGTGAAAATTGTGAGGATTTCGTTGAATCTTTTAGATTTCTCCCCAAAATTCTGCCTTGCATATGTAAGTATGAACTTAGGAGACAAAATTTATGCGGATGCAATTCTCTGTAAAACGGCGGATTTCGTCGTTGCACTCGCTTTTTCGGATTCAAATCCTAACTTCAAAAAAATCAAATCCTAATCGGGTAACTTGCCCCGACGTTAGCTGCTACATGAATTTGTGCTTAAATCCAGCTTATGATAATTTAGATTATGTGCATTTGCATAGAGGAATCGACAGAGCCCAGAGCAACCGGAAGCAATTAGCTGGGGCCTGCGCCGCTATTTTGCAGAGCTCCAAACTACTTTAAATACAAAAAGGGGGCAAAACACCGAGTTGTTAGGAAATTTGGGTAGAGATGTAACTGAATCCGCTTGTTTCAGGATCACATTAGATAAAAAGAAGTTGTGCCCGACGGTGCAGATACCCTAAAATGGGTTAGCATTGTATTGGTTGGCTTGGTGGCTGATTGTAGCAACGAAATAATATGTGCGTTTACCGGAAATCATTGGATTTTATTGGTGAACAGCGTTTTGACAGAGCAATGAAGTTATGGGTAAACAGGGTGAACGAAGAGGAGAGCAAGAGAGAAAGAAGTAATTTTAGCCCGCTGTAGTATTGTAGAAGAACAGCAACAAGAACCAAACTTATATCAAACTTTCATTGGATTGTCACAATTAGTATGCTCACTGCTGTATCATTTTAGTGCCTCATAAGTCATAGTAGTAATCTAAAATTGCGCTCCGTACATGAGACGGGTATACATGTTTCGCACTAGCATCAGCGAAGGATTCTTCCACGATCTTCTTATTCAAAAAGACCACATTTCGTACATATGTAATTATCTCTCTGTCTCTCTTCTTAATCACTAGGTTGAGATCGCCTGATGCTGGGGTCGTTCCGCAAGTTCGTCTGAGTAGTTACGTTGCACTTAACCTGCTGAGTAGAAGAAAAACCAACACAAATGTGAAATGACATTGAGAGAGAGGGAGAGAGGAGAGAAATGAAGAACGAAAGTAAAAGAGGTGAAGTAGGGTGAAAGAGGGATTGGTAAGGAGGATAACGAAGAGGCAAGAAATATGAGAGACATTAAGATCAAGAGTTGTGTGTTGAAAAAACCGATGGACTTATCTAGCAAATATATTGCGTTTGAAAAAGCAACACGTTGGTGGAAAATGAGGAAAAACAAAAACAAACGACAAAAAGAGACCATAAAGAGAGAAAAGAGAAAGGAATGAAGAAAAAAGTCCTCGAAACCTTGTGGAGAAGATTATTGAGGATTATAGAAGTCTTTCCTATTAGAATTAGATAGAAGGATGTGTGGATATGTACTTCTGTCTTGTCGGTATTACAAGTTGCTATAAATTTGGCTAGAGTCCGGTATGACATGAACTATGTCTAGTACACACTCGCCTGGCAAATCATCAATTGTGCAACTACACCAAGTACGTACAGAAGCTGTAACTTTTGAAATAGACAGTAGCATAAGTCGCGAATATGTTGTAAAAATATTTAAATGAAATCCAGGAAGAGCGGAAGAATCAGATGTTTTTTGCGCTTTTTGTTCAGAACATCTTTAGGTCTCTTACAGAGAGTTTAATATAATAGTATAATGAGAAACGCTTCCAGCTTTCTCTTAAGAATGAGAAAAATCACTATTTGCATTTACTTAGGTACTTCATACATACATATTACAGTGCAACTAAGCACTACTTTAAAATGAAGGTATGAAACGTGGAGTTTGGTACTTCTTTTGAATAAAACTTGAACGTTAACTGAGACAGATCGAATAATAATGACATTTATAGTACCACTTGCTCCTGCCTTTCTTCATTCATCAAGTTCAGAAATGCCCAGGTTTAAAGACGAAAGAACGTGGAAGTTATGACATTTATATTTTTTGGTGTATATATTGGGGTGTAATTCGTTCCTTTCTAAAATAATATTTATTCCTAAATATTTCAGGACCTCAGCAGATATTTTATTTACTATTTCAGACATTTCCTCCCACTTGGACCGATGCGAGTCCTCCAGTAGTGGAGTCGAACGTCGATTCGACTTATCGCCCGACTCTAATCCAATAACGCGCTTGTTGAGTTCATTATCGTAAATGTGACAACGGCACCGCACAACAACATTCCGCGCACACTCGACAACGTGAATTTTCTGGAAAATCCGGGATCTTTGTCGCTAGAAGTTTGCGAAGACTTCACGGGGTCGCGAAAACCCTGTAACAATGATAGATTGGAAACGAGCATCCATTGACATCAAGAGCGGCTATACTTGAAAATCTAGGACATTCCGCTCCTTTTCCTTCTCGTTCCAGAAATTTGATCTACAGATTAATCGATCAAACATTCATTCAACATATCAGGTAGAGCGAGTATTTTAGTGAAAAAAACCTCACAAAAATGTAAAAAAAAAAACAGAGATCGAAGAATCCAGCAGCGAATCACTGAAAGCACCCGAAATACAATGCGAGGGATACAGTAGGCTACAGTAACTATGCCATGATCTCATAGTCTTGTTCACCAGGAAAATAATGCTTGATAAGTCTGCGCAGTGGAGGTTGGGCGAGGTTCAACAATGTGACGAACACGGCCATCATCAGCAGGACTGCAACGCTGAGCAGGAGATATGAATTGATCACGTGGGGTTCCATTGAGCGGTAGCACCGCAGGACATCGGTTGGCGAGCTAAAAGGGATTTTTATGCATTATTTGTCAGAAAAAAATAACACATTGGGGCAATTTATGCTGGATGCGTGGACCAGTCGCGCGTTACACGCAGGATTTGCGGGAGACTTCCCGGGATTTGTACCGGGAATGCGGATGTCTCACCTACTTCGGAGCTGCGTCAGTGATACGTCCAGAACTATACTTCATCATATTGTCGCACGCGTGACGGACGCACGCATCCAGCATAAATTACCCCATATTCAACAAAATAGTTTGTGAATGACAAGAGGAATAGATTTGAGTCAAATAGCCCTTCAGGATATTTTTCCCGTTTGCACTTCTCATTCAGAACAGAACAGCCCTCCAGGAAAAGCATGAGAAATGTGGAAATTATGAAAATGAGACATTCTATGGGATTGACTGCAATTTTTTTCAAGTTTATCATAAGAAAATGGAACATGCATAGACTTTGGGCGCCTTTTTGGATTATTTTCGCTAATAGTGCATTTCAAGATCAAAAAAATCCGGCGGGGGTGAAAGGCCCAGAAAGCCCAGACGGAGCTGGAAGGTCTGGAGGTTCCTCCCACTTCCTGGACTTTCTTATCGATTTTCCTCTCAAATCAGCTAATGCCTGCTTTACTAACAAACCAGCTGTGGAGGCAACATTGCTGGCTGGTGAACGTCAATTTAGCCAGAAAAAAATGAAAACAAGAAAAAATATGAAAGCAAAATGGTGCACGATCAACCCCTAATTGGCCAATCAATTGCGCCCATACGTGGCGCTCTGCTATTGGTCAGTTTGGATTAGTAGGACAGAACTGCTTGTCTTGGCGTGGACTCATCAATTTTTGCTCTGAATTAATCACATCTTCTAGAGTTACACAAGAATGACGTTTAGGGCCCTGCTGCACCGTCGGTAGGCTGGGTAAACTCCATGAGTATGATTACCTACTGGAAGGCAGCTTGGTGTAGGGAACGTCACGCATGGGTAAAAACGCCAGGTTAGAAGTAAATCTGGGTGTGTTAAGAATTTATCATGGATAATCTCAATGATGTACCCGGGCCTAAAATGTCACCAGTTCAGAGGATTTTGAGGATCGACGATCTCTACATATATACATCATACATACGTTTTCTCCAGTGATCGAAAAATAAGTTCTTGGACTTTAGCTTGATCGCTGATGCACTTGATGGGGCAGTTTGAACGAATTGTTTTACCCATTCCAGGCCCTGAAGAAGGAGATAGCTCCGAAACGTTGGCCGTTCTGAATAAACTGACTACTAATCTCGCGTGCAGTTCAACATAAGATATTACGAAATTCAAGTCATGCCGAGATTTATAAACAGCCGATCTTGGAAGATCTCTACATAGCTGTAGAACTTGAAGAAACCAAGGCATCCCCTTTGACAAGAATAAAAAAAAACAAAATTCTAACAAGAGTTCATGGAATTCTCGCTATGATCACGTATTAAATACAAGGATATAACGAGCAGCTTTGGTCACAATGGATTTAAGATAGTATCCATAAAAATGTTGTTATAATAGCAAGGCTCTCGTCAAAACAGTTGAACATTTTCTTGTTCTCCCGTCTGCTGCATACTGAATGAAAAAGGAAAAATTAATGAGTATCCATAACAAATCAGAGCGGAGCCACTGCTGCGAAAAACAACTCCTCCAAAGCAGGTCATATACGGAAAGCCTTAGAACAAGCACTCATTCTGGCATAGTAGCATTCTCGGAAAATTTCTGGATGGGTCTTTGGTGCTAACAAAAAACTGCTGAGGCGTAAATCAAATGCAAGGAACTCGAAGCACTCGATTGTGCCCTTTTTGAAAGGAGCCAGGATGTGAAAGGGCAGAAAAAGCCCCCGAAAAACGCTCCCTTTTCAATGTGCTGGGTCATTTGAATGTTCTGGAAGCTTTTCAGTGGTAAGTCGTTAGCGCAGTGCTAAAGAAAATGTCTATTTTCACTCAAAAATAGTCTAAATTTACAACTTTTAGATTTTAAAAGATGTAGACCAACAAAAAATAAAGAAATAATGCATAATGAAAATTATGAAGTAGCTTTCCGTTGGAGTTAGTGCATTTTTGAGTGTCTCTGCGACGTTCCTTCGGACTGCCTGTTGGATTCTAAAAGGATGGAGACGATTTATTTCCTAAGCAGGAGAATGACGACTGTTAAACCTTTTTCTACACAGTTCTGACTTCTTATTCGTACTTCTTCTTTCCTAGTACTCCCATATGTGCTATTCTGTGGCTATTCTATATCCCAACAATCTTTCCTAGAGATGTAGTGTGCCGACCTCAAAGCCGCCACAAAAAGGAGAACGCAGCCAAGCAAAAGGGCCGATTAGATGAAGGAAGCCACATCAGAACCCCAAATACCGCAAGAAAGGAGGTCTGGTAGTTTTAGATTTTTTTTTGAATAATTGTGTAGCTTCTCCCAATTATGAGGATCGAGGAAGCTCTGCCATTTACTTTATCCCCCTATATCCTGCTGTATGATAAAAACAGAAATTAAGCATATCAATTTATTTTTCTTTGGCTTAAAACCTAGAAAATTCTCTTATGCGCCACCTGATTCAAAAACCGTATGGATTTCTCAGGATAACTTCAATGATGGTATTGCTTTGCCGTCCGTAAAAAATAGATAAAGAGCGAGCGAGTAAGTAAATGAGGTTGACATTAAAGAAATATAGCTGTGGTCTACATATAGTTTATTTCTAACCATTTTTAGTACTAAAACACATATATAGGAAGATTTACATCTTCTCACTAAAAATGCGCCACACAAATAATTTTCTTTAAAAATTTCAAGTTTCAGATCAATTTTAAAACAGAAAAAGGTGAGATTGCAGAGCCTAGGTTGTTTAGTGACACCCTGCAAACAATAGAATGAGGAAGAGAGCATGGCGAAAGGTGCTGAATGTTGTTATGCTGCGGAACTCCCGATTATACGTAAACGAGTAAGCAAAGAAGAGAATATGGGCAGAAACAAAAAAAAAACCGTGGGGAAAGTCGGAGGTGAAATATGTAGATCGTTCATTCGTTGCGTATTTCCTTGTTTTCCACTGTGAATTTTTTCCCTCGGTTTTTTTAATGTCCTGGTGCTGATAACCACTAGGTCTTCCCCACCGCCATGGTGAGAACACTTGTTGGCAATTAAAAAATTTATCTAAAAAATATGAATCGAATTTACCTCAAAGCACTTGATTCATTCGAGAATTCATTCCGAATGGCCTAAAAAGTTTCAATTTTTTGAAAAATATAAGGCGTGAATGCGTCTAAGCTCAAATATTATAGTTATTACGTTAAGGAACTTCTGATCATTTAGGAAATGCTTAGGAAATAATGCTTTGAAAGACGTCTGGTTGAAACCATTGCGGAATTTCTGTTGAAATTAAACTGAATGAATGGAAGTAAAAAAAAACTAAAGAACGGGTAAAAAACGAACAAGGAAAATGTGAGTAGTTACCCTTCTATCTCTAAACGAATCTAATTTTTCCTGGCTCCAAAGGGTTTGCAGTGAAGAAGAGCACTAGATGAGGGCATTATCGAGAGAGAGAAAAGAGAACTACATATGGGAAGGTTGAGAGTAGCGAAAGGGAGAAAAAAACTAAGGAATTGAAGAAAAAATACGTTGAATTATTGCCGGACATGATTCATGAAATTTCCTGAGGAACCCCAGATCCATGAAGTTTTCCGGAGAAAAATTTCCGGAAATAATACAAATCTAGAAGATGCACCTCTAGTTTAGCACACATCGCAATTTTTAGCACCTCATCAGGATTTTTCCTTCTTTCCAGGCTCATCTTTCCACGGCCCAGACGCGCGGATTGAATCTCGGATGAAAACAGTGGATGACAAGCAGTTTCGGTCCATCAATCCTCGTATGTTTTTGCAACGCTAGCTAGCGCTTCACTTCGTCTAATCAACTTCCTGGAAGAAGTTCCTCCAATCCACGCCGCATGCCCCAAGAACTCCTTGAAAATCCCTCGCGTACTCACGTGACCGACGTGCTTAACGAGCGTTTTGACGGTACGTCGCACGCAAAAACTACCGTACCACAGTGCGGCGACGAGAGAGTGTGCAAAAACAAGAGGCGGCCGACGCGCAGAGACAATAAACACATACCTGTGCTCTTTGTTGTCGGTATGGTCGGGAGAGTACACAGTAAAACAGGAGACGGGGGTGGGAGCGCGTCCAGCGAGCCGCACCGGCCTTGATGGAGGGGGTCACTCTTGGCAACGCGCCAGCCCCGCCCCAGCCTCAACTCGAACCACGGACGACGGTCACCTAGCCCCCGCCCCCGTCGTGTGCCCATCCCCCGTAATCGATCGCGGTCCCTTGCGTCTGCTCCCAGGTGCTCTCACCTGTGCATGACTCATTGTTCAGGTGTTCGGATTCCGACGTGCTAACCAGCTACGGCCCGTCTGGTGCCAGCCGTCAGCTGCGGGTTCATGCGGCAGGATGGTGTTCCACTGTCGACTTCTGATTCCCCTGCTAGCCCTCGTCGGTGGAGCCCTGGCCCAGGGCCAAGTCGTACTCGATCCTGGGCTGATACCAGCTCGTCAGCCGATTCAGAATATTCTCGGCGGTGTCTACTCCAATAATGTGACGCTATTCTTCCGGAATTCACCCTATCGGGTCACCAGCGACCTTACTGTGGAATACGGCGCTACATTAACTATAGAGACCGGTGTACAGATCTATTTTGACACTGGTGTTGGTCTAAAGATCAAAGGAACGCTACAAGCAATAGTAAGTCCTCGTTTTTTCTGGATTTTTCCGTGCTTTTTGCGGTCGCCGCCGCGACGTCTTCTGTTGATTCTTATCGATTGACGCTGCTTTTTCGATGAGTAACACACTATCGCCGCCGTGGTTTGCTTGCTTTTATGGATGGCACGCTGATGACGTCACGGTCAATCTCGTTGGTTTCAATTTTGTGACAGATGAGTGACAATCTGGCAGTAGCAGCTCATCCAGGCTATTTCTGCTGTTCCAAACCTGCCAAAAAGCAAGAGAAACTAGCGATTTTTACCGCTAACCATCAGCTAACCAGGAGGTTACCCCCAGCGCACGATTTCCATCGGGCTGCTAGTACAAACCGGGTTCCAAGCGTTCCCTCACCGCCACTATGTGCTCTATGCTGGAGTCACCTGAGCATTATTTGCTCAGTGAGTGTCCACCGCCTAACCGCCACTACGAGCCGAACACTAACAAAAAACATCTCGAGCCAATTATCTGCGCTGAGGTGTTTCGGTCCTCCGTCTTCCGACAAGGTGCCGGACATTTCGGAGTAATGGATTGATCATGAGGCAATTCTGGGAAAAAACTGGGTCGAACTGGCACTTCGATCGTTGGAACGTGGATGTTTAAGATGCTATTTAAGAGCTAAGGCCTACTCTTCAACCTTCCTCGGAATTTTATCTACTTATTTACTATGAGCCGGAAAATATGGCCCTACATGTGCACTGAACGAGTTTACCAAGGTATCGAAAGAGAGAATAGGAAAGAGTAGGATGAAAATGAAGAAAAAGAGAATGAACCATACGAAATTTTCATCCAATAGATGTGATTTCATCACTTTCCTGTTCATAATTTCAAAAGATATGAAACTACTAAGATTTAAACGTCATAAAGGTTATAGACCCACATTTTTCACATAATTTATTCAAAAAAAAACTTATGATATAAAATACATGATAGTGTAAAACGTTCAATTCTGATCGAATCGTTTGGTTTCCCATTTTTTAGATGTTTCTCTCTAATCTGCTGATTATGCTGCTTTATTTATTTGTTTATTTAGTCAATTACAGGTTAAGGCTGGGTAGAATAGAGGTTTGAAATAATACGTAGTTGACTTTCCTTAGTTATGTCATTTCCCTTTTATTTTCTGGTCGAGTATAATGGAATAACTTATTAAATGAATTAAATGGAATATTTTATACATTTTGCTTAAAATGCCGCTCATTTCTTCATACGTTTGTTCATTTATTTGTATACATACCTTCAGTAATCTTATACAAACGGCTTCCGGGCAAACTCCAGCTGAAATCCGTGCAAAATTGCTGATTTTCACAAAGTCTAGCTGATTTTTCTGAATTCTTTGGTAATTCGGATGAATCTGATGCTTTCCGCTTTAGTTCCGGGCAGATTCCACTTATTTTCCCGTCACTTTTTTCTCGTGCTTCTCAAATTCAAGCCAAAGTCGCTGGATTTCGCTCATATCTCTTGTAATAAATTCCTAATTATCATTGGAAGCATTAGAGACAACATTAGAGGCATTTAGGCCTTTACTTCGCAAGGGAATCGTGTCACACAGCTCTGAACGCCTGTAATGTTGCCTCTAGTGTTTCTAGTGGTAATCAGTCCTTAGTCAATGGAGTAATCTAACAGATCTGCAGCACATGAGTAATCGGTGTTTCTTTGAATTGTCTTCTGGTTATGTCATCTCATGTTTCGTTTGTTTAATGGAAACCGATAACATAAATAAATAAACAAATAAATAATTAAATAAATGTGCACCTCCCTTTTGGAAAGCTCTCACTCTCATTTTTGCTGCTAGAAAAAGCCAGCATCTGGTGTTTCCTGATTATTCATTCAGTCTAGCAGAGCGTCATTAGTCTCAGTTCCCCTTGCACTACTCCTTGTCCTTTTTTTTTCTAAGAGTAAATCCCATTGTGAAGTGTTAATCTCCTCTTTTTAATGAGCGCCTTGCGCTTTTGCCTGCTTTTTAGACTACGTGGATAAGAGATCTCTGCCTCGACGCACTAACCTCTTTTCTCATACAATGCTCAAGGAAGCCTTCAAATCCATTGAAACATTAGCGCAGAGATAACGATGTTTTCTCAACTTCCTCCATCAAATAAGCGTTGTTTGCACTTATACGTCCTTTCGTTGACATTGATACGAGGACTCTGCCACGAGCGACGAGTTGTCAAATAAACGCTCCTCACACTTTCTAACCTGTTTTTTATACAGCGCACTTATTTATTCATTTATTTATTTATTTATTTATTTATTTATTTACTTATTCATACACTCAGGGTGCACCAAAAAAAAAAACAGAACACTGAAACTTAGGTGGAATAACTTCATCCGCATCTACCCTTGTAATACAGTGAAGATTTGTTCCAATTGTTGTTGTTGTTTGTTTGTTGTTATTGTTATTATTGTTATTGTTGTTCCTATTTGCTAACTTCTTGGTCTCACACAAAAGAAAAGGTTTAAAAAAATGAAAAAAAACGGAGCAATAGGGCGATGAGCGGGGAGCTAGTTTTATGCTACGTATTCTCCACTTTACCCTATTCGAGTCTATAGAATTCTTCTAAGTTTTTAATATCTTTAGAAACAGAATTTATAGGCAATATTTATAGCGTCTAAAACGAATTTCAGCGAACGAAAGCTTTACAGCTGCCCTTTGGCTGTGAGGATGTCCCAGAAATAACGACCGAAATTAAGTGATGACACCTATTGGGTTCATAAATTCGCGGTCCCAGAAGCTTTTTAAGCGTTTTTGAGCAGTTATGATGAAATTTTGGCTGTAGAAAACTCATGTGTACTCAGTTACAGCGAGATCTCATTTGGCTCATGCCAACTTAGCTTCCTTCTTGATGTAAGGAATTTTAAATTCTATGGGGTTAATGTACTGATTATGCTGATCATCATGGTTTTTATTTCCTGTAAATATCTCAGATTTTAGTAGAGCTGGAGATCAAAACAGCTATTATTCCTGGGCCATCCTGATATTTCTGATGCTCCTCTGTAGTTTCTCTGACTACATTCTATGCCATTCCTCAGAGCGAATAGATAAATAATATAGCAAATAAATTCTACGTGCATCCAGAATTCCGTACACATCCAAAGCAAAATGAATTCGCAGCAGGACGCCTGGCACAGTCACAATTATCATGTCGTAAACATTTATGCGCTGTTTTTCCGTAGCATTCAGAGCGATCGAGCATCCACAAGGTCGCTAAGGTGGATTCGTAGGCCAACAAGGTGCCAATTTGATATTGGACATAAGTATTTGTGGATTTTGCACCATAGGTTGTATTGGAAATTCTGGAAATTTCTTATGTGATTTCCTATGTAGCGTTAGGCCAATGGCCCTTCCTTACAGAACACTAGGGCCATGGCCTGGCTCCATCATTAGGAGTTTACGGGGTAGATGTGTTTGCGCCTGTATTAACGTTGGGTAATCTTGTGTGGTATCAACAAGCTCCTCTATGCATCATTGCGATTACCCAGGGTAATTGACACCCGTGTTAGAGATGTCTCTATTACAAATGAGTACATTGACACGCTTACCAAGGGTAATCCCAATGAGGCATACCGCCCAAGATTACCCTGGGTAAACTCAGTGATGCATGCGGCCCCAGGATACATAATTGAAAGGATGGGTAATTTCACCTTCATGGATCTGATTACGCATGGGTAGTAAGTGGGTAAAGACGACATCATGCATGGGTAAACATGCTGATGACTGCCAGGTAAAGGTCAATTCGGGGTAACTAACACATTTACCATGGGTAATCTTGATGTTGTGGTGAATTAAAGGGTCTTAAGAGTTAGGGGTGAAAGGAATCAAAAACTAAGGATGTTACAGAATCGTGGAAATTTTCTTGTTTTTTCGTGGCGGGACCTCAAAAATCCTCTAGACCATGCTAGAAAAATTTAAGATTGTGCAAATAAACAAGGAAAATAAGAAAAAACTAGGATATTTCCCATAGCAATAGTAGCATGGCAGTGTAGCGCGTATCTGATCGCATTATTTGCATACACATGTGAAATTTGATCTACGACCATCCACAAGCTGCCGCAGCGCTGTTCTCCGTCGATTTGCGGGAATTAACAGAGGTGGTAGTGCAACTGCACAAGAATCGAGTTACCGTAATTCCAGGGAAATGAATTCGCTCACATCCAAATGCTGCCGTACCAGCAGCAGTTGAACTACGATGACACGTTCCCGAAGTTTCGGCTCATTGACGGTGCGACTGTAAGGGATGGACGGCTACAGGCCTTGTTCAGAGATCGTTGGCGATCGGTGTGCACGATGGTCACGAAGTATGTGCACGATTTATACTCACTTATTGTTGCTGTCCAAGATTTCTAGAATTGCCTTTCCCAAGAACATTTTCTTCTTTTGTTTAAATTGACGAATTCCCTGTTATTATTATATTTGAAAAATTTCATTATTTTCCACAATTTTCTAAGTTCTTTTTCTTTTTGATTTTCCACCATTAACCACTAATTTATTTGCTTGCTTTGGCTAATGGACACTTTTAGCTGGACAAGCATTGATACAACAACGGCGTGCCGATCCATGGGTTACAGTGATGGAGGTGAGTTTTTCCTATATTTGTCTGGCTATGGTCTCTGGCAGCTCTACATATGCAATTTTCCGGGAAAATTTCTTCGCGAATTCTATATATTATGAAGTTCCCGGGTAAGTTTCGGTTCATTCATCCATCCCGCTTCCCTCTTTCAGTGTCATCCTTTTCTCTCCTTTTCTCTGCTCTAACTCTTCTCCCTATTCCCACACTACTCGGAATATCCGGTCGCTTCTCCTCTCGTTCGTTATTCAATGAAATTTTCGATGGTTTTCTAAATCTACCACAATATTTTTGATTTTTTAAAACCTACAACTTCAATTTACTAGTGTGAACGTAGCTGTAACGATGAAGTTATTTTCCCTCACGTATCCATACTCTTCCTTTTCATTCTGTCGTCTTTCTGCATAATTTTCATGGTATTCACACCTGCTTTCTTGCTCTTTGCCGTTCCGTTTTATTTCCCACTCCTTTTTATGCCGTTCACCTATTACCTATGATTACTCTGGCACTTTTCACCTCGAAGCCCAGAGAATTTTCACGCTTAACTTGCGTAGTTCGCGAAATTGCCCAGTTTCTGAAGGGATTTTACACGAGTTTTACAGAAACCAGGCATTTTCAGAACGAGCTGCATTCTTCAAATTCTTGAATGTCTTATCACAAGTTGATGATTTCCGCTAAAATTCTGCTTACTTCTCCACTGCATCATCTCTCCCAATTTTTTCTAGAATTTTCGTCAAGATCAGCCCTGTAGAGCTGCCAAAGTCTCTGCTCTGGTGTCGTCAACAATTCCTCCGTTTCTCAGTAATTCCTTTTATTCCAAACATCTTGGTTGTGCGTATGTTTTCCATCTGCTTCTTTATAAAATCTTTATTGCCACACAATGTTTTCTGTTTTACACTTTTATCAACTCCTTTTGTTTTGTTACACTTTTTATACCTAAGTGCAAGTCTTTGACCACCCGAGGAGATGGTCGTTATCCTATTTTTTGTCGTGGTCTTTTCTCCCTTTACCAAACATTACTGTTTTCAATGTGCTACCGCAAGGAATAGATGTTTCACTTCAGGATTCCTCAAATGGCACCTGCGCAACAACGACACCTACCCTCTCGCCATGCCACGGCCAGACTGTCATCCTGGAGCGAATTCGCTTTGGGACTGTCCAGGATTCGCTGACCCGAACGCTATTCGCCTCAGTGAGAACTTGTGCCAAGGCGAAGATGATCTTGGACTCGTCTGCTGGGGCGCGCCGACGTTCCAGGGATGGGCGAAGCATTGGAAAGGTAAATTAGCTGTGCTTGTGTACGAACAATGTGAGAACGAAAAAAAGGGAAAAAAGAGATGGGGAAGGGTCCATTAACTAGATCAAAGTGTCAGTGTTGCCGTATAAATTTATTTACTTATTTGCTTAATATATTTATTCATTTATTTATCAATTGCACGAACTTATGTGCCGTGGTCAGTTGGTTCATCGTATGTGGAGTAATTAAAGCAACAGTAAACAAAGAAGAAGAAGAAATCAGAACCATACCAATTAGTTGTTCCTTCAGAAAGATCTATTAGTATGGTATGATTATCCGCATGCCGACTTTTTTTAAAACCTTTTTTTAGAGTTCTCAATTTCTATTGTTCGAGGTTTTTCCAAAACAACCTCTTTATTTCACTGCAATCTTTCTAGCAACAAGAAAAAACAATAAAATTTCCCCAAAATAACTTTTTCTTTTTGCTAGCTTTAACGTTAAAGAATTCAAAGTTCGTCATTACTAGAGCACTTAATCGTATGCAGACACTCAGCGGGGCTTCTTTGTGAGTCATCCCATTATTCGTGGGCGGCTGACTAGTGGGACATCTAGTAGTTTGCATTCTTCGTACTTGACATGTACAGATGAGTGGGAAGAAGACAGCAGGCTAATGAAAAAAAAGTTAAAGAAAATTCCAACTTATAGTGGTGAAAGGTGTAGCCTTATAACCAGTAAAAAAGGTTTTGTTAACCAGTCAGCACCAACTACCTTTTAATTCTATATTTTATTATCATAAAAAACAATAAAAGTAAGAAATGAAATTACTGATCTCATAGGTAAGTAAGTTGCAGTAAAGTAGATTTAGGGGAACCTTAATCTAATAATAAACTATTTTTTCTTGTTTTAAAAACAGGATTTAAGAATTATTTCTTGTAGTTTTAAGAGTTAGTTCAAATTTTAGAATCGTTGACTGTTAATGAAAAGGTACCTCATTGAGGATATTTTCGATTGAGCAGGCAAACAAGAGAAGAAAACGAGCGAAGTCTTACTCCATCAGTAGAGTGCTCTGTAATGGTTGTATTGCATGTACTTCCTCTTCTCTTCTCTATTTCTCTCTCACTCTCCTGAGTTCTAATCTAAAGAATTTCTGGTTCCTGGGAATAGGATTCTAGAAGATTTTAGGAACGTATTCTGTCATCGTGGGTCAAAGAATTCACCACAATTCTCTTCTCTATCAGTACTTTTTCCGCTTAATCATCTCTACAAATATGGATTTTTGCAGAAGCAGAGGTTTTTTTTCCGAGTTTTTCTTTCCTTTTAGAAATTCATGGAATTCGAATACTTTTCTCTAATCGTAGAAGTTTTGCTCTCTATGTAGCAATTGGCTTAGTTACTTCTACTCTCATGCTTGTCAGGAGCTGCGTAATTTCTAGGAAATGAGTCGGCGGAGAAAATCCTGGATCTTCTTATTATAAAAAAATCTGGAGTCCGACTAATACTTATTTATTTATTTGGTTAATATATCTGTAATAAATAATAAAATTCATACTAGTATAATATGTAGTCCATAAATAAATAAGTCTGTAAATGGAAACTGTGTGGCAACAAGAGCAAAATCATCGGGGTAACTAACCTGTACAAGGATTTGCCATATTTCGTTAACCAGGACGTGCACTGCCTCACGATTTTTTAAATATTTAATAAATTTAATGAGTTTTTAATCGATACAAGCTACAAAAATAGCTCTCCAACATGTGATTCCAGGTATCCAAATCTACAACTCACCCTATACTTATGTTAGCGCAGATCCAGATCATGTGGCAGTCCAGAAAGAATCGCTTAGTCGTATGGAATATGTGGACATACTCTACGCTGGCTATGACGGGTAAGCTTGTTGATTTTTGTTGTGGTGACGTCATAGTTTTCCATGATTTTTTACCTTTAGGTCAACTAAGAACACCACCGCAGCTCTGTGGATCGAGGGTGTGGCGCCGATAATGAATGGTCTTCGGATAGAGAGGAGTGCACGGGATGGGTTGTATATTTATGAACCATCAGGTTAGGCACTTGCTGCTGCTGTTGTGCTGCTCTTGTAGCGACGAATCTTCATTTTAGGACCAATTTTAATCGCGAACTCGACGTTTTCGTGGAATCGTGGCCATGGCATCATGGTCGATAATACCACTGATGGACGAGTTTTCATCAATATGACCAGGATCGAGAACAACTATGGTGATGGGGTTTGGTATAGACAGAAGACTGGCTCGAATTTGCTGACACATGGAATAAGTGAGAATTTTAGCCAGAATTTTCCGGAAAACTCTGGAAATTCACGCATTCATCTTCAGGAAATCGTCGAGATTTTGCGGAATTTACATTTGCCGAAGAGAAACCACGCGCGGATATTTGTCGCCAGCACTCGCTGCCGTCGCAGTATTTCTTTCCACATCTACTGATGGCTCATCTGGACAATGGGACCCTCTATGACCCGGCTATTCCGCCATCTTGTTGGATTGTGAGGTTTTCCATGAAATTTCCGTGGAAGATTGTCGATATTTCTGGGAATAACAGACAATTTCAGGCGATATCTCTCCCACCACGATTGCATTACACCTATTCACTTCAATTCATGAACGTTCGGAATCTGAATCCACCCAGCACCTCGAGCACCCACCTGATTGTTTGTGACGCCACCCAGGAAAGGAATGCTTGCGCCTTGGAGAGGCTGAGAATTCCTATTCTGGATGGAATCTATCCGCAGACTGTCAGTTTGAAGTAAGTTAATGCCTATCTTTAGCTCATTTTGAACGCTGGACGATACCAGGACTAGATCAATTACTTCGAAATATTCTATCATTTTCGAAAAGAATCACTCGATATCTTCTCATTCATCGCTTCTCTTTCTCTTGTACTCTTTCCTCTATTCGGGTGGATATGCAGTCATTCAGTTCTCTTTTCTTCTTTTAAACCTATAAATATTCTATTCCTATAAATACGTAGGTGGCACCAGCCCGGTTCTTTTTGTATTCCAGAAATTTCCTCTATTCTCCCTTCCCCTTCAAATTCTAGTTATTTTTTCGGCTTCCATGTTCCTTCTTCTTTGAACTTTGGCATTTTTATATAATCTTTCTGATTATAACAAAAACTGCGAGCCAATTTTAGACCTCCGAAGACGACGACTGAGTCCAAACGTCGGGCTGAAGAAAAAATTTGTCCAGCTAACAAACCTTGTCGCTACAACAATAATTTGAAAGATTTTTTCGGTTGTTCTCTTTAAATTCATAGGGCACAGCTTAATGTGGCTCAACATCTATGCTGGGTTTTGATCTTCTGCCCTCAAGAATATCGATTCTTCAGCGTATCTCGACGCAAATGGATCATTTACAGTCGCAACCTCTCCACAACGAGAGCTGTTAATCTTTTCCCAACATACTATTATATATTTGCTCATTTATTTATTCATTTATTGTATGCAGAAATTCAGCCCTGTGGATTCATCTTCTGTTTCTTTTTTTTTTCTTGCCCCTCAGTCGAGTTCCTTACTAGGAAAATTTAGTTCCGAAACATTTTCCTGGATTTTGAGTTCACCTAAAATAGTGTATAGAACCTATATCAAGAAGTTTGACAAATTCTTCTTTATCCTTGGATCCACGTACTTTCCGCAGACAAAAATCTTATTCTTTAGGGACGTTGCAAGATACTCACCTTATCTATTTTTTCCAGAAGTGGAGCCACTCCTCTGTACCTCGCTCTAGAACACCAACAAGAGGGTAACACAGCTGGTTATGTAGTAGGTGATGTGGACGTCCTCTTCCGGGTACATGCCAGTGTCACAGGTGATCGTGGCTCTTTCCCAAGTTTTTATTGTTTTTCCATCTTGGCCCCTTTAGACAAAGCATTCTATGGTCTGAACATCACCAACTCCATTATCAATGGTAACATTGGTAATGGTGTGTTTGGGAAGGATATCCGCGAAAGGACAGCTTTGTCCAACGTGACGGTCAACTTGAATCAGGGTCTGGCTGGATTCCTTGTCAAGGTAAGTTTGAAGTAAACAAGTTATTATCTTATTTGAATGGCTGAGATACTGTACTCCAGGATGGGGCAGCTGATATTTGGCTAAATGACACGCGGATACAAGAAAATTGGGGTGATGGTATGAATGTGAGCTATGCAGGTGGAGCTATCACCGTTAATGGGACACGCTTGGAAAGGAATCGATGGAGAGGTGCCGATTAGTCATTCATTCATTCATTCATTCATTCATTCATTCATTCATTCATTCATTCATTCATTCATTCATTCATTCATTCATTCATTCATTCATTCATTCATTCATTCATTCACTCACTCATTCATTCATTCATTCATTCACTAATTTATTTATTTATTTATGTTTTTTAGGAGCTGCATTCCATTTCAACGATTCATCGCCGTTCCTCGCGCTTCACCAGGAGATAGTCTTCAAAGGACGACCATCAAATAATATTTTCTACCTCCCAACCATCGTAGCCGACAATTTATGGGGCGGAGTACTGGTGGGAAATTTCTGCCTGTCTGCATACAGGAATATTGAGCCGAAGGTAGAATTTTTTTACCATTCTACACCTTAAGCGAAATAACAAAAGAAAAAATTCGTGATGCGAGAACTGGTCCCCAATGTTAATCTCTGATAGTGTTGTCTTTTTAAGCGGCAAATAATCAAAGCTCAGCACACACTCATCTTATTCACTTTCTTCATTAAAATTGTTTTTTTTATTCAAAATACGAGATCGATTAAAATTATCTCACACACCTATCAGTTTCAGAACTAAGAGATGCAAGAGGCTGCAAAGGTGGATTGTTCGGAAAATTTGAACTACTCATTTTCATGTGGTTTGCCGGGGACCAGTTCTCATCATTCATGTTGGACAAAACTTGATCTTCTTTCTTCACGTTGCGTTTATTAGGGATCAGTTCTCGTTATTCATGTTCAAGAATAATCAATCTTCTGCTCCATGGCTGGCTTGTTGGGGCCGGTTTCCGATGATCACGTTTGAAAAAATTTGATCTTTCTCTTATGTGCAGTTTGCTGGGGACCACTTCTCGTTAATCATACATTTTATCTTAAAAGTCTTATTTGTTCTCATTCAAATTTCTTTCTAGTTTTTTTGAAAAGCTCAACTTTACTTTTTCTTGAATTTCTTTACTTGTAAGCATTTTCGAGCTAATTTCCGAGTTATTCATATAAAAACACCTTTTTTGCCAGTGTTTTTAATGTTTACCAGCGGCAATGCAAAGCTTGCGGTTTTCTTTGTGTTACGGTAGTTTTGCAAGTATGTGACCACGTAATTTTCAGGTTCTTATCAATTGGGTCGAGTTCCTTAGCAACACTTACCATCCAGCGCTAGAAATCCACTCCTGTCGAGGTTTTGGTATGGCTAGGACCGTAGTCGACGTCACCGGAAATCGCATTGAGGGTCAGTTTACAGTTGTATCTTATCGCTACAGTACCTATCAGCTACAGTATACCACGCCATCTTTAGGTAACACTGGAATGGGCTTCCGAATGGCGCCATCGGTGAATGTGCTGGCTTTCGTGAATAGCAATCAGTTCCTGAACAATAACGACACGGCACTCTTCATTAAGAACGCCGATCATCCACAGCTATGGCCATTGAGGGCTAACGTAAGTGTCTGTACGGATCTTCAGGGACTCTAGATAAGACAAAAGCTAAGGTCTTGAAGAACTTAACGAGTTTTTTCTGCAAATGAATAGTGTGTTAACCTCGTTATCACGCAGACACTGTACATACTTCTTTACCAGGTCCCTGAAATTTGTGGAAAAATCCGCTCTCTCAGGTTTTCTGGAGGTTTCCAGAGAAGTATGCCGAATTCTCCATTACAGGTCACTATATCAAAGAACGCCTTCAAATTCAATCGTGGGAAATACATAATTTCCATCGGCCTGAACGAGGATGCCTCGGCTCAGCAACTGATCTTCAATCAACAGAATGAAGTGAGTGTGGAAATAGATCCATTTTCTATCTTTTTTTTTGAGAATCTGAACAATTCATCTTTTTGTTTTATGTATTAACTGCAATTATATCCCACTGTCTACTTCAGCACAAGGCATTTTTTGTTTTTGCATCTTCTTTTTGAACATGAACATTCTTTGGAATTTTTTGCTGCCTCTTCTGATTTAAAAAAAAGCTATTGTACAACAATGGGTCAATTTTTTTAAGATCCGCGAGAACATTGTGTTTAACCCCTATCCGGAGCTGAGACCTCGATCCACTCCCTATGCGGCGATGGTAGTGTCCAGCAGGTGCGTTAGTTTTGAAAAGCTTTCCTGGAGTTTCTTTCCAGCTTTGAATGTTTTCGACTTTGCTTACTTCTAGTGTTATTTTACGACCTGTTTTTTTTCATTTGCTTCTCGATTTTTCTTGTACTATGATCCCACGTAAACACGTTAGAAATTGATAAGATGTATGAAGAAAATGTTGAATCTGAGCTTTGCACCGTCGAACTTATTTGCGAGGAAATTTCTTCAATTTGCAACATTTTCCTGCAATTTCCTGTTGCACACAGGGTTTAAAAAATTACTGGCGGGTACTCCACGATTCTCGACACTGCGGCGCGTCCAGCAATTGTGTGGTCATGTATACAGGGTACGGTGGTTGGAGGCGGTACGGGGCCGCTTATTGACTCGCACCGCCTCCAAATGCGTTGCGGATATTTAGCGCCCAAATTTTTAATTTGAACATGCGGGAACTTTGAATGTATGGCAGAGGGCTTTGATTTTACTTTCATCTAAAAATTATGACCACAACGAGAGACAAGGCAATATAGGTTTCACGGACTTCAACTCTGGGGGTGTGTATCATCGTGAGGGAAAATGAGCCGGAGACTTCCCTCCCTCCACGATCAACTCTGTCACGTCCTCTGGCACATTCAAATTTTGCATGGTCATGTATAGTGGAACCGCGCGCGAAGAGAACGAGTCAACCGTTTGGGGCGGGAGGAGGATTTGAACGAACCAATCGTAGAACTGTACCACGCCCCGTTTTAGCTCACGATAATACACACCCACTAGTCAGAAAAGAAGACTTGTAAAGGGCTTTCGAAATTTGTCCGTACCACAGCTCAGGAGCAGTTTAACGCAAAAAAAACACATCAGTCGAGGACAAGAATGTGCGAAATCTCAGACAATTTTTCGGAAGGACCGCAGCAGAAAACCGGAAGAACCGACAGGTGACCTGCGGTCCTTCCGGTTTCCTGCTGCATTTCGTCCGAATAGCTGCTGCGGTCCTTCCGAACAGCTGCTGCGGTCCTTTCGACTGGATACGGGGATGTGCGCGCCAATTCCGCAGACCTGCGTTAGCAACCAGTCCACCCCCGTGGAACGACCACGCGGAGGTAACCACACGCAAAAACTACAACCTCGCTGAGGGTCACTGGCTCTACGGTCCGATATACCCATGAAGCCAATTTCCCATCTGAAGTTCGAAACCACTGGATTTTTGTTGGTCGCAACAAAACTGAGCTCCGTACATGAGAAGGGTATAATAACGCTCACTCTCTCTCCTTCATTCTGCTGCGGGCCTTCCGATTTTCTGCTGCGGTCCTTCTGCACTCGGAAGAACCGCGGCAGAAAACCGGAAAAACCGCAGCAGAAAACATTCTGCTGCGGTTCTTCCGGTTTCCTGCTGCGGTCCTTCCGAATCTTTCCCCACATAAATCTATTCTGCTGCGGTCTTTCCGACGCACTCCAGCGAGGTTCGGAAGGACCGCAGCAGAAAACATTCTGCTGCGGTCCTTCCGAAATTTTTTTCTCTGCGTCTCTCGCCTCTTAACCACATGAGCGCGATCTCTTTCTGCTGCGGTCCTTCCGACGTTTTGTCTGAGATTAAGTATGCAGGACTTCCTCCCAAACCTATTCAGTTTGAGTTTCATTTTTTCATTTATGTTAGAGGTTCTGGAGGTTTGACGATCAGTTTCGCTCAATTCTGGTCAAGAACCTTCAATCTTCTCGATCTCCATCAATGAATCTTCTGGAAAAATTCTGACTCATGGAAATTTTGCAAGGAAATCTATCGCATCCATACCATAAACGTTCAATTTTTTCAACAGAAATTTTTCAGCAACGTGATTATCCGTCGCAACTGCTTCAAAAACCCCCAAGCCGCATATGAAATTGGGACGGAATTGATGGAACATGCGAAGCGGATCGACGCTAAGGAAAACAACTGGGGTTCACCGGTGCCATCACAATTTATGAGCAAAATTTTCGATCAGGTTAGCTTTGCTGCGCTATTAGCGCTGGTGAAAGCACAGTGCCCTGCAGAGATCGATTCATTGATTATTCCAGTTCAATCGATACTCACTTGCGGTTATTGAAGTGGGTCCCTATGCGGCAGTGTGCAATCAGAGGAATCCTCATATAACTTACCTACAAGAGTTTTTCCGAGAGTTTCGCAAGGACTCGCAGCCGTTCGTGCTGGGAGGAACAATCTATGAGAATCATGATCTCATCCCAGGGAGGTGAGTATTCGCTACTAGCCGAACGAAAACTCTAGCGAAAGATTCTATACGTCATTATAGATACACCGTAACCGATGATCTACATGTGGTTCCTGGAGCGAAACTCACCATAGCACCTGGATCAGTGCTAGAATTCCATGATGGCGTGGGAATGCTTGTTCAGGTCCGCTTTCACTATGACTGGGGAGTAATCTAGATTTTCCTATGGAAATAAAATTTTTGGTGCATCTCCAGGGAGAGCTATCCAGAACAGAATTCTTCGGTCCTGAGAAGAAAGTGATTTTCACCAGCAAGCCTTTCGTTCTTGCTAAAAACAAGAACATTAGATTAGTCGACGATGATGGGAGTGATGACGTCACTGAGGGACGGCTTGAGGTCCGTTTTTTTTCTATTTCCGTCATTTTTTCCCTGGATATTTATCTTCGAAGACTTTCTCGATCTTTGAATTGCTTTTTTTCTCCATTGTCTTTTTCAAATCGTCAATAGTCATGCTATGCACTTATTTGCAGCTTACTCCTTTGCCCTGCATTTCCTTTTTGTAGTAAATTGTATTTCCAAAACTGCTTTATTTTTTCACTTATATTGTACTGAGCATACAATTTTTATCCACTCTCTCCTAATGAAGTCCTACCATGTTCTATTAACATTCTTCCTACCCTCGCATCTCTCCTTTGTGATTGGTCAGCTGCTGAAATCGAACCAATAAGGGAGACCCGGCTCATTTCCTTAGAATCTGCTGTAGAATCGAGCTACTCCTTTCATGAAATGAAAAATAAAGAAAAACTTTGCGATAGGAAGCATGTACATAGCTTTTTGTAAACCTTAGGCAAAGCAGAATAACTTTTTCCTTCAAAAATTGCAAGAAATTTTTAAAAAAAGGTCATTTTTAACTCTTGAAGGTGTACTCAACTTAGTTTTCGCTGTGATTTCTGAACAGCTGTCCAGGCGCACCAGCCAGAGTAAAGTATCTGCCCATTTGTAGAAAATTATGGAAAAACTACAAAATTGATCTTAGAAAAAAAACTAAGAAAAAATCAGTTGGACATTTAGAGGGGGGGGGGGCGTATTTTCACTGCTTTACACTTCCTAAACTGTGAATCGTCGACAGTCAGTGGCAGCCAATCAGGGTCTCTCATCATTAATTATTTCTCCGAAGTGTGCAAATACAATTTGCCCTCCCAAATCCCCCTAAAATTATCAGGCTTCCGTTTTTTCTGTTTCTTCCCCTTTCCTCAACTCCTCAAAATTTCCAGGTTTTTGTTGACGGCAGCTGGGGTACTGTATGCAATCGTACTTGGTCGGCAAAACTCGCACAAATGGCCTGCAACCAGCTGGGTCTCGTGTCGGATCCAGAATTTTTCGAGAATTGGCGAATATTCCGCACGAAGGGTGATCTGCCAATGATCATGGATAATATTCGTTGTGAGGAGAACGAGGTAGACATCCTGAAATTCAGATTCCAACGACTAAGGGTACTGTATTTGTTTTAGGTGGATCTAACTAAATGCCGTCATGATGGTGTCAGCCACAACGTCCCGGCCGGCTGCCGAGACACAGAAGTTGTAGGTGAGACAGCTAATGCTGAGATCAAAGATCACATGTCCAGCTATATATGTTTTTTATTTACTTATTTTATTTGTTTAGCTATCCGCTGTGCTGAGCCTCGTTGGGCCGGGGTACGGTACTCTCTGCTGGCAAATCCGCCCACGTTTACAGGACAAACGACCATGCACAACTGGATAATTGAAAAGGTATTTGTTTTGTTTGTTTTGCGTCTCGTTGTTTATTTCTTTACCTTTTCATTTGATCTACAGAAATGTGGGTAGGTTTTCCAGAAAAAAGTGAAAATCCTAGAAGAATTCACCGTCACTCTACCTATTTCCTTTGAATGTACCTCCTGGATATATCTGTCCACAGATTTTCTATGCATGTGGTTATATTTACATGTTTACTATTATAATTTCACCTTTACTAAATTCCTCTCCACTTTTTCGTTATCCTGCAATGTCACATCCCTTCCAGGCGGGTCTGTTCGATTTCCGGACCCCAGAGTTCTCGCCAGCGCTCCAGATCGATTGGAACTATCATGTTTTTCATAACCTGGAAATAAGGGTATGTATTACCAGTTGTGCAAAAACAGTCCGTAGAAGCTTATGATAATTTTCCAGAACAATTTCTGGAATGGCATAGACATCATCTATAACGACCTGATCAAGAAGCCGGCGATAAGAAATAGTATAGTTACGAATAATCGACGGAATGGAATGCATCTTCGATCAGTTGGAATCACTCTGGAAGAGGTTGTTATGGATTCCTGATATCTATCGATTTCTTGTTTACATATTTACTTATCTGTCCATCAGTCTGATATCATAATGAACTATGCCCTATGATAACCGATTATAGATGTCCCTAACGCGCTCTGGCCAGGCAGGATTGCGGTACAACCCCAGCATTTCATCGTCGCTGCAGCGTGACATCGTATCCTGGCTGGATATGCGGGAACAACCGGAGCTGGAGGCTAATAACATCTACATCATCCCTGATAACGCTTATCACACCATCGAGGTGAGCAATGGTTGTGTGGCTGGGTGGATTCAGGAGCTAAGTCACTATGCTGACAGAAAACATGCTCCATTTGTAATTATCTGTCCCAGTAACAATTTTGAACTGAGTTGCTTCTAGGTCATAGAAAGTCACCTCAATCAGCGGAAGTTTCTCATTGCCAAGCCGACAGCTGAATGTCCAGAGGGTGAGTTGTACATGTTTAGTGGAAAAATCAAACAAATTAGTGCCACATAAGTAATATTATACAAAGAATAATAAAACTGCTACACATAAAAGAAAATAAAGGCGAATAAAATAATAAAACTGAAGATTTTTGTGACTGTATGGCATCCCTACCGGATTTTGCCCAAATCATGTGAATCGTTCCTCTAATGTGTGAATAAATAAATAATTAACATTGTAACAGAAGTTCCGCTACTGGGATGAATCTAATAACTTTTTTGGGCTCAAGTGACAAATATTAATTGAAAGTAGAACTTTTTTGAAATTTTTTTTAAGATATCTATTCCACCACGACGTGGAATGGGTAGAATTATGCGGCTTTTCTGTTCCATTTTTTTTTGAGTTCCAAACAACAGAATTAGTTTCCTTACTTAGAAAAGCTTCGTTTGGTTTCACATGATTTTTTTCAATTTGAAAAGAACAGAATTAATCACTACCGTATACCTGGTATACCTCCTCGAAATAACAAAATAACCTCACCGAAATTTCTTTAAGAAATTTCTTTCTTCCTTAAGCTCCTTGAACACTTTCTTTGGATTTTTCTGGAATTCCAGTTCCCCTGGAGCGTTGCCTCTTCAACATGAAACTACATGCAAGCGGTTTTGGCTATGGTCTTCCGGCAAAGATGGCTATCCAGGTGAGTGCCTTTACGATAGACCACGCCACATGGATAATGTTCCTTGCTACAAGATATCAACACCAGATCACAAAGTTTACTATACAACCAGAATAGTTAAACCGGCAATAACAACATAACGACGACAATTAACGATACATACGGGATACAAAGAGTACATTGGACAGAACAGATCGGAGCTGCTTTGTCTAGTCTGATCGCCTGTCCTTAACTTGAATCCTTCCACCCGTGATGTAGGGTCTTTAATACAAAACTATTCGTGTATATATAAATATTTTACCATTATGACATTAACGAACTATTACGTAACACGGGGAAGGGGGCATGGCTGCGTGAGAGGCAGGGGAAAGGGAATAGGCCGCCAGTCACCGGACCATCTCCCGCCTATCTATTTGACTGGCCCCGCCCACGCCAACCCGTAGGCTCGACAGCATGATTACTACTTGCTTTTTTTTAGATAGTATTACTACTTGCTAGAAGAAAAAGAGATCCCTCCTTAGAAAATAATGAGTGAAACTAGCTCAAAATTAAGGGTTTTGCGGTTTGTGTACAACTAAAATCAACGCCCGTTTTCGATAGAGGGAACAAACTTGCAGGTCAGAAACGAAAAAGAAGAACTCTTCACATATGTGGTATTAAAAAATGCAGCAACATCCGAAGGCAATTCTTGGCACCAGCATTCAGCCCCATTTCATATGGAGGCGAGGAACGTGATGTTTTTGCGGACTCGGCGCGTGGCTTTCTGATGTAAGCCTCATATAACTTGCTTGCAACATTGCTTAACTATTGATTTAGTTAACATAACTAGTTGTGAGTCGTCTTTCGCCTCTTCTAATATCCTCTCAAAATATTCGCATTCATCCACTTGTGGCTCTCGCACTTGAATCTGCCCATCAACGAATGCATGCTGCGTCTTCTGTTCGATACAGACTTGCACGACTTCTCCGTACTTGTCAAGATGGACATAGTGTTCGCTTTCATCGGATTGTTTGGCTGTCTGTATATCGGCAAGACTTCTCGAGAAGTTCTAATTCTTCAGCTCGAGTTTCCAACTTGTTTTGCAAGTCGACTATCTCGTTCGTCGAAGCGAAAAAACCTGTGGAATGCGTCACTTTTTCTGAGATCACCTCCATTAATTGTTGCTTCTGGCCATCTGTAACTGTTTCAGCCTGACACGCAAAAATTCGCTCTTTTACTTCCTCCACTTGCCACTCCAGCTCTCTGATGAGATCGTTCATTCCCATCAAACCACCGTTCACAAAATCTAATACCACTAGTACTTGCACGGCGTTTTCTCGTTCTGCTTCGGGCCAGCCCTCTCTTGGGGATGAAGAAATCGCACATAACAGAGAACAATTATTTGCAAAAATTGTCGACTAGCGTGTAGATGTCTTCGTGTAGAAATAATGAAAATCGATCGATTGCTTGTCGGTTCTGCGAGAGCTACGTAGTTACGCGTAAGGAACGGGTCCAGATACGCAACGTAACGGAGAACCCGTATGGTTTACCTCTAAGAGAGATTTTCTATCACTCAGCTGCCTTAGTGTGTTTGTGCATCGGCTAACATAATTAACTTTAAGTGGGAAAATACATGATAAGAACTACTTACTTCATCAGAACTGTTAAATGAAAAACAATACACTGATTCAATCTCATTGACATTCCCCATCGCCGACAATTCTCATCCAAGTGCACTCCACTTCTCGAGCTTCTTCCATGCCGCCGGAATTCTTTATCGAATGATGGTTTCGAGTCCAGAATATTGCACAAAGCACGGTGATGACCGGCGTCCCTCGGAATAAGGTCTTCAATGGTTGTTTCACGCACTGCACGCAATACCAACAGTCTCGGTTGCAAAACTTGCATACTGGGTGAGGACACTTCTCAAAACACAGCTTCGTCCTGATGTGGGACTTTTTTCATTGCGAAGTTAGATAACAGAACAGAGCGTTCCTGGTGCAAATACGAGCCTTATGCGTGTGTGTCATACCGCAGCAGATTCCACAATTTCTAATGTGTGTTTTGCTGAATCTTATCCACCAGCCCATGCACACATAGAATCCTCCACTTCCGCGGGTATCCGAGTGTCCGAACATTTATTTTCCGCATGGATCAAATCTGATATAGCCAAAATTCTTCACAAGCCACTTCATGATCCCCTTTGCAAGTACATTGTATCACAACTAATAAATAAAATTATAATTTCAAATTGAGTAAAGGGTGAGGAAGGGGAAACGGGTGTTTTTTTACGAACCGGCCTGCTAGACACGCGCGGCATCCTTGTTTTTTTACGAACCGGCCTGCTAGACACGCGCGGCATCCTTGTTTTCTTGCATTAAACTTCCTGAAAATTTGCATGGAAGTTGATTTATGGTCTCTTAAAGAGCAGGTCTTCAGCGATTTCTCCGCGGGAGGTCGTGCAGTAGGTCGCGGGAATTCGAGATTCCATTTGGTGTATGGACCTGTTCGGCCCTTTTGCCTAAATCAATCGAGGAGTAAAAGAATGACCGCTCTCGATTCTCATCACTCGAATGCCCTGATATGTTTTCATAAGTGGGATCTAGTTCTAAGCTTCATTCATTCTTAAGTTTGAGGGCTTTAGGAGTTCCTCGACTGTTCCACCAACAATGCGTTGTGGTCGTCGAGCATATCCGCAAAATTGCGTATATCTTCAGAAAAGCCATCAAGTTGTAATCGTACGCGCTCGGCGCACTCCTTTTCAATCAATCCTCCTGTTCCCACGGTGTGCTTGGGAAAGTCAATAATTTTATCCATAGCGGCACGCAGTCTTTCCAGGCTCTGGATGACAAAGTATGTAAAGGGGGAATATCTTGGGTAATTAGGCATAACGAGTACGACTTTCCTAACAATAAATCTGTATTTTGGTATTAATGGATGAGAAAGGAGCTTGTGTTTTGAAATTGGACGAGTTCCCTATTTGTTTAGCTACACACGCCGTTTCTGCCTCAAAACTACTCCTCACAGTAGTAATAACAGTAGGAAATACCAGTAAATAACAGTAACAGTGAATAGGCAGTTAAAATAGCTGAACATAAAAATATCATCACCAAAGCAGAAAACCCATGTGTAATAATGCCAGCAAGGAATAAAGTGAAAGCTCCCAGCGGCAGATAGGGAATACAACGAAAATACAAGAAGAATAATGTGGAAAATCCATAGAAGGCCAGGGAAAACCGCAGCAGTTGTGAAATACTCGGAGTTCGCTCGCCAGCAGGCAGCGATTATCGACCGAGCGCATGACGCATAGTGGGCGGAACGAACGGTGACGTGTTGTCCGTGAATTGCGTGGTCCTTTGTCCTCTTCTTAGGAGCATGGTTGCTTCTTTTCGGGCAAAATCATCCTGACAGTCTAAGACTAGGGACTAATTCTAAGTTTAGCTACAGTTCGGGAGTTTCTAGCCAAAATTTCACTTTTTAAGTGTTTAAATCTGTTTATTTGTTCATTTATTTAATTAACTGATGTTTCATTAATGAAAAGTAGCCGGCAGGAAGCATTTATTGGCGAAGCGAATGGACAGTTGAATTCAACGTTACTAGACTGGCCCATTTTTAGGACCCGGTCGATGTACTCGTAAACAAAAATAGAACAAAGTACGTCAGGATCAAAATAACACCGAGCAGATAGTGCTCAACTAAAGAATGTTCGCCTTTCTTACAACATAGTGCATCTTTATGTGGGAGAAACAAAGGAATGCACTTACAAGATATAATGTAATGCAGCACAGATGGTAGCAATAATAGTGGGTGAGCAGATTAACGCATTTTTCTGAAAATTATGGGAAATAACTGAAGACCGTATGAATCTTTGCCGACTTTCTTAATTATTTAAGTTAAGACACAATGTTTTTTTTCTGCTAAGGCTAGGAATGTTGTGGTTGTCCGGTAGTCACACATAGTTGAACAGTTTATTAGAAGAACCAGAATTGTATCAAAGGAGAGTGAATACGAAGTAGGCGTACGAGTACGAAGATACACACAGTGACAATGGTAGGATTTATACATATACTGTCTGTTCCAAAAATCAGAGCAATTCAATGTGTTTTGTTTAATTACACAGAATCCCCCTATATAATAAAGCGCTAGCCCCCCTGTGTACTTTGAACGTGTGGCTATGTGTCAGGGCTGCTATTGGTCAAACTCGCCGCCGCGACCACGCCCAACACGTGACTGAAATAAGCAAGAGCAACAGTGGAAGCAGCCATGGATTTATGCATGGTCCCAGCGCGATTGCGCAATGGACTGCCTGCGGCACAGGGGAATAGCCGAGATTTCTGCATATCGGTGTCCCTAGAAAATCGGCAAAAAGTTTTTAGGTTGTTCTTTCGAGGAAAATAGTTGGACACCGGCTTGAAGAAGGTCGCAACTATTTTCCGGATTTTTCTCCTCAAAATTTCTCGCTGCCAAGCGGGGAAAATTCCCTAGCATTTGAATTCTGGACCATTCTGCATGTGGGTGCCTCTGGAAAATCACTAAAACGTTACTGGACCGTTCTTTCGAGGAAAATAATTGGACACCGGCTTGAAGAAGGTCGCAACTATTTTCCGGATTTTTCTCCTCAAAATTTCTCGCTGCCAAGCGGGGAAAATTCCCTAGCATTTGAATTCTGGACCATTCTGCATGTGGGTGCCTCTGGAAAATCAGTAAAACGGTACTGGACCGTTCTTTCGAGGAAAGTAGTTGGACACCGACTTGAAGAAGGTCGCATCTATTTTCCGGATTTTCTCTCCTCAAAATTTCTCGCTGCCAAGCGGGGAAAATTCCCTAGCATTTGAATTCTGGACCATTCTGCATGTGGGTGCCTCTGGAAAATCACTAAAACGTTACTGGACCGTTCTTTCGAGGAAAATAATTGGACACCGGCTTGAAGAAGGTCGCAACTATTTTCCGGATTTTTCTCCTCAAAATTTCTCGCTGCCAAGCGGGGAAAATTCCCTAGCATTTGAATTCTGGACCATTCTGCATGTGGGTGCCTCTGGAAAATCAGTAAAACGGTACTGGACCGTTCTTTCGAGGAAAGTAGTTGGACACCGACTTGAAGAAGGTCGCATCTATTTTCCGGATTTTCTCTCCTCAAATTTTCTCGCTGCCAAGCGGGGAAAATTCCCTAGCATTTGAATTCTGGACCATTCTGCATGTGGGTGCCTCTGGAAAATCAGTAAAACGTTACTGGACCGTTCTTTCGAGGAAAATAATTGGACACCGGCTTGAAGAAGGTCGCAACTATTTTCCGGATTTTTCTCCTCAAAATTTCTCGCTGCCAAGCGGGGAAAATTCCCTAGCATTTGAATTCTGGACCATTCTGCATGTGGGTGCCTCTGGAAAATCAGTAAAACGTTTTCAGGCCGTTCTTTCGAGGAAAACAGTTGGAAACCGGCTTGAAGAAGGTCGCAACTATTTTCCGGATTTTTTCTCCTCAAATTTTCTCGCTGCCAAGCGGGGAAAATTCCCTAGCATTTGAATTCTGGACCATTCTGCATGTGGGTGCCTCTGGAAAATCAGTAAAACGTTACTGGACCGTTCTTTCGAGGAAAATAGTTGGACACCGGCTTGAAGAAGGTCGCACTATTTTCCGGATTTTTCTCCTCAAAATTTCTCGCTGCCAAGCGGGGAAAATTCCCTAGCATTTGAATTCTGGACCATTCTGCATGTGGGTGCCTCTGGAAAATCAGTAAAACGTTTTCAGGCCGTTCTTTCGAGGAAAACAGTTGGAAACCGGCTTGAAGAAGGTCGCAACTATTTTCCGGATTTTTTCTCCTCAAATTTTCTCGCTGCCAAGCGGGGAAAATTCCCTAGCATTTGAATTCTGGACCATTCTGCATGTGGGTGCCTCTGGAAAATCAGTAAAACGTTACTGGCCGTTCTTTCGAGGAAAATAATTGGACACCGGCTTGAAGAAGGTCGCAACTATTTTCCGGATTTTTCTCCTCAAAATTTCTCGCTGCCAAGCGGGGAAAATTCCCTAGCATTTGAATTCTGGACCATTCTGCATGTGGGTGCCTCTGGAAAATCAGTAAAACGTTTTCAGGCCGTTCTTTCGAGGAAAACAGTTGGAAACCGGCTTGAAGAAGGTCGCAACTATTTTCCGGATTTTTCTCCTCAAAATTTCTCGCTGCCAAGCGGGGAAAATTCCCTAGCATTTGAATTCTGGACCATTCTGCATGTGGGTGCCTCTGGAAAATCAGTAAAACGTTACTGGACCGTTCTTTCGAGGAAAATAGTTGGACACCGGCTTGAAGAAGGTCGCAACTATTTTCCGGATTTTTCTCCTCAAAATTTCTCGCTGCCAAGCGGGGAAAATTCCCTAGCATTTGAATTCTGGACCATTCTGCATGTGGGTGCCTCTGGAAAATCAGTAAAACGTTACTGGACCGTTCTTTCGAGGAAAATAGTTGGACACCGGCTTGAAGAAGGTCGCAACTATTTTCCGGATTTTTCTCCTCAAAATTTCTCGCTGCCAAGCGGGGAAAATTCCCTAGCATTTGAATTCTGGACCATTCTGCATGTGGGTGCCTCTGGAAAATCAGTAAAACGTTTTCAGGCCGTTCTTTCGAGGAAAACAGTTGGACACCGGCTTGAAGAAGGTCGCAACTATTTTCCGGATTTTTCTCCTCAAAATTTCTCGCTGCCAAGCGGGGAAAATTCCCTAGCATTTGAATTCTGGACCATTCTGCATGTGGGTGCCTCTGGAAAATCAGTAAAACGTTACTGGACCGTTCTTTCGAGGAAAATAGTTGGACACCGGCTTGAAGAAGGTCGCAACTATTTTCCGGATTTTTCTCCTCAAAATTTCTCGCTGCCAAGCGGGGAAAATTCCCTAGCATTTGAATTCTGGACCATTCTGCATGTGGGTGCCTCTGGAAAATCAGTAAAACGTTACTGGACCGTTCTTTCGAGGAAAATAGTTGGACACCGGCTTGAAGAAGGTCGCAACTATTTTCCGGATTTTTCTCCTCAAAATTTCTCGCTGCCAAGCGGGGAAAATTCCCTAGCATTTGAATTCTGGACCATTCTGCATGTGGGTGCCTCTGGAAAATCAGTAAAACGTTTTCAGGCCGTTCTTTCGAGGAAAACAGTTGGAAACCGGCTTGAAGAAGGTCGCAACTATTTTCCGGATTTTTCTCCTCAAATTTTCTCGCTGCCAAGCGGGGAAAATTCCCTAGCATTTGAATTCTGGACCATTCTGCATGTGGGTGCCTCTGGAAAATCAGTAAAACGTTACTGGACCGTTCTTTCGAGGAAAATAATTGGACACCGGCTTGAAGAAGGTCGCAACTATTTTCCGGATTTTTCTCCTCAAAATTTCTCGCTGCCAAGCGGGGAAAATTCCCTAGCATTTGAATTCTGGACCATTCTGCATGTGGGTGCCTCTGGAAAATCAGTAAAACGTTTTCAGGCCGTTCTTTCGAGGAAAACAGTTGGAAACCGGCTTGAAGAAGGTCGCAACTATTTTCCGGATTTTTTCTCCTCAAATTTTCTCGCTGCCAAGCGGGGAAAATTCCCTAGCATTTGAATTCTGGACCATTCTGCATGTGGGTGCCTCTGGAAAATCAGTTAAACATTTTTAGGCCGTTCTTTTGAGGAAAACAGTCGGAAACCGACTTGAAGAAGGTCGCAACTATTTCGCGGATTTTTTTTCCTTCTCACAACCTCTCGCTGCCGGAAATAGTTGCGATCTTCTTTAAGCCGGTTTCCAACTATTTTCCTCGAAAGAACGGCCTGAAAACGTTTTACTGATTTTCCAGAGGCACCCACATGCAGAATGGTCCAGAATTCAAATGCTAGGGAATTTTCCCCGCTTGGCAGCGAGAAAATTTGAGGAGAAAAAATCCGAAAAATAGTTGCGACCTTCTTCAAGCCGGTGTCCAACTATTTTCCTCGAAAGAACAACCTAAAAACTTTTTGCCGATTTTCTAGGGACACCGATATGCGGAAATCTCGGCTATTCCCCTGTGCCGCAGGCAGTCCGCTAAAATGGTCGCAACTGCGGAGTTCTTCCCATATCTCCGCTGTATCAAGTGGAAAAAATCCCCAGTTGTTCAATGCTATAATATTTATTTGTGTCGGTCATTTGGAAGAATCAGTAATATAAATTCTGCGCCGACTCAAGGAAATAAGTGAAAAAGCTGGCTTGAAGGTTTTCGTAGTTATTTCCACCACCTTTTTTTCTTAATTTTCCTTCTCACATCCTCTTACACCTATACAGACAAATCTTCCCCGCATTTGTTTTCCAAAAAAGATCTGCAAGCCGGCGCTTTTTTTTCAGGGTTTTTTCAAACTAACTTGACTTAAAAGAAGTGGCGCTCAGTTCCTTCTTGAACGGTGATTACCAGGAATGGTCAAGGAACAGGGCTTATTGACGCTGGATTTCACTTCGTGGCACATGTCTTTGTGCATTGACGGTCATTCATGGTCTAATCAAAAGGATGACCGAGAATAGTGGTCAAATTCGAGCAGACCACGAAGCGGGTAGGGAATGTTGTGATAAAAGCCGACCTCACTTAAGAAGCCAATTGTGCTACAGTCATACCGATAATGTGTTCCTGTTATTCATGTCTTTTGACACATTCTAGGAAGATAAAGTTGCGCACACCACTGCATTGAACTCAAGCCCAATTACAGTGTTATGGCAAAAGTTATTGCACATCGTTAGCTCAATTATTTCTCCACCAGAAACCCATGCTTCCTCGCACTCCCTTCTGTGCCGAATAGAGGAAGGTTAATTGTAATTATGGGTTAAGACCGGGTTTTTGACGAGGCTTTCGCTTAAGGTAGTACGCCTTTGAACTCACTTTTAAAAAATGCGAGCCGACATATATCCCCCTATTGTGACAATATTTTCTGCTGAATCTTCTAACTGCTAAGTAGTGCCTTACCGCCTATATGATTGATTAAGCGCAGTGAGTGCTCCTTCCGAGTGTAGTTTCTATTCCCGGCAAAAACGTTATATGAGAAACCTGGACCAAAACGCCACAGAGCAATGGCTGAAATTCATGAACAGCCTTAAGTATGGGCCAAGTTTAATTCTGCGTGATCGCCCAGCTATCGTGAAGGTGAAGAAATATCTTATTCTACCCATAACAGCATTTAAGAACAATTTTTTCAGCTAATTTGCTCGGAAACTGCAGACTTAACCAGTGCATTTGACAGTGCCGAAAATTCGTACTAAAACGCGCTTAAATTTAGTGGCTATAATGTAAATTTCCGAGGAGGCACTGTAACTAAAAAAATAGTTGACGTCCACACTACTGGATAGGAACGCGGAAAAAATACATTCCAAGTGGAGTAAAATAAGCTAGGAAACAGTGTATAGTAGCAAACAATGCACAGCAACTTAAAGGCAGTGTCTCAACTCATGTTGGGTGCCGAGATATTCACAGATTCGTATCCAGCTCGGAGCGCTGATTCCAATGATGTGCTTGATGTCAGAAAACACCATCAAAAACCCCTACTTTTAAGGCAAAATTGGATACAGGAGCGGACGAGTTTTCTTGCTACGTAGCTAGCAAAAGCGGAGCTGAGAAGCTGAGATTGCACCTTAAAATGAACTTCTCAGCAGCAGCTATTATCAAACAAACAAACGTTTCCGTGTTGAAAAATCATGCCGCACCCTCAGCAAGCTCTCACTGCGGAATGAACTCTCTCGTCCACTGGCCGAGAATTTCCAAATTCTCGGCCAAAGAAACCCGTAACTTATGGGGTTTTCGACGTTTCTAGGAAAAACAAAGTACATCGTTGTGCTTAGCGGCTCGCATTCTTTCGACTGACGAACTTTGTCCCTGAGGTGAGACACTGCCTTTAAGCAGCCCCCTCCCCTCTTCACCCTCCCGTACAACAACCGCACTTACCGTCCTTCAAGACTACAACAGATTTGAGGTGCCACGTTCACTGTTGTTCCTTTGAAGCGCAATTCAATCCCGCGTTGATTTTGTAAATTAATGCTCGACTGTGCACGCAGACACGTAATACCACGGTATTAAAAGGGTTTAAAGGCAGGGGTCCACCTCATTTTCGTAGTTCAGCTAACAGCAGATTCTGCATCTACTCGGCGCGATGGTTCCAATGGTATACATAAATTGTCTCAGAATGGTCTATAAACCCGTCTTCCAGGACGGGGTCTGTAACAGTTTGCCAACCCGAATTGACATGTGAAGCCGTTGATCTTATCGATTGGACACGCCAAGACTCGTTGACCGACGCGGCAGCCGTGGCAGGCAGCCAGCACAGCTTGGAGCGATCCGCCTCCGCGCTCCAGATTTTTAGCCAGTTCGAGCCTTTCAAAAATGGGGATTTCGTCGCTTCGGGATTAAATTCTTTGCAGGGTTCACTTGGCCCAAAAGTAACGTGGCACACGGGTCCGAGACAAAGCGCCGCGAAGCGGCGCTTTGGCTCGGTTTATACATATACTGTCTGTTCCAAAAATCAGAGCAATTCAATGTGTTTTGTTTAATTACACAGAATGCATTTTATCACACGCTAAATCATGGAAATTGGCGCTATCAATCGACGATCAATAGCTGGAAGCGCGCCAAAACATGTCTCGTGTATAACAACGTGGCGAGACTTACCTCATCTTGGCGGATGGCCAAGTGGCAAAATTTGTGAAAAAGACAGTACCCTGAAAGGTGAGGCTCTAGAGCATTCCAGAGTAGATCACAACAGATCAATAGTAGATCAAACATTCTAGATCACCTCATACATAACAGTTAAGGTCCTACAACAAAGTTATTGGGTTTCTGCACGACTAACGAAAAAATGTGTTGTCTTATAGTTGCATTGGCCATAGTTATACAATTTACATGCACTTCTGTGCCTCATAGGTTATTATGTGAGCACGATTTATTAGGCCTGACGTTTAAACTCTACGTCGCCTTCGGAGGCCTGAAAGCGGTTCAAGGTGGCATCAGTGGGCTTAGGTCAAGATTTTATAATTTCAATTTTTCTTTGCCCCATAGTATTATGTATAACATTAGGCTGATACGAAAATAATGCACATTTTTCATTGCATCATCTTTGTGGGAGAAAAAAAATCGTGTTATTCTCATCATCTCACCGAACAACGTATTTTATGCCCGCTGTAACAGCTTTATTGATTTTGAACGAACACCCACACTTTTTCTTGGATTTTTTTTTGTCCTGCAGTGGAAGATGCCAAAGTGGATTCACTTCTCAAACTTACTTCTGCGAGCAAAAAACTCGGCGGCACTGTAGCATAAACCGCCTAGAGTGCCACCATGGTTCCGGTTACATACTTCGAACATTCCAATTGAACAAGTAACACATGAATTTGAAAGGAATGTAATGGTTGTCTTAATAACTACATATTTAGATTGTCAACCCAGTATCGAATATTTCCGACGAGGATGCGGTGTTTTACGATGAACAGAGCGGCAAGTCCTTCAGTGCCCGCAGGGATTCCATCCAGGTTCTATTTGAGCACATTTTTCTTGTTATTCCACTGAACATCGATGCCTATAAATAGAATATTTTGGAACTACGTATTTGAGTATTTTGTAAATCCTCTTTCAGTTTCCTATCGTCTTCACTTCAAATGTGGTTTCCATGCAATACACTCGTTCCTATGGGCCTCCAAAACTCATAGTACTAGTCCTATTTCTCGATGGTACGGTGATTTTCTTAGGTTTTCTGACCTCAGAGATGCAGATGTCTTTGCTTCTCTTTCTTCAGAAATGCAGCTCCTGTTATGCTTTCCTGTTTTTTTCTTTCAGCCCAAGAATATCTGGATCGATTTGTTCATCTGTACCAATCAGTTGTGGAGGACAATCAGTACGGTATCTCATCGGTCCACTACAGTAACCTATCGTATTCTGATGGCACGATCACGAACAGATGGAGCAATGAGAAGCTGTGGTTCCAAAAGGTATGACTGGTTGCTTTGAAAAATTGATTTATTCGGGAACCTAGTCTAACCAATAGAGGGAGCGTATAGCCACACCTCTATTGTTTTTTCTTCTCGTTGTTTGCATTTTAGTCTCGCGTTTCTTTTAATTTAAACGAAATTATACCCTGGATATTCAATTTGCTGCTTGAATTCCAGATTTATTCTCCAAATAAATTAAGTAAACTCAGAATAGAATCATTTCGAGAGAATTAAATAAGCTGAGATAATTCCTGAGCGGGTATAGTTGCCCGCCTGTGATTGGATAGCCACGCCCACATTCAGAAAATGTGTATTCACTGGAGCATCTATTTACGCCCGACGTCTTCTGCTCAACTGTACAATGGCCGCAATTCTTGGATAATTTGCTGCTTTTTCTGTGATGACTTGACGTTCATAATTGAAATTCCTGTTACAAAGCATCGGCTCATCGCCAGCTGCTATTGGTTGCGCCCATATGGCACGCCCCCTTGTCATGTTTTGAATGCGTGCCCATACGTGACGACTCGCAGTAGTGCAGGGAATCTCACCTTGCACATTTAGCGCGGTTGATAGGCTGGTAGATAGACAAACAGACAAACAAACAAACAGGCAGACAGACAGACAGACAGGCAAACAGACATTCTCTGGGGCAAAAAGAATAGTACGGTATGGTTGGGTGGAATTTCTATGATTTCAAAGCATTGAATTTTTGAAGGTGGCAATGGTCTTGAATGGAAGAGTATGCAAAATCTGTTAGTTGTCGCAAAAATACAGAGTTACAGGTAAACTTCACTCGGAACTCTGAAGCCGTCATCTGGATCCACTCTCCACAACATGAGGTCCTGCCGAACACCCCTATTTCTGAGGTCCGCAAATTTTCGTAGCAATGTGGGTCCTGTCTGGAAAATAAAAAAAACATTGCACTCGCTTAGATCTACTACCACCTGGACAACTGTTCCATCGCTTTCAACCGTGGACCCGTAATAGAAACCCATAGAGACCTCTTCGCCTCGGCAAACGTGTTCCACTGGAATATCTGGTAAGTTCCGCCCATTCGACGTAACTCCGCCTATTCAGCCAATCACTAACCGCGTTTAGGTCCAACACTTTCGTGAACAATTCCAACAGCGGTGTAGCTGTTCGTCTTCCGGACACCTATGACCTACTTGCTAAGCAGGAGCACAGCTTTTGGGTGGGATACTGTGATTTTTGAGGGTTTTTCAACGGGTTAAACACTTCAAGTCCGCAATTACAGATGACTGAAAATCGTTTCGAAGGCAACGACAATCTATACATACTACTAGACGGCTACTATGCTTTTGCGAATATTTCCTCCAATAATTTCACGGATAACTATTCGTATGGTGGCCTTATGGAGCTTAGAGGCATGGAAAAGAAGCTGGTTATGGAGCGGAATCGATTTTTGACTAATAAGGTAAGCCACAGAAATCTGCAAACTTTCCTTAAGATCGATATATCGATTGGTGAGGTTGTAGGCAACGTGGCTGGTAAGAATGGGAATCACATCACAGTCTGTGAGGAATCTGCTCGTCAGCGCGTTCATACAATACAACTACTTCCTTCATAACTATTTCATCAAGGTAGGTAACTTCAGGATGTTCATTGGCATTCTTATTTTTCAATAAGAAAATTATTCCATGGTTTTCTGATGCAAATTTTTTATGTTGTCGACATTTCCCATGAAATTTCTGGATAAGATTTCAAGCAGTGTGAAGAAAATTTCAGGCCAACGAGGACTACGTGGACTCCTGGCCTAGATCCTATGCCGTTGGAGTCTTTGGTTCGCAAAAAGCCGAAATCCATTTCAATCAGTTCAAAAATCCTCTTATGGACTTTGAGGTGATCTCTGGATGCAAGGTAACCGTGCTGTAAGCACTTTTTTCTGGAAAATCCGCAAAACTTGGATCTTTGTAGTGTCATGTTGTTCTCTATTGTTCGTATGTTACTACTCAATCGAGAATTTTTTTAAAATTTTCCTGGATACCTGGGTTGTTGGGTGAATTCTTGGGTGAACTTCTGTGTGGAGGTGCAAGATATCAGTAGAACTCTAAAGGCAATTCCCTGCCCCAGGGTATTTTTGTAGCGTTCAAAAAAATAATTGAACGAGTTCGTTCTTAAATATTTCCCAGGATCCATTCTCTTATATGTGATCTAGCCGTCTTCTTATTATTTTCGATCATCATATTAGTCATCTAGTTATTATACATATTATAACGAAAGAATATTTTGGGAATTTAGGGTCTCTGCGTAGAAAAAAACCCATTTTATTACACCTCTCCCGAAACTAGAAAGGTTAACTTCCAAAAAATATATTTTAATAGTATAATCCAAGCATATTCGTACTAAATGAATCATTGTAATACGACATTTTCCTTTTTCAATTCCACATTTTCTTCATTTTATTTTTCTGTTTAAAAAAATTGACGTTTATCCAGCAGTAGCATTCCAAATCTCAGGGAATTTGAATGGGACTTGCCGAATATTTTGCTTTAAAAAATTGTCTATGAGGAGAAACTGACGGAAAACCCGTATTTCTTCGCCTCATTAATATTTTAAATTCAAAACCTTCGTGCAATTTAGTCCTGAGAAACGTTTTCAGTTGAATTTTTCAAAAAAATCCAGTTCTATTCGTTTTGAGGAAAAATGGATGACAGGGGCGTTATATTCACGAGACATACCTTAGACACGCTATTGATTTAGTATGTATCGATCGATGATCGAATGAATGTCTCGTACAACTGGTGGGGAACCGGCAACGACGCTGAAGTCGCTCAGAGAGTGTTCGACTTCGATGACTGGAACACGTTCACTCTGGCCGACTACAGCCCGTTCTACGTCACCAACGAGCTATTCATCAACTTCTGGTGGCAGCCAAGAAAAGTAAGTCTGGTGACTTTGTACTGCGGCGAGCTGCAGCTGGAAAAGTGCAATTTTTCAGGGACAACTGGCTAACGCCTCGTACAGTGAGCCGTCTGTGTATGATTTGAAGGGTCGTATGTTCGAGTCGAAGAATTTGACGCTAATAAGGGAGCGATGGCATCAGTTTCCGCATTACTACAAGGTAAGCAAGGAGTGAGAATGGTAACAGAGACGATGGAAGGATGAGCGAGAAAGAAGAGCGGAAAAAAGAAAAAATAGCTGCAAAATTTCCCAGAATTGTTTCAAGGGAATTTCGATACAGAATAAGAAGAAACAAGGTAGATTAGTTCGAGTATACCTAGATTGACACACATAGTACGCCAGTAGAATGCAGGTCCATGGTGCATTACTCACGTTACCCATAGTAAATGTGAACCCACATTTACGCTTTACCTCATACCTAACACCAATGTTTTGTTTGTCACTTTTAGGGCACCTCGAGACAGTAGATGAATAAATAGATGAGCATAATGCTTGCGAAAGGTTTACCATGAGGATGATATTGCCATCTACCTTATCTTATTTCCTGAGACGAACCAGCTCATTCTGGATATTGAACCTAACTGAGTATCTATAGATGTTCGGGTGCACAGATGCTCAAATTTTTAAAATCTAACCATCACAATTTGAACACTGTCTTCGGCTACTTTAAACATTTGCCACTAAGTATTAAATATCAGTGTAAATGTTGGCGTTGGTGGTTTTTTTTTGTTCTTACTTTTTCACTAGGTTTCGCTGTGTTTTGTTCACTTCTCATAAACAGCACGTTCATGTAACGTACAACTAAAATAGAAATAAAACAGGATAGTCACTCCATGCGAGTGAAAAAAAGGCTAGAGGGAAATTTTTACGGTTTCAGCCTTTTCGCCCGTATCGCATCACCCGAGACTTGACGATTATGCCCGGAGCGACGCTTTGGATAGAAAAAGGTGTAGAAGTGCATGTGTGGCCGAATGTGCGCATTCTGGTGCTGGGAGACATCATCGCTGATGGAACCTACTGGGAGCCCATTAGGTAATCCTATACCTTTTTCCTTTGAAACGTGCTTTGCAGGGAAATCCTGGATTCGTCCACATTACAGCTATATTTTCCCACTTCTGTATGTTCAATAAATAATTTAAACCCATTACAGATTCAAACCAATAAACACCACCGAATTCGATGAGATGCGCGGAAAAGTTGGAACGAGATACAAACGAAGCTCTGGATTCCTGCGGCGCTATAAGCGAAGTGATGTTGGCCTAAGAGTGGAGCGATGGCTGAGGAAAAGGAGAGCTAACAGGTTACTTTGTCTGACATTATCCTTGGTTTAAGAATAGCACTCAGGCTTACATTTTTCTTGTGAATCTGCACTAGGCCTAATAAGTCGCTGGTAGCGCAGTACTAGAGCCTTCAACGCTCAGTTTTCAATTTAGAGCCCGATCTGACGATGTCTACTATCAGTTCCCACAGCTCCATCGAGAAGACCCCTTCTATCAACGTTTCTCAGTGCAACTGTCCGCTAATAGCTCGATGCCTGGACGTGCAGGATTTTTGCAGGTGAGCCTCCTTTGGTATTTACGTTGAGGACGTATCGTTGACCTTACATATCTCGGTCGCAAATCGATTTAATTCTAAAGCTAATGCCTTTCCTTGCTAATTTCTGGAAAATATCTCTATGTATGCTTTTTCAGATTTACAACGCAACCACCGGCGAAGTAATTCCATCTTGTGACAGACAGTTTACTGTAAGAAACGCGCAGGTACTGTACATCTTTCAGCCATAGTTACTTTGACGTACTGGCCACTTTTCAAAAATTACATAGGATTTTTCCTCAAACGCGCGGCATTTTACGCTAGAAGTCGTAGCGCAGGCGGGAAATCAGAGGCGTGGCCACCTCTCTGCATCTCTGATCAACTCTATGATTGGTTGATTGTGTCCGGGAGTATTCAAGACTGCAGTGAGGGTTTTAGAAGATGCAGATAAAGATGTGAATAGATCATACCTGGCAGTTCATAGCAGGATTGGCTAACATAGCTCCTTCGCTGTTTTTTTTTTTTGGGGGGGGGGGGGGAAGGGATGGGGCACGACTTCCATGCCGTAGCACGGATTTGCCATTGAAAAAGTCCGATAATTATTCTCACTGTCAAAAATAAAACATAAATATCTGGTTTTGAGCATTTGGCGCTAGCGAAGCTGGTAAAAACTCAGCGAGAAGTAGCATTTGTTCAGGACACAAGCAGTACAATATGCTTTCAATTAACATATTTTGCTAATCTTCACCTTCATACAGATGCATCTGACTTGTGAACATTGTCAGGGACCAGTTCTCGCCTTACAAGATCGGTCTTTCATGAGCTCAATACTATATTCTGTTTTGTTTTAGGTGGTTTGCCGTGAATTAGGCTTTGAAACCATGAATGCCTATCATTGGCTAACACCCCGATGGGAATACAACCCACAAGTACGTCTAGTTAAAACTTACGTGGAACCGCGAGAGTGCAGGGGAAACGAGGAGAGTTTAGACAGGTTCGTTTTTTCCTCCGAAAATGATAATTTCAAACAAAATTGCGGAGAATTTCAGATGTAACCTCCGACTAACTGGGAATGACTCTCAGTGGATGTGTATGGATAACGAGCATTTCAACTACATCTATTGTGGGAAGAAATCAACGTTGGATCCGTGAGTGATCTTTGATTTCTGAACTCTGATTTCTGTTCTCTTCATAGTTTATTTATCGTGTGTGATACGTGAAGCAACTACTTTTTGAAATTTGAAAAATGAGGTCTCAAAATGAGAACCAGTTCTCTAAAATTTTAGTTGCAAGCCTCATGTTCTCAAATTTCCCCTACGAAATTATTCGTACCCGTTTCCTTTTTTAAAAAAATCGAGAAGTTCCAAAAATTGGCTGTTTATTTCCAGGATGTACATCGGAAGCTGGGGTGGTGTCAGCTTCGGACGAGCATCCCTAGAATTAGATCAAATCCCATCCAAAGGTAAGGTATCTCTAACGTTTCCTATCTGTTCGCTAATCGATATATCGATTTTCCAGATGCCTCTGTGCTTCGAAATGTGGAGATCGTGGGAGGTGGATCTGGCCATAATGACAGTTTCCAATCTGCTGGACTGCAGCTGTTCTATAGATCACCTATTATCGATCATGTGAACGTGACTAACAGCAGCATGCATGCTATACAGGTACGTAGGTGAAGGTGGTCCTGACACGAACAGATTCTGAGATAGAGGGATTATACTTAAAATAGAAAATCCTCTTTCATTTCCCGTTTAATTGAAGAGTTTCTTCCGCGCAGCAGTAAAATTGCGCCGGCGCACAAGTGTCAGAAGAAACTGGCTAATAGTGGAGTGGCTACGCCACGCCCATTCCCTCATTGCGATCAATACCTCGTATTTAGTATTGGTTGTATATCACAATCAGCCCGACAAACCATTCATAATTCGCGTTGATTTCTCTGAAATATATTTTTTTACTCTGGTGCGTGTGTGTTGTATAACCGACCAATAGCGAGCTCGTCGGGCCACACCCCTCCCCGCATTCCGAATATTTTATCTGCCATAGTATTTTCTGTGGCGCACTTCAAGTGTAGACAAAAAATTAAATACACTAGACACAAAACATATAAAATATAAGAGTTCTTGAGCAGACTATGGAATAAATCACTTCTTTAGGTGGTCTCGCCACGAGAAAAGGTGATCCTAAACATGGTGAATGTGACAAACAATGGAGGCATAGGCGTCAGTATCACTACGGCCAGCATTCAAGCTGGGAATTCTAATGCAGGTAAGCATCTGAAAATTTTCAAACTATTTCTGGTAGGAAAAGGGTACCAAGCATACTGGAACATCTGAATTTCTTGGCACAATTCAATTTTCTGCAACGACGCAACTGCTGACGGTTTCAGCGCATAGTCCATAGCAGTTTTGTTTCCCAGTTTCCAACATATTACTGAAGCTTCAAACATGAACTGATCTGTGCGGAAAAAACCCGCTCCCAATTTATTGTTCCACTGCCGCATCGCAGCCGCACCGCAGAGTCAGCGATGCGGAAACGAGCGGAACTATAAACCTACTATCGATGCCTGTTTCATACCCTTTTTTAAGACAATAAAAATGTTAGAATTGTGCTGTCCCGGAACCTACTATGCTATCCTGCACGAGTACTCAGATCCAAGCCAAACAATAAAAATGTTATTTAACTGATGTACGACACTTGAAAAATCCTGCGTTCCAAAAAATGTCGTGTTTATGACTATTACTTTTCTTAGAGTAACTTTGAGTTCAGAAATAAATAAATAAAAATACAGGAGTAAATAGACTTTGGTAAGATCTTATCTTCTTTTGCTCCCAAACATCCTTGGAAACATGAATGTTTTTCAATATTATATCCTACAACCTTTATTTTTATTATGTATCAACTCAAGCACTGCTCCCCCTACCTAGACATCCCATTCCAACCTCTCACAATACCGTACTATTCGCTCGGCATGGTGGACATATGCGCTGCGAATAAGATGCTCCAAATCAACAACAGAGTTCTGGTGAGTCTATCGATTTATTGATAGAGGGGCTTAGGGTTGACCTATGCCTATATTCAATGGATATTCAGGTTTACTACAAATACGACTCGCTGCCAGTGGATTGCGTGAAAATCTTCTCTTCTCCGGGTCGGAAAGTCGCGTTTCGTTTCCTGCAGGTTAGCCATTAAACCGCTATTTAGAGTTATTGCTAATTATTTCGCGGAATTATCGATAGTTTTGTTTATTTCTACCAATTTTTCTTATATCTAGGTAAACCTATACTCGTCACCAGCTGATCTTGGTAGATCAGACGCACTCAGGGTGTACGCATCCATAGCCTTCATGCCGGTAACCCTTTTGGCTGAATATCGGTAACTATAATTCTTACTTTTCGCTTATGACCTAATAGTAATTGCTTCCCTGATCGCTTTTCTGCAGGTTGGATCGTGAATCTACCCCGTTCTCGAAGGCAGTAAGTGCTGACGTTCTCGCCTTACACTTTCGTGGTACGGCCGCTGACGGAGAGTATGGATTCATCGCGGAGATCTCAAGTATTCCAAGTAGCCCTGATTCAAGTACGTACTACTACCGGTGTCCTGCCCCATATCTGTTATACCAGATACTCAGTAGCAGACGCAGGGGGCACCCCTCCCCCCCCCCCCCGAGAATGGGTCGCCAAATTTTCGAAATTACTTTACAATACAAATAAAAATCTTGTATTAGTTTATTTTCAATTGTTCATCTGTATTATTATTATTAATATAATTTTTATTTGTTATTTATTATTGTAATTAATATTTCTATTATTTTATTTTCCATCTGGGTCCCCAAAGCGGCGGAGACCCCACTTTTTTCCCACGCCCCCCGCCCACTTTCTGCGTCCGCCACGGCAGATACTGTACTATTATATGCTACTAACAAAATTCCTACTCAGGCGCCGTGGAGCAGGTTATTCTCCGAGGGTCACGAATCGACAATAATGATCGAGGAGCTGTTGTCTATCAGAATACTGGGGAAATGAGTCCAGCTGTCGTGATTGGTGAGTTTAGTGAAACATTGCCAACGAATAAATAAACAAACAAATAAACAAATTCTGTGAAAATTCTCTATGTTTATAGACCAAGATTATTAGTCAGAAACTTTACAGTAGTACAATAGAAGATTGTTAATTTCAATAAAGCTAACACGAAGATTTGAGCAAGAGCTTCATTCTCAAGGTTAACGCATAGGGGACTCTTACTATCATAGCGAACATGAAGGCATGAAAAACGCATTTTGACAAAGATTCACGTCAGCTTTTGCGAAAATATGGAAAAATTGTGTGATAATTGCTGACATCTATTAGAAAAAAACACAGGTCGGCCTACTCACTACAACTTGAGAGGCGTGGCCCATCGCTAAAATGTTGACCTGGTATGAATCTGGTGGCAAAATTGCGGCTTTAAGATTTTCCCGTTCTCCTTCGGCCCAGACGGGTTTTCTGCTGTTTTTCTTGCGCCGTAAAGGCGAGAATTGTTCCCTACTTCATCTATACCAACACTAGCTAGTGCACACATCATGGTAATTGTTTACAAAAGTTGTTTAACCTTCCTTTCACAGTTTCTGACTCTTTCATCCTCAAAACTTCTCAGACTTTTAAATTTCATTAATTTGCTAGCGTTATAAGTTTAATTGCTGTTGGGCCTTGGGTAAGAAATAAGGTTGTTTTTTTCTCATTACCAGTTTGGAAATGTATAAGCATTTTTTTGTTTTTTTTTTGTTCTTTTTCCTTACGTAACTTCAATTTTTTTCCATTTCTAGAAGAATGCTCACTCAGTCGCAATGGCATCCATCTCTTTGGGAATATATCCACATCCTATCATGCTGTGGAGCTTCATCTCCACAACACTATGGTATGTAACGCTATATTTTTGCTGTCATACATTTCATATTGCTCGTTTCACTTATTCATTTCTCTCTTTTAGTTCCTGCTATTCCGAGGCAACTCTTTGGCGTACAATAGAGGCGGCCTTCTAGTGTCAGCTAGGTCTTCATCGGCTGTCGCTCGCCTGAATGCCATTGTCAAGAACAATTTGTTCACGTGGAACAGTAATAGTACGACTGTGGCTTTGTATGGGAACAACTATCAGGTAAAGCATTCGCTCATTCGTTCGTTCCATTATTTTTATTCGAATATTGATTATTTGTATGTTTATGTGTTTGTTTATTCATGTAGTAATCGTTTAAGATGGTCACGATGCTGAACAATATCATCTCACACAACTATGCACTTTATCACGATACGATGAAAATCCAGGATATGTCTGTAAATTTGACTCGAAATGTCTTCTTCGCCAATACTGGACTCCATACAGTGGATTCGCATGGGTAAGAACTATTTTATTGCCTTCACTGTGCTTATTTTTCAAGAGAATTTCTGTAAAAGACCCACATTGGGTGCTTCTTACACTTGCTTTTACTTGCCAATGCCTAATAATTGATGTGTCATCTCCATGCAGGTATGGTGGTATAAATTTCAGGTATTCTCGCATAACCTCTGAGACGCAAACGTTCCTCTATAATAACTTCGAGGACAATATCGCCTTAGGTCATGGACATCAATATATGGTAAGCCCACGAACATTTGCGTAGTGTTTGGGTTTTATACATGAATTTTTCTGGATATACCGAGGAGTTTATGTTGACCCATTTCTTTTTCAGGAACAGTTCGGTTACTTGCCTGAAAGGGAACATGACGAGTTTTTGAGAAGACCAAGAAGACAGGTTAGCGTCTGCGGGTTTATGTTTCTCACTTGCTTCACGGTTTATTTTCAAATCATTTTCTTCAAACGTTCTGACGTGAGGGGTTGAAGCACTATTTTTTAAGCCCTCGAAATTATTCTAAATTATTTATGGTCCCTATTTTTATAATTCGGTGGTACTTTCCTGTTTTTGTATGCTTGTTCAGCTAGTCTTGCCTAAAAGGTAGTTGTTGACTCGTTCTCTTCCACTGATTGAATTTTTACCAGTTTTTTCGCGAAGCTGCTCAGACAATTAAAAATCTATGAGCACTTGAAAGGAATTCATTTTTCTTGTTTGCTGGTTTCTTCTTTCCCCCCCCCTTGTCAGGAGATCTTTGGAATCTTCTCACTTGATGTAATTCTTGCGTGTTATAGGTGTTCTTTCAGGTCATAACCCAAGAAGGAATATCGTTTGACTGGTGGACTCATGTGGGCACGGAGACGGAGAGGTATCGCAGCACAATCCTTGGTAAGTTTTGAACAACTGGATCAATAATCTGAATATGGAACTTTTTCTTACGACTTCTTATGCAGATTTCTATAGCTGCCTAAATCTAGCAACAAGAGATTGACCTCATCCGGTTTATTTGAATTTTCACAGGAATTCAACATCATCTCCTTGCTTACTTCCTCCGAAAAGCTTTAGAAAATGACCTAATAGTGCCGTATGGTCCGAAATTACTAAAAACAACGTTAGTTCACGCGGCATTTGGACATTGACGCTCTATTTTTAGCTGGCAGCTCGCAACAAAGCTACCGCGGAAATGTGTTCAACAATAAAAAGAATCCATATGAGTTGACTACCACAAAACGAACACAGTAAGTTACCTTTTAATTTGTATGGGTGTGCGTACCAAGTAGGATTTCCAGGTCGAACCAATACATAATTCAGATACGACATTGGGTCAATAGATGCACGTCTAAACTACTGGGGATATCCTGGTGTGGAAAGTGTTGCCGCTGGAAAAATCAGGGACTTCTCTGACTATCCTTACCTAATCAAGGTATTTATTCGGAACATTAATAATATGTAAAGTGATTTCAAGTCTGCATTTATGTAAATACTTGATCGGATCCGTTGCTGTAGGTCGATTTGCAATATCGTATGTCCTGATATGTTTATTTCCAGGTCGACTACCAACCGGTGCTCGAGTCAAACTCCTCACTGCTGGAAGGAGACTGCCCAGCAGGCTGGTTCCAAGCAGGCCTGGAAGAGTTCAAGTCCTGCTTTTTGTTCGTGGGAGCAGCTGCCACGTACACTGACGCAACGCTGTACTGCGAAGCCATGGATGCGTTCGTTCCGTACTTGCGAACCGATGACGTTCGTCAGAAGGAGATCGCTCGACGGATCGATCAATTCAGTCAGCAGTACTTGACAGATCCAGAAAGATTTGATTCTTTTGCGGTGAGGATGTTGTTGGCATCGTATTGTTTAAAATGATTTATTTCCAGTTTTTTATTCATAATCAAGTCTCATGCTGTAGTTTTTTTTACACTAATCCTGGAATTATTCACTCTTCTAATTAGTAAAATTTCGTTTTGGACTTGGCAAACTGCCGAGTGGATATTGTTATCCACTTGGCCGTCACTGAACACTTATGCATATATGCATAAGGGATACGAATGGTTTAAAATTGTGTTCCTTTATGCTATTCTATCTACATTTTTTATTTTAGCTCCGATCAGATACGATAGTATGGATATCTTCCGTTACAATTCCATCTACCCAATGTGGTTGGCTTAGTGCCAGAACGGGAAAAATTGGCTCCCAAAACTGCAACAATCTATTGCCGTTTGTCTGCGAAAAAGGTAAATGCTTACACGCTTTTCAAGAACTAATAGAACATGTCATAAAACTCCCATAGTCCCTGAAAGTACTTCCGAGACTATAAAATCGTTCTAGGAACACAACCCTACGTAGAGCCGGTTCTTTGGCGAGCTGGCATTGTCGTGGCTGTCGTAATAATTGGCATTCTGGTGGCTATCTTGTTCCTATTGGCGTTATGCTGGTGCATAAAATCCAGGAGAAGAAACGAGGATATCATAGAAAGGAAGAACATCATCAGAGCTAGCATAAAATTGCAAAGGTTCATTTTTCTCCTTTTAGCATTGAGGAAGCCAATAAAAATCTTTCTTTTTCCTTCAGGAAAGCATCTGCTCAACGGGCAAAATCACTTCCGTCGCACGAATCAGCTAAAGCCAGTCTAACGTCGTCCACCATCAATGCCTACGGGGATCCGATGACTGCGCACAGGTTCGTAAATGGCAGTTTTTGATATAGTAGTTGTTTCGGAGAGGAATTGCCCCTAGTTTTATGGAGAAAGATTCCTCATATTTCAGAAATATGATACGTGGTCGTGTTACCAACTCTCGCTCTCCGACAGAGACTATGCGGACCGAATGCTCCGATTCGCTCTCTACTGATCGTACCTATGAAAGGACTTCGATTACAGACACGTCGAGGTCAGTGTTGATGGTACTTGGAGTTTATTGAAACCGCTTGCACTTTTTTACAGCTATTTCTGTATTTGAAATTGATCCGAGTATTATTCTTCACTAATTTCTCAATTTCGAACTGAAATTTCTCTGCACATAGCCTTTATCGCATTCTGTCACGATTGAACAAGTGAACCACTTCTAGTGGTGTCTGGCATTTTGTTCCAAATTCATCTCACTTCCTACTCTTCTATGGTGATTCGTTTCTCGCCTCTGATGGCGTTCTTTTTTAAACTCTCCAACGTATACTAGATTAGGTTAAGCTCAAAATTCTGAATATTCAGCATTTTGGATTGACTATCTAATCCTATTTATTCCGTTTTTCAAAAGAATTGTACGTTTCATATCACTTATCAGCTGCTTTTTCTGGCATGCTCTCCTTTTTCATTTCTTTTTTCAATCTTTTTTCCAGCAATCTCCAGTTTTTCTCCTCTTTTCGCTAATCTTTGCTATTGAATCTCATTATTCAGAATGACGTCATCTTACACTCCCACTTCCTACTCACGATCCAAGCCCTATAGCGATTTGTCATCTGAAGGCTACTACAGCGGTAGAATGTCATTGAGGTACGTTATTGCTGACTTTAGCAAACTAGTTCCGTGATGTATGTTTGCTGAAACATTGCGACCTTGTGAGCGAAGATTGCTGTGTAAATATTTGTGACATCGCAGTTTAAATATGATCTTGAAAGAGTATTAACATCATAACATAGTTTTTCAGACATAAAGTCTCATCAAATCCGAATCCGTACGAGGAGATCCCTGCGATGAATACGTTCCAGTCACCGAGCAAGGCCGCTCGTGATGGGGTCCGGTTGCGAGATCCACGTTCGGATACTACCTACTCTTCTACCATGACAGGGTCATGTTCGACTTGTCCAACGGAGTCAGGTTCGTGAAGTATTTTGATGTTTGGAGGTGTCCAGAATACTAAAATATGTGTTAGAAGAATTTCATACTTGCAAATTTGAGTTGGTTTCAAGTGGTTATTTTATTATGTAGAGGTTACCACTAAGTTATATGCTTCCATATGAAACTACAAGCTTTTTTTCTGGAGTGGATCGTATTTTTATTGTCCTCGATCGTATTTTTTTCTGGATTGTTGTCAGAATGTGACAACTCCGAATGGAGCTTATGCAGTTGCTTTTGCGTACTTGTGATCTAATCTATCTTATTCAGATTTGTAGTTCTATGTAGACGAGAACTGGTCCCCATTGGCTTCTTTTTCTTCTTGTTTTATTCGAAAGAGCCACTTCAACATTTGGTCGGCTACTGAGTCAGTTTCAAGAATTTGTGTTTAGAACGTGACTCGACGTTGACTGACGGTTCCTGGAGCGAGCAATCGTCTACCGTATCCGAGAGTACGGTACAAAATCGACGACTTTTACCACCTCGACCGGAACCGCCTCCCCGATACGAGTCGACACCTAGACTGGCACCGAGCCGTTCCAATCCGAACCTGCAGAGCTACCAGGCTGCTGGTTATCCCACTGGGCCGGCTCCACCCACTGGCGCTATTCCATATCGAGGAACGATGGCCGCTACTCCCCAACGATCGCTCGTAAACCTCTATAATCCCCTTGCCGATTCACCTGGGCGGTCAAGAAAACCAGTGATTGAAACTGCTATGTGATACTCAACTCCTTACTTAAGTGATTAAATAGTATTTAGTAGTTATTTATCGGTTTTCCGCATGATTGTTGCACATTTTTGTGATCTTTCATATCGAGCATTGCCTTTGCCAGCTCATATCACTAACTATCACTGTCTTTACACTTAACTCAGGGTATTCGCCTTTGTTTTACGTTATGTCCTTCGTGATGATGGCATTTTCTCTTGCCGCTAGTTAGCATTTCATTTGCGTTTCACTTATCTCTGTGATTTCTGCTGCGTATGCTGCACTGTTCACTCGTTATTGTACACATCTGTCGTTTTGATGAGGTTAAATCGTTGTGTCCTACCACGAAAATTGCCTTGATTGAGGTGAAAAACCAGGGTAAACTCGTCTCGAACACATTACTTTGATTGTGCTGGCGCGTCGAAGAAAATGTGGCCAGCGATGTTTTGGCTGTCGTTTCGAGGAATATGTCGGCGATTGATTTGAGGGGCAAATATTCGAGCAGTTGATGCTGTTTTTTCTTGCTCCAGGAAAGGGTTGGAGTTGAAGAGTTTGAACCTTATCTTCTTATCTGTGTTGTTGGAAGTATAGAGCCTGCTCTATTGCACAACATTGTGTTTGTACCTTGTGTACTAAAGATTAACCCTGTTCACTTGGCATAAAAGCAGATGCGACTGCTAAAACTGCGATTGGGGAGCTATTCCTTCTTCAAATTGCGTTTTTTCATTATCTTGGACAAGGTTGTTTTTTTCTGTTCTCATCACCAACATTTTGAACGAGTTTTCCGGGGCTTAGCCAAGTTTTTTTTTTTCAAATTGGGTTGCTTGGAGAGTGCGCCTACGAATACGTCTGCAATTACGACCTGGACGCGGTGTCGGCCAGTTGATCAGCTGGTTCGATCGTTCGAAGGACGTCACGGGGGGGGGCTTATTACGGGATTTGTCTTTATTTCTCCCACTACTCAGAATTTGGAGAGAAATTAGCTATCAGGTGTCGTCTGCATCGTCTTTCAATTAACCGAACCAGCTGATCTTCCTAGATCCACGAATGTTCCCGAGAAAGCACTTATCTAAGCGCAAACTGAGGATGAACGAGTTTGTCAAGCGAAAACCGGTGCATATTTTTTTAAAAACTTCGCCCATCAGCAGAAGAAAATGAATATTGCGGCCATAAGAGTACAGTGATTTTTGCACACCAAACCAGTCGTTCCATATTACTGATAAGATTACAATCTTCCTGGGAACGTTGATGAGTCCTTCAACTGTACGGACTATTGTTTTCGAAAATATCGAGCTACTCGAGAATTCTCCCAATTTCCTCGCTGTAGGTGGACACAGGGAGGGGAGGGGAGGATTTGCTTTACTAAATACTTGAAAATTTGAACTAGCTCATCTTTAATTCTCTATGAACTAGCTCATCTTTGATTCCCTACCACTGTTACTACTTGTCATGTGTTTAACTGCCTAATATCAAAATTAATTTTGTCATCGTTCTTCTCCTTAAAATCTTGGTGATCCTGCTCCACAAAAGCGGGGCACCCCAGATTTTTTTCCACACTCCCTCCCCCTGTCTGTCCGACACCTAGTTTTTGATATAATTTCTTAGTGGAAGCCAGCGCATTGGAAGGGGTGTCAAAATTACTTGACAAGGTCCCCAAAATGGCGCAGAAATCCTAGTTTTTATTCCACTTTCACCACCCCTTCATCTGTGGCTGCCCTCCCCAGTGGATTGTTCCTACTCTCTATGGAGCTTTTGGATTGACTGACTACGCAGCACTTTTCTTGCCTTTGCCAATTTACTTGCTCTTACTGAAATTTGCTGTTATTGGGTTACGTTTGCACTTAGGAGGCGGTTTGTCGTGCTTGCACTTCTTAGGTTCTTGCTTTCTTCCAAATCCGTTAATTTCCAGGAAAAAGCTTGATTTCAATTAGATTTGGACATGGATTTTGGGAATAAATGGACGAATTTGGACTGGTTGCGGAAATAATACGCAGGCAAATTGATGCTCAGAAGCACAAAAGCGTCTGTTGTGCCTCTGTTTTTCAAAAACTCGTGTCTTGTATGGCTGTTTGGTTGAGAAGAGGCTGTTTGGTTGAGAAGATCACATGGAGGTTAGAACAGAGAAATAAATTCATCAATCAAATTAAAGAGGAGTGAGGGAATTCTGGAAAAAGCTTTTCTGGAATATATAGATATATCTTCTCGAAAGGCGTTCGAGCTTCATAGATTATCCTGGCCCAGCAACTCATGACTATCCATACTATTCAGTTCATCCACGAGCAATTGTTACACTGGCACGTGAGTCACATGCGGCCGGCGTTGATCGTTTGTTGTGCGGTTGTTGTGCTCTGTCTGCTCGTGACGAGTGGCGAGTTTATCGAATTATCGTGTTAGCTGTCGAATTTGCGACGGTTAATGTGTTCCTCTACGTTGAAACGAGAACTAGTCCCCATCCAGGCCGTGCCAAAGACTCTTAGGCGCTTACCTAGTGTCTTATCGTGTCCGATCAGGGTTTTATCCACGCTGATAGGGGTGAAGACAAGGGTGGTGTCGAAGCGGCATGAGCCGTCTGCGCCCCGCCCATCTCCCCCGTTCGACCTCCAAAACATGTGACTCCCCCCCTCTCGCGTTTATAATTTGCCACCACCACAAAACCAGCTGTAGCCCATCTCCTCAGTTTCTCACCCGACATCATTGGAAACTCGTCCGTTTTCACCTGCCTTAGTCATTTCTTTGTCATCATATAGTTTTTCTTTTCCTTTTTGCTAGAGTGTGTGGCTAAGCGCTGGCTATCGATCACGTCTTTTTTCCCGGCGTTTAGTGGCCAGTATCATTCACAGATCGCCCCGTTGTGATAGTGTATGGGCTGTGCACTCTTGCTGATGCGCTGTATGCTGTTTGTACGAAGTGTTTTGGCGTAAAATGGGCGAAAATTGACCAAAGATGGGTCATTTGATCTTTGATCTTTTCTACTTTCCATCCGGTTGCATTTTTCTACAAATTTTACTGGATATTGGTATTGAATTCTTTCTAATCTTCTCTGGTGCGAGACCGGCATTATATTTCGTCTACATAAGCTTTATTTTCATTATTACCATTATTTTCACTAATATTATTATACTCAGACACCTTCATTATTTATTTATTTATGTATTTCATTACATGGACTAATCCATGTGAGGATACAATATACAATGCAATGGTAATACAACTCAAGCAAATCTTAAATTATTTATACAATGCTTGCAGAGAAACCTCCGACTACTCTTTCTTTTTAAGGAATCCTTCTACTTGTTTCTTGAATGATGAAAGTTTAATGGGAGCAGGAAGACTCTTGCTCATCATTAAATACTTTGAGCCAGCTCTATTGACAAAAAATGTTTGCCTTACGGAAGTCCTAGCTGTTGGAAACGTAATTTTTAGTGGAGGCCCTCGAGTGATTGAGTTCTGTAGTGTGAAGAAGTCGCTCATATGAAGACTAGTGTAGCCATGTATAATTTTATGAACCATTATGAGATCATTCTTATTTCGTCTACTTGAAAGTGATTGAAGTTGAATTATTTTATCCCTAGTATCTGCAGGAGGGACACTATTGTAATCAAAACCTTTTGTCCTAAGAAAAAGTTTCCGTGTAAAGCTATTCTGAACTTTCTCTAATTTATCCCTAATACTTTTTCTATGAGTATTAAAGATAACTGTACCATATTCTAGTGAGGGTCTTACATATGTCTTGTACGCCTTCAACAAAATTGTTTCATTTTTGGTCACGAGACCTCTAAAAATGTTGTACAACTTTTGTGTTGCTTTGCTGGCGATGTACTCACAGTGCCTATCAAATGACAGATTAGCTGTTATAAGAAAACCAAGGTCCCTGACCTCATTGACTTTCGGTATGGGCGAATAACATAGTGTGTACTCTGATTGTTCATTAGAGCCTACGCATAGAACCTTTGTTTTTTCTACAGAAAGAGGGAGACTCCACCGGTTAGACCATTCTTCAACCAGATCAATAGCTTCTTGTAATTTCTGTATGTCTTCTTCATTTTGGATTGAATTGTAGATTTTTATATCATCTGCGAATGCAATGCAACCTATTCCCGCGGAAGAAATCAAATCTGGCAGTTCGTAAGTGTAAATGTTGAAAAGAATGGGTGAAAGGACACCACCCTGCGGTACACCACTGTGTGCTTCACGAATCGATGAATACTTCCCATTAATGCAGACTTGAAATGTTCTATTTGAAAGAAATGCCTCTACCCATTTAACAATGCGATGGTGTAGTCCAACTTGGTAGAGCTTTGTTATCAACTTTCCATGTACGACGCTATCAAAAGCTTTAGCGAAATCAAAATAAATTATGTCAAGTCTTTTTCCATTTTCAATTATATTAGTCCATTTATTCAAGGCGGAAAGTATGGCCGTTACAGTAGATTTACATTATTATAATTTATGTAATATTTTCGTTATTTTATATATTTTCCACAAATGGTCGAAACGGTAAACCTTCGCAGGTAGGGTAAGGAGACATCCTTAGGCCTGTTTTTTTTACCTGTCTTGATATTATTTTTTTTTATCTCGGAGAGCAGTGTATTTGAAAAATTTAATAAGCTTGTGGTATAACCTAACTGAGGAACGCACATCCATTCATTGATTCATTTGTTCGTTCGTTCTTTCGTTCTTTCGTTCGTTCGTTCGTTCACTCACTCAGTCATCCATCCATTCATCCGATTCAATCATTCATCTAATTCATTCATTCATTCATTCGTCTGATTCATTCATTCATCTAGCTATGGGTTCTCCTCGAGAGAAAAGCTCAGATAAACATGGATGGAAATCTATCCACACCTTTTTGATACGAATGACTCCATCTTGTTCGTTTCTCCATGGCTTTCCCTCTCTATTGTTTTAAAGGGATTCCATTAATTTTTCCAGTTCATGATAGTCACAAAGTATACTAGTCCTATGCTCTCGTTTCTTTATTCATTCGGTCAATCAGCCATTGCATTATACGGGCAGAATATTAATTAACACTCTTCTATGAGAAAGTGGCTAAAAGCTGCATGGCACCTTCCGATTATCCAGCGAAAGCCGGAACATGTCGAAAATAATCTATATAGAATTAGTATGCGACAGATGAGATGGAGATGAGGCTCTATCCTTCCGAAAAAGATGCGATTTTCCCGGTTGCTTAATTCGCGCATGTTTTTTTTCTACCAGCTGCTCATTTCAGACTCCCCACACTCAGGATTACCAAGCCATAATTCCCTAAATGAAAAGTAGGAGTCTGCAGCTTTGATTTCGCTCGGTTTTTAATAAAAGGATTTCTGGAAAGTGACAAAATTTCTTCCCTGCTGTTTTTTTCTAAATCAAGAAACAAACCACATTCTTTTCAGACATCTTCATTCTATACTTTTTTTTTGAAGCAGCCATGAAATTATCTCAAAACCAAACTCTTTTTTAGTTCCTGTTGTTTGTTTGTCATTAATTTGGCGGATAATCAAGACTGCCTGCTCATCTAGCAAAAGTACATTTTCCGAATCTTCCATAATTGTAAGGTTAGCACACTGCTTCAGTGTGAACTGTGCAGCTAATTTCTTCCTTTGTGACTTTTCTCAGGCAAAGTTTCCCGTAGTAACAGAAAAGAATCCAGGAAAGCTGCGGCTGTTTATATTCTACCAAATCTAGCTGCAGAGAAATCCTTCTGAAGACCTTCTTAGGATTTTCATCCATCAGTAGCGCTATTTGTGGATGCTTCGGAGTGGGTCCTACACGTGCTTCCTATTCATACAGGGTGGACGAGTTTTTCTTTTTCTACAATAGGATTTCAACGTCCAACAGGGTTCCAATCTTCTTACCACTGTTCCCTGACTTTGGTGTAGTCGAGATAAGGGCACATTGTAACTACGTAATTCTCCGCAGAAAGCTTCTCCACATCAAAGGAGCTCGGTAATCTTCCAGGCGGCCATTGGTTAATCTTGCTACATCTGTAGCAGCTCCACTCAGGCAGTGTCGCCATATTGTTTGCTCCTTTGTTTGCTTTTTGTCCTAAGGTGTTTGCTTATCTGCAATACAGTACAGCAGAAATGATCGAGAACATTTAATCAATCCGAGCATTTGTCTGCGTTTCTAGCATTTTTTTTTACCTTTTCTCAGTTTTTCATCTTATGACTACATTGCTTCGATAAATGGCGTCTGTGTTTGAACCAGCTGTGTGGGCTGTTTTATCACTAGTCATAATCCATGAAGCTTTTTTGTCAACCATAGTGAACTGGGCTGGTGTTCGAACGATAAAGGAACGTACTGAGGCTTGTTTTCGAAATTCTTCGTTCCTTTTCGATTTACCACGCAAAGTTGAGTTTAAGCTTTCTTAAAATTTCTATGGCAGGTCTCATTTCACAAGCGCTACCAAAGCAAAGTCGTGTACAACCGGTTGCTCTGTGTCGATATGTTATAAGTCTGTTTTACTTTATCCTTGAAGGGAATATAAATACATTGTTGGGTATGACAGTTTCCAAATACAGCGGTTTTGAAAAGAAACCCACAGTGATCGGAACGAATTCTTCGTATATAAGTCCTGATTTTCTGTTAAAAGATGTACAAAATACGTCGGACCAGAGGAGTAGTCATTCATTTTATCTCTTATTATTATACATCTGCCCTTAATTTTCCTCCGCTTGATCTGTTTTTTTTTCTAGAAAATTGTTCTCCTTTGGGGTGGTTTTTGATGCTATCCAGTTTTGCAGCCTTGAAAATTTTGCAGAAAACTGAAAAAAAAACTTTGCAGCAGCGAAATTAATCTAGATTTCAAGAGCGGTGACTTTTGCGACAAATGAGTCACCTCGTGGATACATTGAGAGTTTCTTGGTGCTCCAGAAGTGTAACTTATACCAATTGCACCACATGCTTCTTATTTCGTTACTTATAAATCTCAATGTACTGTGTTTTAATAAATTGATTTTTTGAAGATATTTTATTTACAAATTTCAACACGCATACTTTTCATTCTTTTGTAACGAAGTCTGCTAATCGATATTCATCCAATTTTACTGCAATGGTGCAGTAATTTCGCATTCCTTAGCAATTCTTGCACATTCTTTTTCTTCCGGGATGTTTCCAACACTTTAGCGCATATTTATTTCCGACTCAAAATCAGAAACCGAATTAAAACCAATTAAGTCAATCGCTACGGTTAGAAATCCAGAGACCAATCCGGAAAACTCGAAGGAAAGCTGTACATTCAAAGTGCTGGCCGATCAAAAATCGAATAATTTTAATTCAGCAAATCTAATAGACAATTTGTGAGCTCGCCTGAAAACTAAATATTTCAAAAAATGAAAAGCTTTACGTCTCTTGTTGGTTTCTAAAACTTTGTAGCTGTTTCTTCTCCAAACATTGCAATTTTCCAATTGTTCGAAGTCGAATATTCGGATATCAGGCATATTTAATGCACTGTTCGGTCAACGCGCTACGTACAGATCCCTCGAATTTTTGTTATGAGAGCTCCATTGAGTTCTCTTCTTCAAACCTCTGAATTTTAATATTCGATTTAATTATTCGAATATTTTTAATGCATAACCACTTTCTAATTATAACTGTTTGTTTTTTTTTTTGGAAATTCTGCTCATCCACATAGGAAAAAGCGTTAATGAATGCGCGTCATTATATATTGTAACTACGTCCTTCATCATGAAGGACTTGGTGGAAATTTTTTAAAAAAGTAGCGAATTTTGTAATGGCAGCAACCACACCAGCGGGATTTCATCATTTTCCAAAGAAATCCATGGATATCCGTGCGAGTTTTGCAGGATCGAATTTCAGACTTCGTATTTGTGAACTAGAAAATAAGCCAGCAATGTTTTCTTTTGCAGTGGTAGTCTATGGATGTTTGATCCCTTATTTTTTGCATTCGTAATCGTAGAAGATGAAACACGCAGATAAGCTGCAGCGTCAAGGAACTAGATATCCTGCAATGAATTCTTCGAAAAAAGTCGAGTTTTTTTCTTTCCAAATTTGCAGACGAAGGATGTATTTGTCCTTGGCATACTAGTCTTTTTTGCTCCAATGCAACTGTACCGACAACTATAAAAGCGGCGATAGTAATGCACTCCCATCTTAAGAGCGTCTACCCTAGAAAGGTTAGGGCTGTTTGGGCTGAGCTGCACCTTTTTTCTTGAATTTCTGGATTCTTCCATGGAAGTTTATACCATGGAACAGAATCCTTCCTTTCTGGCAACTAAGGATGAGCACATGATTCGCGAACAATTACCAGTTACGGCGATTGTTTACCTGTCACCTCTCGAACTTGTCATTTGCGCCAAATTACATGGACAACCTGTCGTTTCTGTTTAATGCTCAAGACATTCGTCCCCAGCCGGAAACGGGAAGTGTTCCTTTTTCATCTTTTTTCGCCCAGTTTCTCATTTCCATCACTAATCTACCCAACCAACCTGCTCCTGCAGTTGAGCAGTCAGCGTTCTCTGACCTTTTTCCTGGAAGAAAAGTGCCGATGATGGGCGTGGTTTGTAACGCATTTCAATATTTGTACTCGTTTTTATTTCATTTCTTGTTATTACTCTCTTTATTTCATTCTACATATACCTATGTACCAGTGGCGGACGCAGAAAGTGGGCGGGAAGAGGGGGGGGGGGGGAGCGTGAGAAAAAGCGAGGTCTCCGCCATGTTGGGGACCCAGACGGAAAATAAAATATACAAAAATATAAATTATAATAATTATTAATTAATAAAAATTATATTAAAAACAAAATAGTGAAAATAAACTAATAAGGGATTTTCATATGTATTGTGAAGTAATTTCAAAAATTCCCCCGCCCCCCCCCCCTGCATCCGCCACTGCTATGTACCTATTCATACATTACTTCTAGCTTTCTTTTAGCCGAAAATGAAGCTGGAGGTAGTCTGAAAGTGGTCGTAGGCATCTTCCTAGAAGCCTGAGCCTAATCCTAAGCCTAAACATGGGTGCTCTCCCAACTCTTCATTCTTTCCTACTAGTATTGGTGATTTATTCATGCTGAAGAGATCCTCCAGCTTGCATCTCTCTCCAGAAATTCCCTCACTGGGCTCGAACGAAAAAAAGGATGTGACAGCCGGAAGACGGTAAAAAAGATTAATTATGAGGCCGCATGTGAAGAATAGATAGAATACCAGAATTTATGTTCAAGAAAGAACTTTACGAAGTGACTGAGTAAATGAATTAATAACCAAACATCTTAAAGTTCCCAGATTTCGGGCAAATGATTTTTCAGGTATTGTGAATAAGTATGAGGAGTCTTATTTCATTCAAAGATTGCACTAGAAGCTTCTATTGAATCATTATCTAATCTACGACTAAACCAAATTAATTTTCTCTCCTTTCATCAAAGTTCCCTGTGCCGTTCATCTTGAATTATTTGAATTATTGTTTGTTTACCCTCGGAAGTCGCAATGTTCATCATGTCAGGATGTTTTCAATTATTTCAAATACGTTTTCAGACAAAAAATGGAGCTATCACCAATGTCCATATTCACAGCATGGTTAGGAGTGTTCTCAATTTCGTTTACATTGATGCCTTTGTGAGTTTTCCTTTTTCTCCTGTATACCTTAAATGCAATCTTTGAAGCCATCTGTGAATAATTACTGTGAAAAATTGAAAAAAAAATTACTGCGAATATTCCTTTGTGAAAAACCGTTTTTACAGCATGATGGTGCTGGACTGGCGCCGACGCGGGACAGCTGATGGCTTTTCTTCGGTGAATTTCGTGCTTCCCATGCTTATGTGAGGTTTTTTCTCTTATCAGACAAGCTTTACTCTCTCTCTCTTCCAGTAAAGAAAAGCAATTTTCACCTGCTAATAGCCGAACAAGTGCTAATAAATGACTCACGCAAAGAGCTGTGGGATTCTCGAAAGGGGGCCGTAATGGGATGAGGGAGTAAATCAGTGTTACTTGAGTAAAATTAGTCATCAGAATGAAATCACAATAACACCGCTAAAAAGCTGAAAGCATGCAGGAATGCTCAATAACTTACTTACAACATTACGTAAAAAGTAAGTTTGCAAAAACTCCTCTCCTCCTGTCTCAGAATGCCACTGGCAGTGGTAGCCATCGTATCGAAAATGACGGCTTTGCAAATTCAAGTTCGTTTCAGGACCTCATGTTGGCTGCGACATGGTTATATGACCAATGATAACACGAACATAACGATCAATACAATCAATATTGCCTTCTTTGTCTTCTACATTCTCTGTTTTGCCTACTATCAGCCGAAAAGGGTGAGTTATTGTTTTTTTTTTTCAAATGTGCGATCGATTTTTTTCCTGAATTTCAGGAACAAAATAGTAATTTTAAAAAATGATGCTAGGGAAAATTGCGTTTTGTTAAGTTGTAAAGATATTAGAAAATCAAACTCAAGAGAACTTGCATTGTACACAGATATTTAATATTATTATATAAATATCATAATTTGCACACTTAAGCAAATTCTTTTTTTAACGATATCAGCATATTTTACATTCATGTGAACTACAAACAAGTAAACAAATGTGCAAATAAGTAAATAAATAATCATTTAACATAGAATGTTCCAGAAATACCTCTACGGCCAACTGCTGGCATGTTTTGCTGCCGTGAAGCTGATCTTCATGTATGTCGATGCACAAAGTGGGTTGGTTTTCGAGGGGTTTCCCCATCTGTGAATCCAAAGATATCCATCCAGAACCTCCTGAAACTCCAGGTTTCAGGCCATGACATAGCCCCTGACGTGATGGGTACGATAGCCGCTGCCATGCAGATCGTCTCCTTGGCAGGGGGTGTTTACGAGATCGTGAGTTCGAATGCGAATGAATGAATGCGTGAATGAGTGAATGGGTGAATTCCAGAAACGAGCGATCACCTTTGGACACACGGAATATTTGCCGGCGTTATTCCAGTATGCAATGTTTTTGCTCATTGTTCAATGGCTTGCCTTTGGATTACTCACTGGAAATCAATATATTGCGGTGGGTAAAGTTTGATTCAGTGAACTAGTTCTCCACAGTAATCCAGTAATAGCAAAAGTATGAAGTAATTGCAAGTGAAATAAATATAATGCACTATCAGGAAGTGATGGCTTAGCTACTGATCTACTTAATAACTAGATAAGTAGATAACTAGATAAATGAACAATTAATCAAATAAGGAAGCAAATAAACGAAGAAATACCTTTTCCTTCGTGTAATAAAGCATGAAATGGCAGCGATTTGTTTTACTTTTCACTATTTTCGCTGTGGGCGTGGCCTGGAATACACACACGGATGAATCAGCTCTTTCAGCAGTTTTCGGAGTATTTTAAGGGGAAACCAGTGGGATCGAACATTACTATCAGCTGAAACAGATGAAGTAGCCAATCGTAAGATTCGGCCACGCCCCCTCCTCGCCAAACCGCTCCATACCCACACTTAGCTACCCTTTTTTCGGACACAATTTCCGAGGCGATCATCAATCATATGACCAGTATTTTTTAGGTGAAATATGCAATCGCCATGGTCAGATCACATAGGGTCGTGGTCGCAGTGCCTGTGCTTGTAGACTCCGCCCAAAGCCTCCAACTCTGAAATGAGTATTACGTGATTTTTATGACGTCGGGTTAAACTCAGAGTTAGACGTGGACGCCTACAATGTTAGGTGGCCTTGGGTATGTAGAGTTAAAATTATTTGACAAATTAGAAATTAAATTCAAGAAATTAAGGTTAGAGTTATGGGTCTAGGTGCATCATTTGAAAGGATGGGTAATTTTATACCCATAAGTATGATCATTCATGAGTAGCAGCTCATTATGCATCATATGGCAGTGGCGGACGCAGGGGAGGGGGGCGGCGGCCTCCCCCGAGAATGGGTCGCTAAATTTTTGAAATTACTTTACAACACAAATAAAAATCTTGTATTAGTTCATTTTTAATTGTTTATTTTTATTATTATTTTTAATATAATTTTTATTTATTATTTATTATTATAATTAATATTTTTGTTAATTTTATTTCCCATCTGGGTCCCCAAAGCGGCTGAGACCCCACTTTTTTTCCCACGCCCCCCCCCCCCCTCCCGCCCACTTTCTGCGTCCGCCACTGGCATATGGGTATAGATTAATGGGTGCCAGGAGAAGGGTATACTTGGGTACGTTACCACGTTCACCATTTGTAATTTCAGCGATGCGTCCGAGACATATAGATTCAAGGTTAATTCGGCAGTTCTGGGTTAAAGCTCAGTAGCCCGAATAAATTTTGGGTAAACTCTAGTGTTTTCCTCCTCCAGTGCACATGAATTTCGCTTATTTCTCTACCGCCATCATAGAGCTTCTGTGAAGAATTTAGATGGGAACCGTCGGTCTATGTAGGACCATCAGAGTTACTTTTGGAGTATCTTGCTGCATTAAACAATTTTGGGTAAATTGTTACCCTACAGCTTCATTTTTCTTCACCATGGAATGTTTCAGATCGCCAACGTAGCTGCTCTCATAGTGAACGTGGCTACAATCGCGCTGTACTTCGTCTATCCACCGCTCACATGGCGTGTGCCGATCATCGGAACGGGTCCTCAACAGAAGGAGAAAAAGGAGGAATAATTACGTGTCAGACTGTTATCCACACTTGCTACCTAGTTTACTTCAATCAGCGGTCCGATATCGTTATTTTCAGTTTCTTGCCATTATTTGTAAAATAAATAAAACTTAAAAATTGCTCTTTTTATTGCTCTGAATTCAAATGTTTCCGCGTTTAGCAAAAGTGAGGCAGTATTCAGTTACCGGGCGACAACAACATGCCAAGGAATTTCCTTATAAGCATAAAGAACATCTGGGTAAAAATTTCATGCGTAAGTGTATCACAACAATTAAAATCAATGGATCGGCACGGATGTGAAACAGTACTATAGTACTGCATGAACAACAGCGAATTTCGATAAGTGAAAAACGGATTAACACATCAAGTGAAATAAATACAAATCCAGCTAAATTCATTCGTCTACGACAAAAAGAGACCATTAAGCGAAAGCATGGCTAAAAGCATGGTATACCAGTAAATACTACAGATAAATACACAAGCACACGAAATAAATATACAATTTTTTTATTAGTGTGGCAGGAAAAACACCTGCCCCTTCACGCGGACTTCCTTTATGCGACGCACATGACGTAAGCAAGGAACAGCTGAGTGAAATAAGGTGCGACCACGATAGGTTAGTGATGTTCTTATGTCGACTTCTTGGCAAAACAGTTTTCCAGCAGTTGAGGCAGTTTCCTAAACAGAGAACTATCAGCCAACTGTGATGGTATGCTTGAAGCAGGTAAAAAACGACTGGAAAATCTAACCCCAGGTAGCGAAAACATAGGTGAATAAAAACAATGATAAAGACGAGTAGAGTCAAAATAGACTGCTTCGCGAATACAAAAATGGCCGTTATTCTTCTATAAATGGACACAGTACTTCAGTTATCCCATCTGAATAATAAAGCTCATCCAATTCGGGATCTTCAGAAATAATTGAAATCCGTATAAATTGTTCCATATCCATTGCGAAGTAGTTCTACCGCTGTCATTTGTCTTTCGTGGAGCAGTCCTTCACGGCGGAGTTACTCTCTCCCGGTTTCCCTCAACTTTGAAAAAGTGGTTTTTCACTATTACTTACACTATTACTATTACTTACACCTACACTTATCGTAGTTTTTCTTCGAAGGAGATTTCCACTGTTACTTACACTTACACTTATCGTAGTTTATCTTCGAAATTTATGCAAAACGTTGCCGGATGCCTTCCTGGACTACCCGAAGGAGATCACGGGGGACGTTCCAAGCAGTGAACCCCAAACACTGCGATACTTAACTCTGGATCTCCAACGGAGTGGAACCAGCGACAGGGACAGATTGCAATCTGCCACTCAAACCACTGAGCCATCCGGGCTACTTTTTATGTTGGTGTTTGTTAGATAACTGCAGCAGCCGTAGGCAACATACTATATGTATTTGCAAAACGGAGGCACAGGGCAGGATTCGATCCCCTGACCACCACAACGTCGATCATTCGCTCAACCCACTGAGCTATGCGAGCACGCGATTCAGCGCACGAATGTGTGCCCACTCTTACTCACACTTACGCTTACCGTAATTTATCTTAAAAATTTATGCAAAACGTTGCCGGATGCCTTCCTGGACTACCCGAAGGAGATCACGGGGGACGTTCCAAGCAGTGAACCCCAAACACTGCGATGCTTAACTCTGGATCTCCAACGGAGTGGAACCAGCGATAGGGACAGATTGCAATCTGCCACTCAAACCACTGAGCCATCCGGGCTACTTTTTATGTTGGAGTTTGTTAGATAACTGCAGCAGTCGTAGGCAGCATACTATATGTATTTGCAAAACGGGGCACAGGGCAGGATTCGATCCCCTGACCACCACAACGTCGATCATTCGCTCAACCCACTGAGCTATGCGCGCACGCGATGTACAATGTGTTTTTCCGGGAGTAAACATCGCGCGCGATCTGATCCATTCCAATAGATCAAATTCTCAGTCGAAAGACCACGTGAGAGCGGAGGTTCCAGCAATTCGCACGTAGCCTTTGTACTGGGTCCGCAATTGCACCGATCTTTACTCCCGGAAAAACACCCTGTAACATACAAATGGTGTCCACTATTACTTACACTCAGGGTCAAGCATGACGATGGGAAAAACCGACCCTCAATACGACCCCCCCCCCCCTATTCCCTCGTCCAACCCCCACCTTTTCACGACCTCCCCCCTCCCTTCTGCTCCCCGCATGTTTTCTCTGTACACTGAAACACTGAACAGTTTCAAGGAAGAACACACAAAAGAAACACATTAAGAACCCAAAATTGGAACCAAAACAACCTTGAGGTCGATACAGATCCTTCCTTGTCCGATCGGACCAGACTGCCAGCAGGAACGATCATGTCATTACGTGTCAAAACAGGATTGATTGGCAGCGCATGCGAGGAATCGGTTTCAGCGTTAGCATTTGCGCGCCCACGAGTTCGATTCCCGGCGCCTCCAAGAAATTTTCGCACGGGTTGGAACCGCTTCAGGATCTAGTGTGGAGTAGAGAGGATTTAAAGGTTCGAAAATGAAGCGAGGGAAGCGAAATCGACCGATAAAACATGTGGGAATTCGCCTACAAGGGGCGCCAGTTTAGGAAACTAGGGTTACTTAGACCTCGCACTGAGGTTCTCTGACTCAAAATCAGCAGATGCTTTTCTACGTGTCCATAGAGGACGATCAGCTCTATCTTCTGCCAGAGTTTCAATTTTCTAGACCTTCATATTTTTTTGGGAGCTCGATGGGAAATCGATGGGAAATTTGGCGAATTTCCCATCGATTTCCCATCTAAATTGCGGGAAAACGAGCGAACTTCGTGGAACCAGATTTTGTACTCAAGTGGGAAATTTCCTCATCTAAAACTCATGGAAGAAAAGTTTTCGTGATATCTGCAAATTGCTTCTCAGTGATTTGCCAAACAGATTTACTCCATTTTCACCATCTGTTCAAATTGCGAGATTTTCACTTCTTCAACTCCCATAAAAAGAGTTTGCCTTTTACCGAAATTTCACTACTTTCACGTAATAGAGCTCCAAGCACTGATTCTTCATCCCCATTATTGCACCCCAATAATTGCTCCTGCTTGCGTAAGTTAGATGGGAAATTTCCCCTCGGAGACCCGAAAATTTTAAAAATTTCCCATCGAGCTCCTAAAAGCATATGGAGTTCTAGAAATTTGAAACTCTGGCAAAGGATAGAGCTGATCGTCTTCTATGGAGATATAGAAAAGCATTTGCTGATTTCGAGTCAGAGAACTTCAGCACGAGGTCTAGCAGAGCCCCACGTCGTCCCAGTACACAATAACCCACGTCAGAAGCTTACGTCGTCGTCCCATTCACTTGACTGTACAATAGATTACTATTCAATAGTTTGCTGGTGATTCTTCTGTATATGGCTACACCAATATTCCAATAAACTACTTCGTCTCGTTTCAAGACTCGCGTGGCAGGTAGAGAGAGGTAAGCTACAATACTTCACAATATCTCCCACTTTTTTGACCAGCTCTCATGATAGAGATCAGAGGAGATTAGAGACTTGTTTAGAGAAATACCAATCTGATACAGCCTTCAATGAATCGTACAAATCTCGCACACGTCTTCTTCACCTGTGCAGAAGGGAATTATTCGCACAAGGCTGAACCTAGATTATCGTATTCTCGTTTTTTGCTAAGCCTATGCACTTACGTCCAATGATTTGAAATGCAAAGTCGTCGCGTGCTGCAGCGGAAGCAAATTTGCACAGCTGTCACGCCGCAAAGGCTTGTTATTAGTCTTTGCAACAAAACTCATGTGTTTGAGAACCGCTGTCTGCGTCGAAATTTCATGTATCCTTGCCAAAACCCCTGCTACAAAACAGAAATTAATGGATACACACACTCGAGTTTTTCCGTTTTATATCATTTTTGTGCTGAGGAAACTTTTCTAGCGAGAAGCCTTCTCAGAAAGAAGAGTTCTCAGTTTCATCCTGTGAGATTCTTGAATTATTTTGTGTCAAGGCCACTTTGACCACCCTTTTCGCAAATTTCATATGCATACGCCGTCCTGATGATCTGCCGCACCGCATCGGTGCTGTCCTTTGGTCTCGGTATCCGCATTCCCCCATTTCAGTCGTAAGAAGAAAAAAACAACTACCTTTTGCCTGCCTGCCTCGCCATCACTCACTCTCGATTTTGATACGCATCGATTGTCGAT
>JBAJFG010000010.1:0-93554 GCA_037903475.1 Ancylostoma caninum | reverse complement strand
GGCGGTGACGGGCTTTGCGATTGGCCGATTAGATGAACTGACCAGTCGTAAAGCTCGGCCGCACCCACTTTCCAGGCACGCTCCACACACGCCGGACGGCAACGGGTGGGCGTGGAAAGCCTTTGCCACTTAGCGAGGGTACTCAGAGTTGAGCGGGATCGCGGCGATTACCACTATGGTATCTTTTCCACATCTACAGTAATTCTTCCACTTCTTTTGGATTCCTGTGAAATTCCTTGTTAGAACAGAACGATACGAAAGAGGAACGCCGCTTTGGTATACTCTATGAAATAATATTCTGATCCCGGTGTCCCGGGTAGGAAACGAGTACTTCATTAACGTATAGAGGCCCTGCTTTACCCAACTACCACCTCCGGAAGGCATTCTAGGACCCTACACTACGTTGTCGTCATCCATGGCTAAAGTACCAGAAATACAAAAGACAACATGAAGGATACCGCATCAAATGTTCTAGTTTACGGGTAGGCACACACCAAAACCGTCAAGTGAGAAACGCTAAAAACACATCATAGCAAAACTAATTGTTCGTTACTGAGGAAGTGCAATTTGATCAAAAGATCTGCGAAACTACGAAGAAAAATACGCTCGTCGAGTTTTGCCGCGCGCGACTAAAGTGGTCCGAGGCATTCCTTAAAGGCAGGGGTCCATCTCATCTTCGCAGTTCAGCTAACAGCAGATTCTGCATCTACTCGGCGCGATGGTTCCAACGGTATACATAAATTGTCTCAGAATGGTCTACAAACCCGTCTTCCAGGACGGGGTCTGTAACAGTTTGCCAACCCGAGTTGACATGTGAAGCCGTTGAACATTGGACACGCCAAGACTCGTTGACCGACGCGGCAGCCGTGGCAGGCAGCCAGCACAGCTTGGAGCGATCCGCCTCCGGGCTCCAAATTTTTATCCAGTTCGAGCCTTTCAAAAATAGGGATTTCATCGCTTCTGTGCCTGTTGATGTACATCCCAGGGATCAACATGATGAGAAGGTCTAGGATATGTTGGTAAATCCAACAGACAGAACGAGGTGGCCCTCTGCCTTTAAGGAATTGTCGCCGCTCACGGGGGGAGCTCGCGGCGGGCTCGCCGCGGCAGAATTCTCTGAACGAACCCCCTTTTGCCGCGGTGAGCTTGCGCTGCGTAGTTGCCCGGTATGTTTCGACATGGGCGACTTGCCCGGCGGAAAACTCTGAGTGGGGCTTTAGTCGTTATTTCATCGCAGAGGACGGGGGTCCGCCCCTCATCCTGCTCACTTTACACGTTAACCCATGTTGACCCGCGTTAACTCAGACGATCAACATTGGGTTAACGCGTATAAACATGATATAATTAGTGATGCGGCGCGGCCTCCTTTGCCTGCGATGCAGTAACGATTGATCCTCATTGCATGGATTGTTCTGTCCTGAACTACCCACCGTGCACATGTTATCATTGTCGAACGTCGTCTACAGACTAGAGGAAAGACCGCATTTATGCAGCTGCCAAGGTGGTGTGACATCCAGAAGTGGAACAAGCACCCTGCGGTGAATTCAGTGTGACCGACTCATCGGCGAGTGAACGTAGCCGTTCTGTTATAACTCAAGTTCAAGTGGTTATAAGTTCATCTCTTATAACGCAACATGTCACACAACTTATGACACAAACAGTTTTTCCTGATCTGATGTCTCTATAACCTATAAGAGGCAAGGTGTCGTCTCTCCTCTTACCTCCCCCCCCCCCGCTGCATGTTCTCGTGAGTTGTATTGCTGCTTATTGGAGTTCGACAAAATTTCTGCTCTGCGGCACACGTTTTACATGCCGATTTTCCCACTTTTCTATGGAAAGTCCTGCCTCAAGCTAGCAGGATTTTCCTGCACTCGGTCAACCTGTTATTCTTACTCCTCCTCCTACCCCTCAGTTTTTTTTGCAAGGAAGAGCCCTTGATTAGGGAAATTTTTGAACAATCCCTTTGCAGGACTTTGTAAGTCGAGCCACAGCTTGCAATTCTGAAAAGAGAGAATCGGCATTCTACACATGCCTTAGAGTCATGTAGATTTGAAAAGTGTAGACACACTGGAAAAACCGTCGTAAAAGCTGGAGATGAAAATTGGCTTGGACGGCGTTTCTTCCACTAGTTTCTCCTGAACCTATTTTGCATATGGGGGCTCCACATTTCATTGCGGTCTAGATCGTCTAGATCTGTGGTGAAATCAGTTGCACAGTTACAGTGGCGGTTTTAGCGCAGTCACGATTTTAGGTGAATAGATTTTTTTGCATCTCAACTCTAATGCGAGCAATCAAAGCTAAGTTTGAATATGTTTTGAGGCTCAGTGGGGCTTTCTTTTTGCCGTTTTCTATGTGCACAGGGATATATGTCGGTTGGAGCCGGTTTGAAAAATGAAGCTCTAATTTTGACGGCTTTCCAAATTTTGTATAAGATTTTTATGTCTACATATGGGGGAAGGAGTGATGAAGATCAGGTAAATTTCACCTCAGCCCAGAAAGAGAGGCATGCTGAATATCAGGTTGATGTGTAATTATTGCGACTTTTTCGCGATCATTTGATATTGATATTTATTACATGGATTACCCATGTGAACAGGAACAACACAAAATGAAAACAACTACAATGCGAACACAACAAATTTGACCTGTCTGTCTTTCTTTTCTTAGAAGTTGGCGCTTTTTGGAAAAAAATTCATATAAGTAATTCCCTATTTTTCGGTTAGTGAAGGCGTTTATCGAAAATTATATCGACATTCGTATATGGCGCTCTACCACCTTGAGAAATGTTGGAATGCACATTCCACACTAGAGTCTTCGGCAAGAATTTTCGTTGTCCTCATCCTTTTCCACAGCTGCCAAAAGTTTCTGGTCATCAATTTTTTCTCCTATTTCTTCATCTGTTACTAGCACCGCCCAATTCTAACTTCTTGAACCATCCTCCAGCATGGCCTATGCTGGTTATTCCTTCTCTGAAAAAGTTCGTTGAGATCGCAAAATGACTGAGCTACATTCCAACGTTTGTCGGATTATTATGTTCAGCACACTATGACAAATATGGATATGGGCATTCGCTACACATCTTTGCTGGCTGGAAATAGGATAATTTTCTTATGAGTAATTGTCTTTAAAAGTACTAGTTCTTGTCGGAGAAAGGATCGCAAAAAAAAAGGCGCAATAATTACGCACGAACCAAATACGTGGCCGCAGCTATAGGTACTAAATCAGTATACATTTTTAATGCTTGCTGAATGTTTGTTCCTAGGATGAAGAATTGAATTCTATGATTGCTGACTGCTTGCTGAGACGAACCGCTGAAGTGAACCAAACACATCTACCAGTCAGAAGTTAGTGAATTTGCTCCAACTAATTTTATGTTTTCGGCAATCTTGTTACCATTTAGTAGTGATTCGCTAATTTAGATGAGTATATCCTCTTTTGCGCTCCATCACCTGTACAAAAGAGTGTTCTTGGAGCACTCTGTAGCCACGTAACAGGAGAACCATTAGTGATGATTGACATGATGCGGAAGGCTGCAAATCATCCAGCTATTCTCTACAAGAAATTGTCGCGAACTGTCATTGAGGTGGTTTCTTAGCGATAAATACGCAAGCTGTATGTTGTGAAATGGTGAAATTTTGTTCAGAATGACCGCGTCGACTACTCACATCTGCTAGCAGCGTTTCCAAACAACTATGGCAGTCGACCTGCAGCTCTTGCTGACTCGGGTAGGGTTTTCGAGATCGACGATTGTGTGGTTTTTCGAATAATTAGCGACTTCGTCTAGCACTCTGATGCCTAAGTATCTGAGACATCTCTCAGTGATGTATTTATTAGGTTGTAACATAAGTTTCCGCCGTTTTCGCATAGGCTGAATATCGACTAGATTTCGCTTATCTCTAGCTGCTGTTTTGAAGCGCGTGATCCCGCGACTATTCTGGAATGTGAACCAATTTTCACATCATATTTTGAAGATGTAACTAACTCCGGAGTGAACACCTCAAGGATGCAAATTCGGTAACTGCACTTGCACGAATAATAATTTTTCCCACAGCGTTGAATGAGACTAACCAAATTTGTACGGAGTAATTCCGAGGCCATTGTTATTCTCCGTGATACTTTCCCTCCCCATTTTATTGTCGAGCGGTCTCAGGCTCCTACACCAAAATTGGTGACCCAAAATTTCGATGATGCCGTTTTTCTCTCTGAAGTTGAAGAGAATCGAAGTGGCATTTCTTCCACTGTAGCTACAAACATCCACTGTTTGCGGACACTAATCGCTGAAATTCTGGGATAAGTTCCAAGCGCTCTGTGGAAATCACTCCATTCTGCCATAACGCTCAGGGCGCCTTAATTTCGTTGGTCGAACTCTCTGGAAAGGCAAAGAGCTCGCAGAGAAATTCTTAATAGCGCATTATGTAGCGTAAATCTAGCTCTAACCATGCGCCGATTATCAGATCACAAAAACCTCTACTGAGCGAAAACCGATTAGCCAAAATCAGTGACCTCTTGCACTGCGCGACTCAGTTCTTTGCCTCGCATTCCACAGATTTCTGGAGCAGCGGAGCTCCTGCTGTAAAAACGGCAAAGGACCAGCGACTGTTATGTGCATACTTCGACTGATATCTGTTCTTATTTGATTTTTTTATAAAACTTTTTCTTCGAAAATTTCAGAACAGCGGAAACTTATGCTACAACCTAATAGTGATGTGGTGCCTTGTATGAAAGAAAAAAAAACTATGAAAAAAATCGCATGTAATATAAAACAAACGTGAAGTGGCGATTGGGCTTGGAGACAACGAAAACACAATAATCGCTATAAGAAAAAAACCTAGATCAAGAACCGTTGAATTCCAGTTAGCTTTTAATTGTCCTTGACTGTCAGTTCAGTGGCCGGTGCTTTTTAAACCCCTTTCATAATCCTTATACCCCTACTTTATCCTATTCATTTGGTCCTAGGGTTCATGCTTCATCTGTACTCCAATAGTTGGAGTTCGGTCGTAGATTTGTTTGCTGCTGCAGAAAAAAAAAACACAACGAAGCCAAAATTTAAAAAATTGAAACGAATGAAGCGAAATTTTAAAAAAAAAGTTGGAAAAAAGATTTCGCAGAAATCACTCTTCTTTTTTGTTACTACGATGTTTACGAAAATGGCGAAAGAGCTTTTTGAAATGACTGGGGTGTCAGATGCGTGAGAGAAGCCGCTTTTACTTATAGGAGTGTTTATACTTCGGCGCGACGCGACCGTCGCGTCGCAACAAACTGTTCAAATGCGATGGGTCCCGAGTGGATGGATGTGCAAACAATGGTCGCGATGTGGCAGTTGGCGATCCCCATCGCGACGCGACGTCGCGGGGCGACGTCGCGCCTTGTTTATACTTTTTTATTGAAAAACGACGCGATGGGACGAATTCGCGTCGCGCCTGCTAGCAGACGCGATGCGATGGTTTCGCTGATGTTGCGGACTAGAGTTCGCCACTGTTCCATAGTTTTTCGAGTGGTTTTGGCCCAAAACCTACGGAATAAGACGAATTCAGTTGGAGATGCGAATGTGAACGAACCTGGACGCGTCGTATGCTTTTTAGGTGGTAATTTTGTGAGCTTTTTATGTTTCTGATGTTGTCTTCTGTTTATGGGCGGTTACTACTTACAACTGGTCAGCCGAGCTGTTGAAGAACACAATGTGGGTATACATGTTACTATATATTGATCTAGGGATTTTGTTCTGAATTTGAGTTATCGGAATCGTTTCCCTTTCATGTAGACATCGTTGTACAAGTGCTTCAGAACAGTGTTCGATCAGTGCGGTATTGATTTATAGGTGAATGTAGGATAGTCCTGCGCTCCGACACTTCTTATAATTTTTCACGTACCGGTGCGGTTTTGCGCAAGACCCCCCCCCAATCACACAGAAATCACAAAATAACACGTCTAACCAGTGAAAGTTCGGAAAAGATCAAAAGCTCGGGGCTAGAATATGACTTAGTGAACGAAACTCCCAACTAGGTCAGAAAATCACACATTGGACCAGCACAGGACCAAAAACATCAAATCGAGGCACTGGAACAACGTACACTTTGAACAAGGAAAACCCTGGTAGTACTAGTAGAACACACCTGAACAGTGAAAAAAAAACACAAAGTGTCGAAGCATGGGACCACAACAATGTATGCATAGGAGAAAAACCATTCTGATAACTCAAATGCAAAAACAAATCTCTGAACATACAAATAAGTGAGAAAAACCCGCAATGCTTTCTTCAATATCTTGGAAACAAACATTCTTGGCGAGGAACCCGGCTCAAAATTGCAGTCCCTGCAGAGATCACCACTGAAATTCGCTGAGAACTTCCTGTAAACATTCTAGACCAGAAACGGTACCCCGAGGTCCAAAACAGTCCGTGGAAACTCATGATCCCCGCTAAGTCGGGGTGTGCATGTGATTTTGCGTGGGTACGTAGATTTGCGACGTTCAGCATGGCGCAACGGGGCGACGCGACGGCTTCGCTACCCGTCGCGTCGCGCGTGTTGTGGCCGTCGCCGCGACGCCATCGCGTCGCGAAAAAGTATAAACACTCCTTATACTACTCTGTGGTGGGTTTACATCGTGCGTCGCGTGAAAACGGCAACGATTCGGATACCTATAGATTGTGGGGCATAGCTCGAGCAAAGATAGTCTATGCGCCTCAAAACCGGTGTCGGTTGTATAACGGCGCCGCAGTGCCATACTGTATGTGGCGTACAGCGGCGGCATAACGAAGGCATAGTTTAAAAATTTTATCATTGAATAAGAAATTAGGAGAGCTTCAGGAAAACTGAGTGTTTTTGTGGAGATGATGGCAAGTTTCCGCCAACATGGAGAATGTGCTGTGGTGGTGTCGAACTACACCAAGGTATGCATGTAGCAATCATTTTCTTTCTCCAGTCTTTTTAAATGAGTGAAATTCATAAGATTTCAGACCTTAGATATGATAGCTTCTCTTTGTTCTTCGCTTGGCCTTTGCGTGATGAGGCTAGATGGCCAAACACCCATAGCCGATCGACAAGCACTGGTGACGAAGTTCAATTCCGAACGGGATCCTGAGAACGTATTTCTGCTTAGCACGAGAGCAGGTGTGATCTATGTTGATTTTGTTCCCAATGAACGATCTCATCACAATCATCCATGCCTGGAGTCTTAAGTCTGCCCTGTTCCTCCTAGTTTGAAGTTGCTTGCACCCCCCATGCAATCCAAAATCTATCCTTCACAATTTTTTAATCTGTGGTGGTTTATCGCAAAACTATGAACCCTCTAAATTTCATGTTTGGTAATTTTGTGATTTGATTCTTCCACTATCGCTCGATGCCTTCGTAGGATCCTACTATATTAAAAGATTTGGTCGCTAATTCCCGAGAACGCGTCTGTTACTGCGCGTCGACTCTCAGCGCATTGTCGATACGCAGTGTTGTGATGAGTACTTTAAAAAAGGGGCCCCTGGCCTAAATTTCCATATTGTCCGCTTTTTTCTTCCTAGATCTTTATCTTCCTTGTTATAGGGTGACACCTCCCTAAGGGCCGGCGTAGGTTTTAGGCTACTTTGCACCTGGGATTATCGATTAGTTTATCGATTACATCGATTTTATTGATATTTCGCTATTTTTGCCCCAGGCGTGGCGAAGACACGTCTACTGGGGTATGTCAGTACGCTGAACACGAATATGACAACCGTTTCGTACGGCACTATCGATTTATCGATTTTATTGATTATTCGCTTATTTTGCCCCAGTGACGGTGAAGACATGGCTATTGGGGTATGTCAATACGCTGAAGACGAATATGACAACCGTTTCGTACGGCACTATCGATTTATCGATTTTATTGATTTTTCGCTTGTTTTGCCCCAGTGACGGTGAAGACATGGCTATTGGGGTATGTCAATACGCTGAAGACGAATATGACAACCGTTTCGTACGGCACTATCGATTTATCGATTTTATTGATTTTTCGCTAATTTTGCTTCAGGGACAGTGAAGACATGGGTATGTCAATACGCTGAACACGAATATGATAACCGTTCTGCACAGCACTATTGACTTATCGATTTTATTGATTTTTCGCTAATTTTGCCCCGGGCGCGGCGAAGAAATGTCTACTGGGATATGTCAATACGCTGAACACGAATATGATAACCGTTCTGTACAGCACTATTGACTTATCGATTTTATTGATTTTTCGCTAATTTTGCCCCGGGCGCGGCGAAGAAATGTCCACTGGGGTATGTCAGTACGCTGAACACGAATATGACAACCGTTTTGTGGTTTAAAAAATTTTTTTCTCTTGTTTTGCCCCAGTGACGGTGAAGACATGGCTATTGGGGTATGTCAATACGCTGAACACGAATATGACAACCGTTCTGTACAGCACTATTGATTTATCGATTTTACTGATTTTTCGCTAATTTTGCCCCGGGCGCGGCGAAGACATGCCACTGGGGTATGTCAGTACGCTGAACACGAATATGACAACCGTTCTGTACAGCACTATTGATTTATCGATTTTACTGATTTTTCGCTAATTTTGCCCTTGCGCGGCGAAGACATGTCACTGGGGTACGTCAATACGCTGAACACGAATATGACAACCGTTTTGTACAGCACTATTGATTTCTCGATTTTACTGATTTTTCGCTAATTTTGCCCCGGGCGCATCGAAGACATGTCACTGGGGTATGTCAATACGTTGAACACGAATATGACAACCGTTTTGTACAGCACTATCGATTTATCGATTTTATTGATTTTTCGCTATTTTTGCCAGGACCCGAGCAAAGCCGGGTACACAGTCTAATAATAAAAATTCAAAAAATAATGGTGAAACTAAACAACTGGATTCAAAGAATCAAACAGATATAAGATTTTTTTAATCCAGCAAGCCATTCTCAGGGGTGAAGGGGCTCCCTGCAAATCCGATTTGGAGCCCAATAATCCTAATAATGTCGATTAACGTTACAACAAAATCCTAGCACATGGTTTTGTTACCTGACATGGTTTTGAGACGAAGTGGTAGCGCTGTTCCCATCCGTTGGGGTTTTTCCTTGATTTTGACTGGGCCAGTGGTAAACATACGCCGGTCTCAGGTAAAGAGGCACACGGGTCCATTGGTCGGGATTTTCCCGCCAGTGGTAAACAGTTGCTGGTCTCAGGTAAAGGGGCACACGGGTCCGTTGGTCAGAATTTTCCCGCCAGTGGTAAACAGGTGCTGGTCTCTGGTAAAGGGGCACATGGGTCGTTGGCCAGAATTTTCCCGTCAGTGGTAAACAGGTGCTGGACTCTGGTAAAGGGGAACACCTGTCTTTGGTGAGCACTTCCCTTGGGTTCGACTGGGCCAATGGTAAACAGGCGCCGGTCTCAGGTAAAGGGGCACACGGGTCCTTTGCTCAGGACTTTGCCTTGGGTTCCATTGGGCCAGTGGTAAACAGTTGCTGGTCTCAGGTGAAGGAGCACGGGTCCGTTGGTCAGAATTTTCCCGCCAGTGGTAAACAGGTGCTGGTCTCTTTCCCTTGGGTTCCACTGGGCCAGTGGTAAACAGTTGCTGGTCTCTGGTAAAGGGACACATGGGTCTGTTGGTCAGAATTTTCCCGCCAGTGGTAAACAGGTGCTGGAATCTGGTAAAGGGTCACACGGATCCGTTGGTCAGCACTTTCCCTTGGCTTCGACTGGGCCAATGGTAAACAGGGGCACATGGGTCGTTGGTCAGAATTTTCCCGTCAGTGGTAAACAGGTGCTGGACTCTGGTAAAGGGGCACACGGGTCTTTGGTCAGCACTTCCCTTGGGTTCGACTGGGCCAGTGGTAAACAGGTGCTGGCCTCTGGTAGAGGGTCACACGGCTCCGTTGGTCAGCACTTTTCCTTGGCTTCGACTGGGCCAATGGTAAACAGGCGCCGGTCTCAGGTAAAGGGGCACACGTGTCCGTTGGTCAGAATTTTCCCGCCAGTGATTAATAGGCGCCGGTCTCAGGTAAAGGGGCACACGGGTCCGTTGGTGAGGATTTTCCCTTGGGTTCGACTGGGCCAATGGTAAACAGGCGCCGGTCTCAGGTAAAGGGGCACACGGGTCCGTTGGTCAGGACTTTCCCTTGGGTTCCACTGGGCCAGTGGTAAACAGTTGCTGGTCTCAGGTAAAGGGGCACACGGGTCCGTTGGCCAGGACTTTCCCTTGGATTCCACTGGACCAGTGATAAACAGGCGCCGGTCTCAGGTAAAGGGTCACACGGGTCCGTTGGTCAGAACTTTCCCTTGGCTTCGACTGGGCCACTGGTAAACAGTTGCTGGTCTCGGGTAAAGGAGCACAAGGGTCCGTTGGTCAGGATTTTCCCTTGGGTTCGACTGGGCCAATGGTAAGTAGGTGCTGGTCTCAAGCTAAGAGGCACACGGGTCCGCTGGTCAGGATTTTCCTTTGACTGCGACGCTGTCAGCAGCAAAGTTGCGCCCGTCTCAGGTAAAGGGGCACACGTGTCGCGCTGGTCTCAGGTAAAGGGGCACACTTGTCCGCTGCGCGGTATTTTCCCTTGGGTTTGACTGGACTAGTGGTAAAGTAGCGCTGGTTTTAGGTAAAGGGGCGCACTGGTCCATTGGTCGGAACTTTTTCTTGAGTTCAACTGGGCCAGTAGTGAATTGGCGAGGTCTGTTGGCCGGGATTTTCCCGTGAGTCCGGCTGGCTGGCTCAGTGGTAAAGCGGCGTTGGCTTCAGGCAAAAGGCAACACGTGTTCATTGGTCGTCAATGAAAAGAAGGTCGTGGTCTTCAAAAATTTCAATCAGTCAATTTTGGCATTTTGTGACTCCTCGACAGGCTGTTTTGCCACTGTTTAGTTTGAGTTTCTCAAAATCTAAGGATTAGTTCTATTCGGACAGGTGTTGAGACTGAATGAAGTGCTTAATTAGGTTTGTTTGCAGACACTCTACTCGAACTCTAATACCAACACTGATAGAATGCGGTGAAACTTTGAGCCAAGGAACTCACGAAGTTACTATCTCGCGCAAAAGCCTAGACAATAACTTGCGCACCCACCTTTAATGTGTATTCCATACAACCCGTGGACCACCTCCCTTACTAGAAAGTCAAACAAAAGCCTAGACAATAACTTGCGCACCCACCTAATGTGTCTCATCAACCCCGTGGACCACCTCCCTTACTAGAAACTCGGGCAAAAGCCTAGACAATAATCTACTCACCCACCCCATGTATCTCGCCAACCCCGTGGATTGCCTCCCTTCCAAGAAACTCAGGCAAAAGCCTAGACAATAATTTACGCACCCCCCCCCCATGTATAGGGGTATCAAAAAGTTTCCGGCCTCAACCTGTTCCATCCCTTTTTTCTCAAAACTTTGAGCGCGATCATGTAGCCTAAAATCTTCAAATCCACCATGCCAAGTTTCATGCTCTTAAGCTGACTCGTTCAATAATAATGGCCCTTTTTTCTAACCTAACCATAGTGGGTTTCACATGCTTTTCGACAGCGCACCCGTCCACAGATTAAGAGTTGCGCTTGCTGCCACACGAGAACGTGGATTCGAATTACTGAATCACATGTCCTATGGTTTGGACCTTGCACCCAGCAACTATTTTCTGTCTGGAAATTTGAAACAGCATCTTCTCACGATGGGACTGGATGTCGAAAACGTCAAAGAGTCGGCTGTCGAAAGATACTCTGAATCAAATGAGAAAAGCAGCTTTTTGAACGGTTTAAAAAAATTCAAATCGAGCCATCAAAAGTGTATTAGTGTTCGAGGGACCTGTATTTTACTACAACAAAATTTGCTCGCTGTAGATCTTTTGGAAGTACTCTAGGCCGGAAACTTTTTGATACCCCTATATCTCGCCAACCCCGTGGATTGCCTCCCTTCCAAGAAACTTAGGCAAAAGTCTAGAAAATAACTTGCGCACCCACCTCATGTATCTCAGCAACCCCGTAGATTACCCCCCTTTCCAGAAGCTTAGGCATCAACCTGGACAGTAACTTGCGCACCCGCCCAATGTTTATCGCCAACCCCGTGGACCACCTCCCTTACTAGAAACCTCCCTTACTAGAAACTCAAACAAAAGCCTGGACAATAAATTGCGCACCCACCTCATGTATCCTGCCAACCCCGTGGATCATCTCCCTTTCCAGAAACTCAGGCAAAAGCCTAGACAATAATTTACGCACCCACCCCATGTACCCCGCCAACCCCGTGGATTGCCTCCCTTCCAAGAAACTCAGGTAAAAGCCTAGAAAATAATCTGCGCTCCCACCCAATGTTTCTCGCCAACCCCGTAGGCCACCTCCACTACTAGAAACTCAGGCAAAAGTCTACAAAATAACTTACGCACCCACCCCATGTATCCCTCCAAGCCCGTGGATTACCTCCCTTTCCAGAAACTCAACAAACTCTTCTCCCACAATAAATTGCGCACCCACCCATGTTTGGCCAACCCCGTGGACCACCTCCACTCACGAGAAACTCAGGCAAAAGTCCGTATCTCGCCAACCCCGTGGACCACCTCCACTACTAGAAACTCAGGCAAAAGACTAGAAAATAACTTGCGCACCCACCTCATGTATCCCCCCAACCCATGGATTACATTCCGTTCCAGAAGCTCAGGCAAAAGCCTAAACAATAATTTACGCACCCATCCCATGTATTCCGCCAACACCGTGGATCACCTCCCCAAGTATCCCACCAATCTCATGAAGCATCTTCGTTTCCTGAGCTTGAGCGAAAAATAACCAATAACTTATGCTCCTACTCATTTATCCCATCAACCCTGTTGATCATCTCCCTTCCCTAGGTCACGTGGATTTCAGTATTGATCACTTTCTTAATCATCACTTAGAACTTTTTTGGTTTAGTATAAATGAGCCACATCGTGTCGGTGAATATCGATGAGGAATGACAAAGAAGATTGGTGGAAATAGGCGGTCGTGATGCTTATTCTCTTTCCACAATAATTTGTTTTCAGTTTTTGTTCAAAATTTTGGGAAAGTATAAAGTTTTTAGAATAAGTTTGGTTTGAACTAGAAGGATGGGATAGTCACATACAGTGGTAATGCTGAGGGTGTGTTTGTATGATTGGCTTAATGATTGGCTTACTGAGTTAGTGACCGCGTGGTTTGTACAATACAAAAGCAGTTGTGTTCTGTATTTCACGCAGTCCTTGGTATGCTCGCTGCTCGCGAAAGACAGAGATGGAAACAACAAAACAAATTAATTCACGGATTCTGTGAGTTATCTTCTCTCATTCGCTACGCTATGTGCTCTTTTTCGACTGAATAATGTTATATGTAGATATACATATACAGTTGTGAGATAGTGTAGCTCGAGCTGAGGGTGTGAATCTCACACAACCTGTGGCGCGCACGAAAAACCACACCGGGTCAATACTGTCACACTACGGAAAGTAGCACAATAACGTGGCTTACGGGGCCACTAGTCCAGACTAAAAGAAGTCGTGGAAAAAGAGGACGACCAACAAAAAACCTATTGAGGAGAGTCCCACAAGTAAAAAAACGGTCTGTTTCAGGACGCTCATCGGTGCCGACCACGTACTGAACTTGCGCCGCCGATGCGGTTGCGGACTGTTTGACCAGATGTCTTATTGTGCGTTGTCCGATCTCAAGCACTCGTTGGCTTGCTCAAAGATCTTCAACGACATGTTCGAACTGGCCAACATCGCATCGATATCCGAAGAAGAATGCTGGAGCAATAGCGATAAGGAAAGAGAGCTGAGAAAAAAGAACTCTCAGTACATGTCGCCGTACGGTATCGCTCTCGCGATAGACGCTCACCGTAAACGTTGCCCAGAGTACCACAGGCGATCAACCTCGCCAAAGGGGAGCGGTTCGAACACTCAGCCGTGTTCCCGTGGAGCGTGCGTTACGATATGGGCGCGTACGTGACGACTGCGATCTCGATGCTGGACTATGTGCAAGTACCAGGGATGCCGCCGAACCCAAATCACAGGGTGTTCATGCGCTGCCGCAGAGCTGGTGAATGCCGAGATCGACTATAACGAGGCCTTAACCATCTACGTGTATGATGAGTGGTCGAAGCTAGCGAAGAAGCTGATAGAAACTCAACGCACACCATCGATCATCACTGTGTGGCCAGATAAGATGCCGGAGAGCCGAGCCATGAGACAGCTGCTCATAGCGTTAGAGCGGCATCAGCAGACCGGAGGCAGCCTCATGTTCTTCCTAAGTCTATTCGAGGACAACACTGAACAAGAGCGGAGAGCGATGGCGGACACTTGCGCCGAGTTCGTCCGCTACATCACTGACCCGTCGAGGAGGTTCGAGGCCCTGGTTCGCGACCACTACAGTGGGGTTAGGGACAGCGCCCCCTACACCCATCCAGTAGGTTGCCTCGGTACCGAGCCACGTTTCAAGAAATCTCCGTTAAGCGGCCGACAAATTCGCCTATATCTGGAAAAGATGCGTTTAATCATCAACGATGTCATCAAAATCAAAGAGTTCGATTTCGCATCTGCAGAGCTGAAGGAGAGACGGCGGAAGGAAAAACTGCTGAAAGCCAAGCGCCGACACGAGGAGCACATGCCCAACTTCTATGTGATCCAGGATCCCGAGCGCCGTCGGCACGACATGAACATCACCTTCCGTGCCCCCCACGAACGCCGCCGCAACTCTTCCCCAACTATGCGCAGGCCGCACGGAGACCAAGCTAAGAGGGATTGTCGCTCCCACAGCCGAACTCGATCAGGAGAGCACTGCCATCGTGCCGGAAGCAGTAGCCGTGAACCCCGCCATCGTGATGAGCCTCGTTCGAGCAGCTATCAAGATGACCAACGTCACTCAAGCCGTCATGAGCATAACCCGCGCACGTCAAGCCATCGCCCGGACGACCCGCGTTCTCGCAGCCATCGTCGGGATGACAAAGCCATTCGAGCCAGCAAGGAAAACCCACGCCAATGAGTCGGGACGACTCTCGTTCCCGGAAGAGCATGTAGATAGAAGACGATACTCGAAGTGAATATGATACTCAAAGTGCTCTGATTTATTTTCTTCACCTATATGCTCACCTGTATCGTTATGCTATCCGATAGTCTTGAAGCTGTTAGTTATTTGAACTGTTATTCCGCAATAGCTCGTGTGTCTTATATACGCGCGCCCTTGCCGACGCCCCGCCCACCGGCTATATAAGGCCGGCGCAACCTCAGCTGTATTCTTTTCGATCGACGAGTCGCGCGGATAAAGTATTTCACCCTTACCCCTAGACATCACAACACAGGCCGCTCCCGTCAAACTGGTGTGGTCTTTTGTGCGTTCCAACAGGGTGTGAAGGATTCACTTCCTCAACTTGAGCTACACTATTTCACAATTGCATATATCTATAACATTCTCTGATAACTGTGCAGCATGAAAGCATCCTGAACGGCGTGATGGTTCGAGTAGAAGCCCTGGCAGGAATGGTTCCCAGTTGCTGCATTCGTGCTGCATTGTTACCAGAGTTATTCAGTCGAAAAAGAGCATCGCGAAGCGAAAGTGAGATAATAACACACATAATTCGCGGATCCAGTCTTGTTCTTTGTATCTGTTTTTTGCGAGCAGCAAGCATACCTAAGACTGCATGTACAGAACACAACTGCTTTTGTACAAATCACTTAGTCAATAGCTCTGTAAATCAATCACACAAATACACCCTCAGCGTTGCCGCCCTGTGCGACTATCACATCCTTCTAGTTCAAACCAAACTTATTCCAAAAGCTTCATACTTTTCCATAGTTCTGAACAAAAACTGACAAAAATTATTATGAAAACAGAATAAGCATCACGAGCATCTTTTCCCACCAATCTTCTCTCTCTTTTCGTCGACTTTCACCGACACGACACTGCCCGGAAGACAATTTTTGAATTCAATTAAATTTAAAATTAATTTTTCACTCTTAACTTTGTAATTTTTATTTTTAACTTCAAGTCTTATCAATGAAACAGCCAGTCATTGTCGTGCATGTCGTGTGTTTATGTCGCACATCTACACACTTATTATAAGCAACTGGAGTGACGAAGAAGTATTCATGTTCAAACAGGTCCAGAGTTCGGTCCCAGCCGGAGACTAATTCTTGCAAAATAGAAAAATGCATGTAGAGCAGTCGGACGTCAAGTATAAACAAAAACAAGTTGCCAGGCCCTTCTTTTGAGCTGTGAAAGTAGCGCGTGAGTGGTGTTCTTTCACTCAGATTTAAACTCGTACACGTGCAGATGTATGGTCGTTTGTTACAATTTTTTTCTTTTGAGTGGTGTTTCCTTTCTGGTGCACATCTTTTTTATCAAGAAATTTGGTTTATTAAATTTGGGTGGAAATTCGTTGGTAAAAAGCTGGGAATATTGCCATTTTTACCAACGGTTTACTATCTGATTACCAACGGAATAAAACTCCTCCCAGGTAACTTTGAGGGCTGAAATTTTAGATTAATATAGAAATTGACTTCCTTTATCAGAATCATTTTAGAGATTTTGTCAACTTTCAAATGTACGCTGAAAAAAGCTATGGAAGAAAGGGGGGGGGCTGAGGCCAATGGCTTTATAACTGCTCTGCAAGAGGGAGGAGCTCTAACGCTTTACGATAGAGGAATCTTTGCCCTTTCTTATACACAGGATCGTCTTCTGATTTTGTCAGTTATTGAGTGTCAACTTACTTCAAATTTAACAAATTTTGCGGTTATGTCTTATGTAGTCTTATCGCTATAAAAAGTTTCCAATGAACAAGAAGCCATGAGATTTTGCATCATCATAAGGTTTGATTCTGGGAAACCGCCTCCACAGCTTCGGATCACCATGAGATGTCCAGAGGTCCTAGGACACCACCCACGGAATTGCATTTTGAGCTACATATTTATTTGACCCTAGGAGTCGATTTACAGCCAAATAAAGCGTCCAAGTTTAAGTAGAAAGTGTTCACCGATGATTTTACACATGTTATTCATGGTACTGATAGAAAACAAGCATGCTGAAGTGTTTGCAACACTACCACCCTAGCGAGGACTCGAACTTGGAGCCCGCTGATAAAAAACGAACTTCTCTACCTTGCTGTTATCATACCATACCCTCTTCAGGCAACCCCTCCCCTCCTCCCCCGAGGCGACCCCCCTTGGTAAATTACCATCGTACGCTCGACCTGTATATAATACTACTACTTCACCTGCATAACAAGAGGAACCATCGCTTTGGGACATACTTCTTCAGGGAGGTGATCCACGGGGTATGTGAGATACATGGGGTGGATGCGCAAGTTACTGGCAAGGCTTTGGAAAGGGAGGTGATTCACGGGGTTGGTGAAATACATGGGGTGAGTGTGCAAGTTACTGGCAAAGCTTTGGAAAGGGAGGTGATCCACGGGGTTTGTGAGATACATGGGGTGGGTGCGCAAGTTATTTGCTAGACTTTTGCCAAAACTTTGAAAAGCGAGGTGATCCACGGGGTTGGTGAAATACATGGGGTGAGTGTGCAAGTTACTGGCTAGACATTGAAAAGGAAGATGATCCACTGCGTTTGTGAGATACATGGGGTGGGTGCGCAAGTTATTGCCTAAGCTTTTGCCTGAGATTCTGAAAAGGGAGGTAATCCACAGGGACGACGAGATACACGGGGTGGGTGCGCAAGTTATTGTCTACGCTTTCATCTGAGATAGTGTCCCCACGTGCTTTTTATGTGCCACGTCTCATCATATTATGATAGTGTTGCTGTTAAAGTTATGATAGTGTTGCTGTTAAAGCTGTTACAGTCTACATTTTTTTGACCTCCAGCAAACTCGCAATTGACGGGCATGTTAGCGTTAGATAGTAATGTTTGGCTCTTACAGGCAAATAAAGATAACGATATGGCTAGCAGAAATAAAAAAACCGTAGCCTTAGAGCTGTGTGCCCCTTCCACTCGGACCCGTACCCACAAAAATTGAAGCATTGCGGAAGTCGGCCAGCTCCGTTCGAATGCAGTATATAAGAGAACACTCCTCCTGGAGAACCTAACTTTGTGATAGTGTTAATGCTGTCCTCTGGTAGATCCTCATTGTCTTCATCAATTCCAAACTTAACTTACGTTTCTTCTTGCACATACGACCATGACTTTGTCGACCACACTGGAGGATCGACGTACATATGCCCCCTTCCACTCAGCCCCCCTTTACCACTTTACCATTGGGCCAAAAGGAATCAAGACAAACCCGTTGCCTTGGACCTGTGTGCCCCTTCCACTTGAACATGTATGCCCCCTTCCAATCGGGCCAATGTGCCCCTTCCACCAGGATCCGTGTCACTTTAACTCAGATCCTTGCACTATTTTACTATTGGGCCAAAAGGAACCCAGACAAACCCGTTGCCTCGGACCCGTGTGTCCCTTCCACTTGAACATCTAGGCCCCCTTCCACTCGGGCCAGTGGGCCCCCTCCACCAGGACCCGTGCCACTTTACCATTGGGCCAAAAGGAATCAAGACGAACCCGTTGCCTTGGACCCGTGTGCCCCTCACTTGAACATGTATGCCCCCTTCCACTCGGGCCAGTGTGCCCCTTCCACCAGGATCCGTGTCATTTTAACTCAGACCCTTGCACTATTTTACTATTGGGCCAAAAGGAATCAAGACAAATCTGTAGCCTTGGATCAGTGTGCCCCTCATCAGGACCCGTGCCACCATTGGGCCAAAAGGAATCAAGACGAACCCGTTGCCTTGGACCCGTGTGCCCCTCACTTTAACATGTATGCCCCCTTCCACTCGGGCCAGTATGCCTCTTCCACCAGGACCCGCGCCACTTTACCACTAGGGCCAAAAGGAATCGAGACAAACCCGTTACCTTGGACCTGTGTGCCCCTTCCACTCGAACATGTATGCCCCCCTTCCACTCGGGCCAGTGTGCCCCTTCCACCAGGATCCGTGTCACTTCAACTCAGACCCTTGCACTATTTTACTATTGGGCCAAAAGGAATCAAGACAAATCTGTAGCCTTGGATCAGTGTGCCCCTCCATCAGGAGCCGTGCCACCATTGGGCCAAAAGGAATCAAGACAAACCTGTTGCCTTGGACCAGTGTGCCCCTTCCACTTGAACATGCATGCCCCCTTCCACTTGGGCCCGTGTGCCTCTTCCATAAGGACCCGTGCCACTTTACCATTGGGCCAAAAGGAATCAAGACGAACCCGTTGCCTTGGACCCGTGTGCCCCTCACTTGAACATTTATGCCCCCTTCCACTCGGGCCAGTGTGCCCCTTCCACCAGGACCCGCGCCACTTTACCACTAGGGCCAAAAGGAATCGAGACAAACCCGTTACCTTGGACCCGTGTGCCCCTTCCACTTGAACGTATATGCCATCTTCTACTCGGGCCCGTGTCACTTTAACTCGGACCCTTGCACCACTTTACCATTGGGCCAAAAGGAATCAAGACAAATCTGTAGCCTTGGACCCGTTACTTCGCCATAATCTGCATATCGTAACCTACGCCTCGAAAAAAAAACTCCGTGGTCCTGTCTTTACTTTTTCCTGACTTACATACTCATCATATGTTGATATAATTAAAGGTTCTGAAAATTTTATGTACCGGCAAGCATAAATGCAATGTGAAGATGCCAGATTCTTGCAAGTGCAATGCCGATGGAGTGTGAACTACAAATAGAAACATTTAAACATACGAGTTCAAGACCGAATATTCGAATATGTTCGTCCATTCGGCCTTAGAAATACCCACTATTCGAACTATTCATTCATTCGGATAATCCGAAATGTTTGATATTCGAATAATTCATTCATTCGCACATTGCTGAATGTGGAATATTCGAACTACTCGTATTTCGAATAATTGAAATCTGACAGTATTCGAATTTTCGAATATTTGAAAAATCGTCGAATATTCCCAAGTATACAGTATACTCCACGTGGAGTATAGCACTGTGTGGCCATCGTTGGCGATCCATGGTTGAAAATGAGAAGCGAAAAGTTGGTTGTTCAACTAAATGTTCGCAACTCACTCTCGGAATTGGATCCCTCCTGATTAATCTCTCTCTACTGCATCCAATTCAGTTGTCAACATGCATGAATACTAAACACTCGCTCAATGAAATTCTAAGTGAGATCGTGCACCCTTACCCTTCTCCTTTATTCTTACAAGATAGCGAGCCCTTACTGGTTCTCATACTGCAGATCTGCAGAAGGAAAATGTGCGAGAAGCAAAAGAATACAAAAAAGAGGTTCAAGAGAAAAAAAGAGCTGCTTGTTTTCATTTTCATCGTAACTCTATAGTAATACTAGACGGTGTACCCGGCTTCGCTCGGGTGTTCAATTTCTCCCGACCATTTAGAGCTGATGCCAAATTTGTTGAACCAAAAAATCCTTTCAAAATGTTCATCATTTGGTGTTCAGCTCAAGCGACCCTTCTTCACCCTGTCCCCCTTCCCTCAAAAAAAGTTGCTTGACTGGTAAATGAATTCTTACAAAGTGCTCAGCGTTTCGGAAAGTCCCAGAAGGCACGTTTTCAGCGACCCGTGCGCAAAAAAAATCTAAAAATCAATATAAAAGATAGATCGATATTTCGGTCAAAACGGTTATCATGTCCGTGTTCTGCGCACTGAGATATCCCGGTAGACATGTCCTCATCGCTTCCTGGGCAAATATAGCGAAAAATCAATAAAATCAATAAATCGATAGATTGGCGCAAAATCGTTGTCATAATCGTGTTCAGCGCATTAAGGTACCCCAGTAGGCATGTTCTCGCTAGTCCCTGGTCAAGGAGAGCGAAAAATCAACGAAATCGATATAATCGATAAGCCAATCGATAATCCCAGGTGTAGCCGAGCCAATCGATAATCCCAGGTGTAGTAAAGCCTATAACCTCCGCCGGCCCCTGAAGAACCTACATGAAAATTTGGTACCGATCGGTTCATCCTCCGCGATTTCTATTCCGAACAAACAAACAAACAAACAAACGAACAAACAAACAAACAAACAAACAAACAGAGGAAACTTGAAACATAAGAGAACAGAAGACGGATAAACACTAAAGAACATAGGAAACCATAAAATTCAGGCCAAACTACGAAATCGGTCCACTTTCGGGACCCTGCGTATCGACAATGCAATTGAGTCGACGCGCAGTATCAGACCCGTTTTCGGGCTTAGCGACCTTATCTTTATATATATATATATATATATATATATATTAAACAAAGCGCCGTAAGGGGCTAGAGCCGATAGAGATACGCGGCGGCACTCATGGACACCGCAATATTGAGGCACAGACTGCGCGGCGAAGTGGCCGATTTTTAGGGACTCAGACACTTTCGCGTCGGGACTCGCTAATTACGTCACTGCTGGCTCTCCCGCATGCAAGGGATGACGGAGCGTTCACAAGCTTTCAGGCTGCGCAATGTATGCAGCAGGAAAACCACCCTTCCGCTAATGCGACGGCGTAGTCACCTTCGCTGAAAGAATGCCTGTAGCCTTGCGAAAGTTGGCTGGTGGCTGAACATATGCGGTCGCCTCATTTGGTGGATGCTTCAGCAGCGTCCCATGGTGAGGTCTCGATGCAATTCATGGTGAGGTCTCGATGCAATTGTGCGGTTAAGATATCCGTTCATTTCTAAAAAGCTTGTGCACTAAAATACAGAGTAAACGCTTCCAATAGTTGCTCAAATCAACAAATAGTTAATCAAAATTAATGAGTAATTCCCAAGCCTTTATCATTTAGAGTATCCCCAGACTTCGCCAGCAACCGTGGCGATCGCCACTACAGCCGGCTGTCGTCGTCATCACCACGACGGCCGATGATCATCATCATCGGCCTATGGATAAAGTGAATGAGGAGGCTTTAGACGTGAGAGGGAAGATAAATTATGTGGTGTGGCGGTCGATAGACATCGTTTCCACAATCGCTACCATCACATCGCCAGTTTATTTTGGGCACATCTTCGAGAGTGCGGGCGATGAGCTCCGTTTGGCAGCGGTCCATGGCGATATAAAGTGGTAATCGATACGTATCATTTCCACGATAATCATCTCTTGTTTCGCCGGTTCATTTTCATTCATTTTGTAACGAGGAAGTATAGGGATATTCTTACTCTCGAGATATACAAAGGGTACGGGGGCTCTGATAGAAAACAGGTGCGCCGTGGCCTAAAAGTGGTGAAAACGCTAGAATACTGCCGATAAGGAGCGGTTCCGGTTTGGCCTAATTGTAAGGAAAACATCAGAATAAGTGTTGACCGACCGCTGAATGGCCCAATAGTGTGGAGCACACCAGCATGCAGGTCCACCATCGTAGGATAGCTTCGCTCTGGCTCAGTAACGTGGAGAACGCTAGGATATGAATCCACCGATGGCATAAGGGTGTGGCCCAACAGTGAGGACACCAGAATGCTGGTCCACCAATGGAAGAAGGATCCTACGTTGCCCAATGGTGGAGAACGCCAGGATATGAGCTCGCTTTGGACCAGTAAGGTGGAGAATGCCAGGGTGCAAATCCGCCCAAGAAGAAGGCGTCCGGTCTAGCCTGACCGTGAAGAAAACGCCAGAATGCGGGCCCTCACCTGGAAGAAGAGCCTCCGTGGCCAGATGGTGTGGAAAACGCCAGGATACGGGTCCTCCAATGGAGTAAGGGTCCGTCGTGACCTACTGGTGTGGGGAACGCCAGGATACGGGTCCTCCAATGGAGCAAGGGCCCACCGTGGACCAGTGTTTGGAGAATGCCAGGATACGGTTCCGCCGACGGAGAACGGGTCTGCGGTGGCCTAATGGTGTGGGGGACGCCAAGATAAGAGTCCACTGATGGAGAAAGGGTCTGCCGTGGCCCAGCACTGAGAACGGCACCAGAATGCGGGCACCCAGATGGAAGTAGGGCCCGCCGTAGCCCATTGGTGTGAAGAATGACAGGATAGGAGTCCGCCAATATAGGATGGGTTCCGCTGTGACTCAATAAAGAATAATAGAGAATATCAGGATACGGTTCAGCCGACGGCCAATGGGTCCGCTGTGGCCCAACAGTGAAGGTGACGCCAGAATACCGGTCCACCAATGGGAGAGAAGTTCGCCTTGGTCCAACAGTGCAGAACACGCCAGAATACGAGTTCGCTTCGGCCCAATAGCGTGGAGAACGGCAGAACACAGGTCCACCGATGGAAAACGCGTCTGCGTTGGCCCACAAGTGAGGAAAACGCACGAATACGCCCTACGACGGATAACGGACTTGTCATGCTCATATTCAACCTATAAGAAAGATTTCATATTTTAGCCCATTAAATGATTAGTTTTGCATCTTTCTCAATTTTTCTGGGATTTAGTAAGTGCGTAGCTTTTGCACATGCCCCAACTGGCTGCCCCACCCCAATTTCTAGCGTCCCGAAGGGGCGCTAGTATATATATATATATTTATTTATTTAATACACTGATTGAAGAAGCAAATCAGTGCGCCAAAAAAACATGTCGTGTTAGTGCCAAACTCAAAACCTGTGACGGAAAAAGTAAGGTGATCTATGAGTTCCTCCACAGATAAAAAGAGGTGGAAATTCCATCTGAGACATCATGACAAGCGGACACACATGACCGCCAAGAACCCTGACGCAAAATGAACTCATATCCACACCAGTTGGCCACGTGCCCAGTAGCGCGATGCTGCCTGGAGTATGTCGGAACTTCGGCACGCAGGTATGCCAACTGACCCCCTGCGGAACCGACATACTGGATAAGATGTAAGATAAGCGTCAGTCAGGGGGATGGTGGGAACAGTGTGACATAAATTGTGTTAGACAAAGCAAAAAAAGAACTACTCTTCTGTCAAGTGGAGAAGCCCAAATGTTCTTGTTAGTAACAGAAGTCATAGAAACAAACAAGACAAAACATCAGTTCAAGACAAAACAGGGAAAAGGTGAAACCATTATCGGAAGCACGAAACCACGAGCGAAAGCTTAGCGACGTAACATGACGAGCGATCTAAAACATTTCAGAAGTAACTCAATAGGAGATTTTAAGGAACTGCGTAAGATCAATCTGATTTAACTTACTTTTGAAGTTTGCTATTGCCTGAATGAAGGACCTGAAGCGGAAGTTTCTCAAGCGATCTGGCACAGCGATAGAACAACGAGTTGAAGAGCAACGTATAATGTTTCTTATGAATTTGCCGGTAGTAAAGACTGAAGCCTCCTGCCCTACCGTTGCTTGGGCAGAAGATCCAGCATTTACTAGCCCTGAGGCCAAGTTCTTGTTTTATTATTCAAAAACAGAAAACAAGATCGATGATAAGACGTCTACGCTCTAAAGAATCTAGTCCGAAGTACTTCATGCGTTCAGCGTAACTCGGGATATCCTCATAACTAGTTCCAGGGAATTTACGCAGATATAACAGAGGTGTAAAAGTTTGCTGCACTTTTTCAAGCTTAAGGATCAGTTTCTTTAAACATGGATTCCAAATGGGAGAGCAGTACTCCATCTGTGGTATAACAAATGTTTTATAAAGGCGAAGCAAGATTTTTTCATCAGTACTCTTTATGTTACGAAAAATAGTAAACAGAACTGACAATCCATTGCACGCAATTTTATCAGCTTGCAAACTGAACTTAAGGCTAGTGTCAGCCAGGACTCCAAGATCTTTCACTAAACTGCATGTTTTTAGGGTCTCTCCTTTTATTGAGTAAGCACGTGGCACTCCATCCCCAAGATGCAGTACAGCGGACTTCTCAATATTAGTAGCTAAATAGAACATGGTAGTCCAATCATCAAGTCTGCAGAGAGATTCTTGAATTTCATTCTGAACTCTAACATGGGTTTCGTTATCATATGCAGCATAGATTTTGATATCGTCTGCATAAAGCTTAACTTTGAGATCAGTGGAAACTTTGATGATATTAGGTAAGTCCATGATATAGATCAAAAACAGTAAGGGCGACAATACTCCTCCTTGGGGCACGCCGCTTCGGCAGGAGTACATTGAGGAGAAATTCTTTTGCACTTTTACCGTCAGCTGGCGAGAGCACAGATAAGACTTCAACCACTCCAAGAGTTGCCCTGGAATTCCCAGAGACTCCACTTTCTGTAATAGAATGCCATGGTTGACCTTATCAAAAGCTTTTGTCAGGTCGACATAGATCACGTCTACAGCGCAGCCAGAGTTTAAAGCAAGATTCCAGTCATATAAAGAATCGACAAGATTCGTCAATGTAGATGAGCCAGAACGAAAGCTATGTTGTTCATCAGGGATAACATTAAATCGGCTGAACCAAGACTCGAGTTTCTCTCTCACAATTTTCTCCATTATTTTGGAGGGAGTGGGAATAATACTTATCGGTTGGAAATCAGAAACGTTCTTAGCAGCAGAAATTTTAGGGATAGGAGTGATAATAGCTCTTTTCCAGAGATCTGGTACTTCTTCAAGTAATAGGGAGATGTTAAATTGTGGGTCAAAGGTTTGTGTAGGGCTAGCGCGCATTTTTTGTAGACGATTTGGGGAATGCCATCAAACGACTCTGCCGTTGATGGTTTTAATTTGTTCAGATGAGCTAATGTAACCTCCGGAGAGATCACAAATTCAAAAAATCTGCGCTCGATGATGTTAGGAAAAGAGATGGAAAGGGAGTTATTGAAATCATAATGAAACACACTTGCAAAAAATTTCCCCAATCCTTCTGCTTTTGCTTCATCTGAAATCAGCAATTCACCCGATTGGTGTGTGAGAGTACTCAAACTTGCAGTAGGTTTCATTCTATTACGAACAAAATGGAAGAGGAAGCCCATCGCTCTTCTCGAAGCCAAATGTCTTTCACGATTCGCGAGAAATTTTTTCAGGTGATAATCGATGTCACTACAAACCTTTTTATAAAGACGGCATGACAAGGGATTTGGAGAACACTCAAAAAGCCTTTGTTTTTGAGCTTGTAATGACAGCAATTGTTTTGGATATCGAGGTTGTAACAAATTTTTTTCTTTTAAGAGGACAAAAAATGGAAAATGCCGAGTAAAGTTGATTACAAAATCGTCGATAAACTTCACTAGCTGATGTGTAATTATCAAATAAGGATAACCAGTCAATGCTCTGCAAATAGCTATTCAGCAAGTCGTAGTCAACACTGAGAAAATCTGGAGAAGGTACAGCACAATCGGTCGATGATTCAACTACAACATGAAAACAAACCATGGAGTGATCTGAGTTGCCAAGTGGCGGAAACAATTTCACGTTAGAGACAATGTTCGCTGTGGTCAACACCAGATCTAGGATATTACTACCATGCGTGGGTTTCAAAACGTGTTGCTGCAGTCCAAAACTTTCAAAAAAATTTAAGAACTTATGCGCGGTCGAGTTAAAAGGCGACACGGTATCTCAATCAATTTATAGGTTGAGATCGCCTAAAAGGATAACGTCGCTCCGGGTTGAACATATATCAGTACAAAGATCGATTAATTTCTCATTCTCATCATTACCAAGTCTAGGAGGGCGATAGATACAGGCAAGAGTGAAATATTGGGTTTGGTCAAAACTGTAAAAATCAATGTGCAGTACGTCTGCGGCAAGGATAAAACTGATATCAACTTTCTTGGTGGCGTACAAGGACTTTATCAAACAACACACCCCTCCTCCTTTCCTTTTTGAGCGGTCAGTCCGAAAAATAGTGTAGGGGAGGTTGCTCACAATTTCGGAATCTGAGACTTTCTAAGACAACCACGTTTCTGTGATAACGACAATATCTGGTTTTGAATCATTCAAAAATAGATGCAACTGACTTAGCTTCTTAAAAAGACTTCGAGCATTCAGCAAAAAACACTTGATGCCAGTTTTATCCCGCCGGCCATGCACGTTCACAAGTTTCCCGGGCTAGCTTTCTTTGGTAAGTCGGCAATGCGCCTTACCTCCCCCTTGTACACCACCCACTCCTTGAACGTTTTACCTGCATTACGATCCTTAGCAATCTGTCTAAGCTCGTATTCCCTCTTCCTTTCCTCCTCGGTCATACTTCTTCTAATGTACGTGCCAGAAAAACGTGAGGATCGCAGCAGTCGACTGTTAGACAGAGCTGTCTTCCAATGGGTTCTTGTAGGGAAGCCCACCTTCACTAACCTTGGGTGGGATGCAGCAGGTCTACCTAGTCTGTACATCTCGACGGGTCGGCATTCCACATCGACCACATTGAGAACTTCCATGACCTTCTTCTCAAGATCCAATTGTCGATCTGATGGGCATAATCCTGCCTCGGCTTCAGGTAGACCACTTATGACGATGCTTCTCGACCTTTTCTCCTTATTCACGAGTTTTGAAACATCCATAGAAGATCTACTCGACAAAGTGAGCACCATCTTTACCACAAGTGGGTCCCTGATGTGCTGTAGAATGGCATTCACCAGTTCCTTGGTAGATAGGTTACTAAAATCCTCATCGTCACCCTGGCTGGTCCTTGTCAGAGTATTGGCCACACCATGAGATTCATTCAATCCTAAATGATCTTGAGAAGGACTTACTTGTTTGGCCAGACGCTGAGATCTACGTGCCATCTTCCACTGTTTGATCTGATCAATAAACTGCCGAGCTAGCGAAGAATTGCTTTTCTACAATTTCACCACCCAAAAAGAACCTTGATGAAAAATTTGGTTACGACTGACCAACAACGGTATGGTGAAGATGTTCAGACCGAAATGAGAGTGGAATGAAAGAGCAAATTAAAGTAAAAGAGTAAATAAGTGGGTGTCAGGTCGGAGCAGGTGCAACACGCGACCGCTCAGTGGCGTTGAATGTATGAGAATGAATATATCTGTATATATAAAAGTGAAAGTTTGTTTGTGTGTTTGTGTGTGTGTGTTTGTGTGTGTGTGTGTGTTTGTGTGTGTGTTTGTGTGTTCCGAATAGAAATCGCGGAGGATGAACCGATCGGGACCAAATTTTGCATGTAGACTCTCCACTGGCCGGCGGAGGTTATAGGCTACTTTGCACCTGGGATTATCGATTGGTTTATCGATTATATCGATTTTATTGATTTTTCGCTATTCTTGACCAAGGACTAGCGAGAACATGCCTACAGGGGTGAATATGACAACCATTTTGCGCCTGTCTATCGATTTATTGATTTTATTGATTTTTTGCTCTTCTTGACCAGGGACTAGCGAGAACATGCCTGGGGTACCTCAATGCGCTGAACACGAATATGACAACCATTTTGCACCAATTTATCGATTTATTGATTTTATTGATTTTTCGCTATTCTTAATCATGGGGTGGTAAAGACATTTCTACTGGGGTATCTCAATGCGCTGAACACAAATACGACAACCGTTTTGTGCGAAATATTGATTTATTGATTTTATTGATTTTTCGCCATTCTTGATCTTGGGGTGGTAAAGACATGTCTACTGGGGTATCTCAATGCGCTGAATACGAATATGACAAACATTTTGCATGAAATATCGATTTTTCGATTTTATTGATTTTTAGCTCTTCCGCCCATTGGAGCGGTGAAGGCATCTCTCCTGGGGTTCCTCGATATGCTGAGTATGAATATGACAACCACTTTGTACGAATACGTCGATTCAATGTCACCGAAATAGCTTTGCTAACTTTTCTCCCACAAGACGATGGGAAACGTCACCTGGGCTTCGCTAACATGCTGATCACCAAAATTATGAAGATTTTAATGAATTTGTCGATGATAGTAATTGGCCTCAGCAGTATGATGTAGCCAAGGTAATAAAACACCCGAGCGAAGCCGGGTACGGCAGCTAGTCCTCTTATATAAATCATGGTAGTGCAACAAAATTTTCTAGAGCGCAGGCGTAGGGGGAATAGCACGTGATCGCATGCCTAGCCATGAGGCTCGATTATAGACTGTGGCTCGCGAGGATGCGCAGCTGACGGGGCATTCGGCCGATGTTTCGTCATAGGTGCATAGACGTGGTGGAAGTCGGGTGCATTCGGGATTTCGCGGTGGGACCAGCGGCTAGCGGTCTCGAGCCCTCCGGGCGAGACAGTGTTTACAACGATTTGACGATGCATAGCAGCAATGTACGGAGCAGAGTAGCCCCTCTGATGGAGCTTTGTCCGTAACTGCACTCAATCTTGGAACGCTGGACGTGAATCACTTCGAAAGGATGAGTGGAAGCCGTAGCGATAGGATTCACTCGGTTTCCTTATGTAGGATGTGCTCTTTGCGCACCTCTCATTATTGAGGTCCCATGGGGATTATGCAGCTTGAGGATCCGTCTGCTTTTAAGAAGGGCAGTACAATCAAATACACAGGATGAACGAACGAAGAACACGTCATTATAAGCTGTTGTGACATTTTCTGGAACCAGTTGTGCAATTGATCAAACTTTCTAAATATTTCCTAACTTTCTTCCATTTTTTTTTCAAGATTTACAAAGAGTGCTGGTGCACTGATGACGGACTGATGTGCCGGGCCCCGTAGTTCACAAAAACATCAGGATGGGTGTCCACCGATCGAGAAAGGGTGGCCCAATAGTGGAGAAAACGGCAGGATACGGTCCATCGATGGAGACTGGGTCCGCAGGAGCCCATTAGTGGGGAAATGCCAGGGAACGAGTCCACGGATGGGGATTGGGTCCGCTGTGGCCCAATAGTGGCAAACAGCAGGGTACGGATCCACCGATGGGTTGGGTCTGACTTGGCCCAATAGTGGGCGGATACAGATCCATGAATGGAGAGTGGGTCTTCCTTGGCCCAAAAGTGGGGAAAGCGCCTGGATACGGGTGCACGGATAGAGAGTGACCCCGCATGATTCCCATTAGTGGGGAAAACGCCAGCATACGGGTCCACGGATGGAGAATGTGTCCGCCGTGGCCCAATGTATGGGAAAAGATCAAGACGCACGTCTACTGATGGAGTAGGGGCACGCTACGCACTCACTTGTGTCTCAGTCGACCACCTCTTCTTCCTCCCTGTGTATTGAAGCAGAAGCTCATCAGTTGGACTATCTCAGCAACGTGAAGCTTGAATCATTTCAGGAGATTATTCGCACGGCATTGGTTACACTGTGTTGTTCACAAGTACTAAAGCCATGTGAAAGATACTCCTGCGCAGAGTTGAAAGTGGCCGCTCATAACGGGTCCATAGGCATGTAAGAAATGTGACAAAAAGTAGGTAGTATCATTGCATCGGAAATTAGCTTTACATGTAGGTGCGTGATTAAAAATTTGCAAGGGAGGCTAGGATCGCGAGAAGACTCGAAGCCTGACGAGGCGGCCAGGCCCGTAGAATATGCGCAACTCATAAGAATGATTTTGTATTTGAGCCCAGTTAATGATTAGTTTTGCTTATTTGCTAATTTTCTAAGCATTTCGCACATGTGAAGCTTCTGCACATACCTCAAGTGGCTGCAACACCCCACTTTCTAGCGTCCCGAAAGGGCGCTAGTATATATATATATATATATATATATATATATATATATACATATACATATATATTTATTTACATAAATATATATATACCCTATATCCTTTGTTTCCACCCTATATCCTTTGTTTCCACTAATTTCCACCGTTTTGTCCAGGATTCTTGTGCAAGAAATTTTTTTTGTTTGTATCAAAATTATGTATCCACTTACGACTGTCGAACAAATTTATCATTATAACCGGACAATCAACAATCGATTGGTCCACCATCGTTGCGGATGACTTCAAAAGCCCTTCGTGGCATACTTTTTACTAGGTTTTATGTGGCGTTGTCGTCATTCTGGTCCCAAACGTCCAGTATCACCGCTCTCAAATCGTCGGCCGTGAGGTACTGTTTTTTTATTCCGGTAAACGTGGCGTACAGTTATACCTCACATGACCTCAACTTGGTTACAGTCTGACAAATACGCAGGCCAGTCCACTATATGTACGCAGTGCTCCTGGAGCCAATTCTCTTAGAATGAGACTCGTGGACGGCGGTGTTGTTTTGCTGAAAAACGAGAGAATGGCGCCGAATACCTCTCAAAAAGGGAGCAAATGCGTTCCCAGCACTTCTTGCTATTCGGAGGAGTCCATTCTCGTGGAAACAAGCGCCAATTCAAAGTTTCCTGAACTTCTGAACGCGGCACAAGTCATAAGCGAACCGCCACCAGAGGTGCGCCTTGAGGACATGAGTGGCTCCTTCCTTAAGTCCCTCCAATAATGACGGTACCGATCTAGGTCATCCAGATTGGATTCATTTTCATCACTGAAGATTACCTGGGAATCAGATTTGTTAAATTGACATCAATCTAAATAAATTTTGAACATCGACATCATCATCATCTAAGGCGCCTTGTCCCATTGCGTTGTCATGTTATTTCTGGCGAAGAGCAGAGGTGCTTCTCTGTGCTAGGGTGTCAAGCGTGGAGCCTTCAGCATTACTTCTCTTATGATGTTGCAGTTCCGACGGATCGATCTCCACCTGGTCATTCTTGAAATGTTTAAATCCAACTGAGCCCACATCTGAGCGAAGCTCAACGTGGAATCCGACTATAGCCTCTTGATCATTCTGCTATCGTTGGGGGTTAGCAGCTTAGGGCGACCGGAATTAGGCTGCTTGTGGTATGTAGATGGGTTTCGCAGATACCTGTCCACAAATCCATGAGAGCGACCCAACTGAGCCGCGATTGTTCGATTGGAGAATCCTTCGTCATGTAAGACTTCAATTTGCGCCTGTTCAACGGACTTAGAAGGTTTCGACGGCAAAGATTCTTGGCAGAAAGCAAAAGGTGAACTTTGCAAAAATATAATGCCTTTTATACCCACTTTCAGATCAACAAAATTGGTCCGCTTGAAAGTGGCTACTTAATTTTGATACAAGCAAAATGTGATAGCTAGCATGTACGTTATGAGAAAACATGAGTGACCATGTAAGAATATTTTAATAAGGTGTTGTCGTATTTATTAAAGCGAATGGAAGTGGTTCCGTCTCAATCGGATGTTTTGGAACTTTGTTACTTATAGTTTTTGGGTGGATACTTAATTTTGATACGCACTATATATATATATAAAGGCTGGTTAGCCGTCTATTCATACCAATTTTCTCTTCGCATTCTATCACGATTATGTGCGATAAAATCGTCGTTGATTTCAAGCATGTTTGGCCCACCTTCAAGTGCAGAGAGGTGTGTGTCTAAACTTTTTGACTTTACCACAGCCTCGCTTGGCTCGGCAACTTGGATACCGGGTCGAGAAGTAGGTTCCTTGAGTGAATTACATGGAGAAATGTGGGTGGTTAGGCCTCTGGTAACTTCGGATTCCACTACCAAAGCGAGAACTACCCCTGAGAAGGCGATGGTATTCGGTGGAATTACAATGGAACCACTCACTCGCGGCTGCTGCCAACGAACCGCACTGTTACCGCTGGAGTTACTGTTAATATTGATGGCACATATATTACGTAATTGTTAGTTGTATGTATATAGAAATAATGCACTACTATGAGGTCAATTTCCTTGAAGATATGAATTCTTAGCAGATTACTTCTTATTCCTAGGTGAGGCTGCAATTCTACAACGCGGCACCATCTAAGTGGTATTTCCTTGATGACCAAATTTTGGTAGCGGACTGCTTCCACTTTAATGATAACGCCTTACAATACATTTAGAGGATGTCTCATTTGGGGAGTATTCAGAGTTCCTGCAACTTTATTTTTGCTTGTTGAGACACAACTACCACTCGCTTAGCCTCCGCGAGCATCGACAGAAATGTCGGCCCGTGCCTACGCCAATGCTTCACGTGAACAGCTCGGCAGCACGTGCTGATGTCCGTGTTATGGCTTTGCATGGCAGACGAGGTGTCTACAGCTCTAACGTTGCTCATCCACCCACAATTTGCGCTGCGCCTCTACATGAACCTCGATGCTAACTCGAAGAACTCCCTACCAACTAGTAACCAAACTCGCGGCAATTCTAATTTACCTTTCATACTCTCATAGGCAGATCATCGCAGCCAAGAAACAATGCAACATGCAACAGCGACCCACTTTCGCTCAATTCGTAACCGGTTCTGACAGCCACAACATGAGTCCTGAAATGGCGTACCGCCCCCTCGTTCTTAACCAGTTAGCACTAACATGGTACATGTCAAGGCATGTCAATGTCAGAACCTTAGCTCAACTGAGTCGCGCTGACAGTGCTTCACAGTCCCGCAGCTGTGTACAGGAATGCAGCAGGATGATCGTAAGTACATTAGCACCAGATATTTTTCTTTACTTCTACAACCATTGTTTCTGATAATTTTGTCTCCAAAAATTCACTCTTTCAAATTTTTAAACATCTCTTGGGACTTACAAACATGTGTGCTCCGTAGAGATTTCCAATGAACTGGTGACAATTACGTTTAAAAAGGAACGACTGGATACCTTGAGAAAGTGAGAAAAATACCTCTAATTATATCTCACTAAGCTTCGACGGAGGTTCATGAGGGAATAATGTTACGGCAACATGTACATATATTGTGGAACTAGTGAATATGAACTTGAAGTTTTCTTTTCTTTCAGTGAAATCACGAATACTGAAATGTATCATTATTCGCACAGCAATGGTCGCGTTTTAAGTTATCAGCAACGGAAGTTGTCACTTTTGTGGAGAGATTCATGACCGTCCGACGAAGGGTTATTACTTTCCTGTTCGCTCAAGTGGGCCAGTTTTCCATACAAAACCAATTATATCTTGCCTGTGCAACCCCTGTCAGGTATGTAGAGCGTTCATGCCGGATCGCAGTGTTGAGATTGATAAAACAAACATATCGAGTTTCCATTGGAAGACTCGCTCACTTTGGAAAACCGCAAGGCTTGGAACTTTCCTGGGTATTTTGGTGAATCTCGCCAATAACGCCAGTGGTTTCGTGGGTTCTACTTTTGAACTGATGACCACGGAATTGCTCATGATTATTTCAGCAACATTGATGCGACGAAGTAGCTAATGGAGCTAATAAAGAAGGCTGCCAATGATAGGGATAATGTTACGAAGCCTCTTCCCCCGACTACAACGACGCAGCCTGTGCAAGAGTGCTATAATGATCAAGCCTTCATGATATTCATGTACACGGTAGGGTTTCTCATCTTGTTTTCACTTTCGCTTTCAAATGCTCCCGCTTTCAATGTCTTGTTGTCACTTGTGTAATCTCTGAAATCAGCAGCATATGCACCACTAGAGGGGAGTGGTTAGACAATACAAGAAACTAAGTGACGAAATAAGTTTGTGAGAGGACTAGTGAAACTGGTCATACTTGTAAATTGAAGTGTGAGCTTTTCTTTTTGAGTATACGAAGCCTTTCACTGTGGATTTTCACCAACTCTTATTTTCCACTTGTGAACTCATCTCATGTGAGGTGCTAGGACTTTTTTTGCCACTCTGCGCGATGTTACCTACACAATGGATGGTTGTTACAGGTGTTTTTCTGCACCTCTCTGGCATAGAGTAGAACTGTTAAGAATCTCCATTGTTAGTATCCCGTTAGCATGTTGCAAGAAGTGGCTAGTGAACCTCATGTTATTTTACAGTATGTTGCATGACTAAGGTCACTACACTCTCATATTGTTTATGTAAGCATGTTGTGCTAACTTGCCTTCAAGCCAAATTTACAGTCACTGTTTTGCTGTATTGGCTTTCCCCGGCATATCTCAAGGAAGCTTGTGACTTTGCATTCTGTCAGTCTTCAGACTTAAGTTTGTTCCCCTCATCACAACATCCCAGATAACCTTTGCAATTTATGCCTCTTGGTTTTCAGTGAATTTGTTCACTATAAGCGCATTTTTTGTACCTTCCTCGCTCCTCGTGCCTGATAATCAGTTTATCCAAAAATTCTCAATTTACCTTCATATTCAGCGCTTTTCGTTCTTTTATTGCGCAATTCGTATTGGCGTTTCCATAACTGAACATTCTATTGGCTGGGGAAGGCTCAACAATCAGGTTGGAGCTTTGCCAACTTCTTCTAGAAGTGTAAAATTACGCAGAGGTGGTCTTCGTGACGGAGAGCAACATTGTGAGGGGCGCGGCATAATTTAGAATAAGAAACACAACCATAGCGACCAGTGGCGGACGCAGGGGGGGGGGGTTGAAATTACTTTACAATACATATAAAAATCCTGTACTAGTTTATTTTCACTTGTTTATTTTTAATATTATTTTTAGTATAATTTTTATTAATTATTAATTATTATAATTAATATTTTTATTAATTCTATTTTCCACCTGGGTCCCCAAAACGGCGGAGACTCCACTTTTTTCCCACGCCCCCCCCCCCTCCCGCCCACTTTCTACGTCCGCCACTGATAGCGACGTATGTGTATCTATCCATAGCATGTGGTACAGAAGCGGCTAGTGACGTGATTATTACTAAGAATCCATAATGTACCTCTGAATTGAGCTATGCGCCTGAAATTTGAATATGCGCTTAGGCGGGTCGGGCGCTTTCTCACAACAGCTCAACATGGGAATAGACTCAAGCCAAGGCTAATCATTAGACTCAAACATAAATTAATTTGGCTTCCATGGATTTCCACATATATATTTTTTTCCTCTCACCGAGGAGTGAGATCGATATAGATCTAACAAGCCTTTTCTTTTTTGGCTGTTTCCTTCCAGGTTTAAAACGTAAAACAGCCTGATGCGACGCGTACGGGTGGTAAATGTCAGATATGCGTTAGTACTGTATTACTGTATTTTTCGGATTACGGTGACTTGTTCGGGTCGCAACCACACAATTTCTTACTTCTCTTCATTTTGTCTCAGTCTATTGTCCCTGGCGAACGCACTACGGGTGGCTGAAAAGTATTGGCGTCCCATGTAGTGCTTCTGTTTTTTACGTGCGTAATTCCACCTTGGTTTTATATAAGTATGGCAACTACGTACGTCCTTGGGCTTGACGATATGCAATAATTGAAAATTATTTTAAAAAATCACAAGACAAATGACCATCCAAATCATGCATAATTTGAATATATAGTGCCTTCTCATTTTTGTGACAGCTTCTCTGCCCGCTGTTACCAGGTTTCCGGCTGATCTAGTTCATAGAAATGCATGAGACGTGTTTAGAAGTTAACAAACTCTACAAGTCTTTGCTTTTCTGATTGATGATTTAATCATCACAGCAAGTGTTATTTAATTAGTGCAATACCTGCTTAAATAGAAAATCTATAAGGAACTCCCCTGTCCCTGACTGTTTCGTCAAGGTTTGCAATAAATCAGTAGGGTCTTCAAAAGTGCGCTCCTCATTTTAACTTCGATTACGTTTTTCTCGCTTTGCATGGTGTGCTTCCTATAAGATTTTTTCTCTGAAAAGAGGAGAGGGTACACTTTGATAAACTATGGCAGATGTCAATCATCCTTCTGAATGTTCGAGCAAATGAGCTCAAATGTTCTTGTTTGCGTTCCTAAGCACAGTCTTGTATTCGGAGAATTTCTCCATTGTAGAGCTCCTTCTGAGCAGTGTCATTGACTTCTCTTCCAATGGAAGTCTATAAGCTACTACTGTGAATACATTACTCTTTGTTGCAAAAAGGGATTGCTCCCATAAAAACTTAAGAATTTTGCTCTGGCAAGCTACAAAACTTTTGTCATTTATTAATCTCACTGAAGAAATAATTCTCACAAGATGGATGTCGCGCAGGACACTCCGGATTTGGAGGGCCACGCGCAGCGCCGTCTGCTATCATATGATGCAGAAATAAGGCAAAAATCACGATGTCAAAAATTGGCAAAATTTGTGAAAGCAAGCCCAAGAACTTAGTTGCTATACTAATATATGACTTACGCGTCATGAAATGTTCTTTCTTCTGAACCACCTATCCATTCAGTTTCATATAGCTGTGCGAGAGAGCGCACATCGCGAATCCTCTGTGTCCCTTTTGCGGTCTGGAAAGTCCATCGCATCAATGCAAAGAAAGCTCTTATCTGTCACGAGAACAGCTCAGAAGATCATCAAAGGTTGGAGTGGTGGTGGAAGCACCAAAAACGAACATAACGCCAGGTTATCTCTGGTAGGCAAACCCAAGAGGAATTCCTGGAATAATCAAGAAGAAGATGAGCCGAAGTGGTGGGATCATTCTGAACAAGATGGAAGTAAGTCATTCACTCGTTCGTCTAGTCGGCTCACCGTCATGAAAGTCTAAGACTTGGTAGCTATCGGCTATTTAGGAAGGAAAAACCGAGCAGAGCGTTAAAGATGAGAAATGAAAAAAAATCGTTGTGGACTTTCTGGGTGCGCAGTGCGATGAGGTGTTATGGACTTTAATATAGTAATAAAAAAATAATAATAATAATCCTCCTATATAAAGACTGGAAAGGGTCCAGATTTTTCTGCAGTCAGACCATGAGAGTCTTGCGAAATCTTTTGTGCACTACAGTGCATAGACAATGGTGGGGGGAGAGATGCGCAGACGTCATACGAAAAACCGATTTATGGAGCGAGGTGAGACTAGATCTTCGCGGGACCCGCAATTTCGAAATCCTTGCACAGTGACTGTCCTACGCTGGCGGTCTCACAGCCAACCGATGAGCCAGAGCTAGCAAGGCTTTAAGGCAGCACATTATACGGAGCAGGATAACCGCTGCTCTTCACTCAAAACCAACTGTTGCACCGCAGACCAGCATGAGCGAGATCCGTGCGCGGCCTGGGAGCTCTCTAGGCCCAGTGCAGCGGTGGTATCCGCCGCACTTCCCACATGCCCCACGTTCTCGTCCTAGCATCCGTCCGAAAACTCTGAGCGATTCTGCAGCTACAGAAGAGATTCCAGTTGCACACTCACATGCATAGAAAAAGTGTGTTATTACAGACCACTGTGACACTTCCCGTGATCAAGTATGTGATTATTCAAATTTTCTGGATAACTCCTAACTTCCTCCCATTGCTCTCGTGATTTACAAAGGGTAAGGACGCACGGACGATAGGTGTGCCAGGGGCGAATAGTGACAGAGTTACGGGTTCGCAGATGGAGGAGGGGTCTGACATGGCCCAGGTGGGAGAAATGCCAGAATAGGGGTTCACCGATGGACAATGGGTCTGTGGTGGCCAAAAAGTGAGTGAATGATAGGAAACGGTCATGCTGATGGAACAGGGGTCCGCTGTGGCCCAGGTGTGAGGAACACCTGCATTCTGGTAAATTGAAGGGAGGATGGGTCATAGCAGACCTGAGGAACGCCAGAATATGGGTCTGAAAGTTAAGGGAACTCCAAGATACGGGTTCATGGATGGAGGAGTGGGTGCGTTGTGGTCTGAAAATGTGGGGAACGCCAAGATACGGGTTCGCTGGCATAGGAGAGGTCCGCTGTGCCCCTGGTGCGAGGAACGCCAGAATATGGGTCTGTTGTAGCCAAAACTGGGAGAATGACAGGATAAGGTTATGCAGATGGAAAGGTGGCTCAGTTGTTAAAAACGCCAGCATTCGGGTCGATCGAAGAGGGGATGAGTCTGCTGTGGCCTGAAAGCTAAGGGAACTCCGGGATACGGAGTCCTGAATGGTGGAGGGGATGTGCTGTGGTTCAAAAATGTGGAGTACGCTAAAATGTGGAGAAGGCCAAAATACGGGTTCGCTGGCATAGGAGAGGTCCGCTGTGCCCCAGGTGCGAGGAACGCCAGAATATGGGTGTGGCCAAAACTGTGGGAATGCCAGGATGCGGTTATGACGATGGAGTGGGGGTCCGCTGTGGCCCGGGTGTGAGGAACGCCAGGATATGGGGTACAATGAAGGGGGATGGGTCTGTTGTGCCCTAAAAGTGTGGGAATCCCAGTATGCGGTTATGTCGACGGAGGAGAGGCCCGCTTTCACCCATTTGTGAGGAATGAGAAGATACTGTTGACGGATGGAGGAGGGGTCCGTTGGCCCAAGTGTGAGGAACACCAGCATTCTGGTCCACCGAAGGAGGGATGCTGGGGCCTGCTGAAAGTTGAGGGAACCCAGGATACAGGTTCGTGGATGGAGGAGGGGCTGTGCTGTGGTCTAAAAATGTAGGGAACGTCAAGGTAGGGGTTCGCGGGTACAAGAGAGGTCCGCTGTGGTCCAGGTGCTAGGAACGCCAGAATGTGGGTCTGATGTCCGCTTAATGTGTGGGAATGCCAGGATGCGGTTATGCCGATGGAGTGGAGGTCCGCTTTTACCCAATTGTGAGGAGCGAGAAGATACTGGTTCACGGATGGAGGAAAGGTCCGCTTTGGCCCAGGTGTGAATAACTGCGTGAATAGCTCAAATGGCAGGAAACGCGCCTTAAAGAATGATGTTCGTCCAACAACAATCTCAACTTGAATTACTTCGAGTTCTTAATTACACTGTGTCGGTTACAGCAAATAGTCGACAGTTACTAGAATCATATAAATGATAAGCACGCGCAGAGTTGAGGATGACTAGCCATGGTAGGTGACATTTAAGAAGGGCGGTGACAACAAACGAGGGATGTATCATTGCATCGGAAAGTGAATTTACATGGTGATGTGTGATAAAGAGTGCTCGAGCAAGGCGCATAGTCCGGAGTTGGCTAGGCGGCAAGGCTGGTAGAATACACGCAACTCATAAGGAGAATTTCATACTCAAACTCAATTAATTAGTATTTTCGCTTCTATTTCAATTTCGTAAGCATTTCATAGGCGCGAAACTTTGCACTTACTTCAAGTGGCTGCCCCACCCCACTTCCTAGCGACCCGTAGGGGCGCTAGTAATAATAATAATAATAATAATAATAATAATAATAATAATAACAATAATAATAATCTATTAAACAAAGCGCCGTAAGGGGGCTAGAGCGGTTAGAGATACGGGGCGGCACTCATAGACACCGCAATCTTGAGGCGCAGACTGTGTGGCGAAATGGCCGATTTCCATGGACGCAGACACGTTCGCTTCGGGACCCGAAATTACGTCACTGCTGGCTCTCCCGCATGCACGGGATGGTGATTTCATCACCTTCGCTGGCGGTCTCGCCGCATAGGAGTGAGGGAGTGTTTACGAGCTTTCAGGCTGCACAATATACGCAGCAGGAAAGCCAGCCTTCCACTGATGCGACGCTGAGTGCACTTGCAGGAAGAGATGGACGGGTGCTATGAGGGCTGCCGCGTCTCGGAAGCTCGGGAGGGTGGACCTACGCGGTCGCCTCATCTGGTGGGTGCTATTGCCGCATCGCCTCCTAAATAGGAAGGCATGACATTGTATTTCCAATCAACTAAATACGGATACGGCTCCACCGATGGAGAAAGGGCCCGCCGTGGCCCAGTGCTGTGGGGAACGCCATGAGGTGGGTCCAGCTATGGAGAAAAGGCCCGCTATGGCTCAGTGGAGCGGGGGACGCCAAGATACGGGTCCACCGATGGAGAAAGGGCCCGCCGTGGTCCAATGGTGTGGCGGACGCCGCGATACGGGTCCACCAATGGAGAAAGGGCCCGCCGTGGCCCAGTGCTGTGAGGAACGCCAAGAAACGGGTCCACCGATGTAGAAAGAGCCCGCCGTGGCCCAGTGCTGTGGGGAACGCCAAGACACGGGTCCACCGATGGAGAAAGGGCCCGCCTGGCCCAGTGGTGCGAGAAAATCCATGACATGGGTCCACCGATGGAGAAAGGGCCCGCCGTGGCCCAGTGCTGTGGGGAACGCCGAGACACGGGTCCACCGATGGAGAAAGGGCCCGCCTGGCCCAGTGGTGCGAGAAAATCCATGACATGGGTCCACCGATGGAGAAAGGGCCCGCCGTGGCCCAGTGCTGTGAGGAACGCCAAGAAACGGGTCCACCGATGTAGAAAGAGCCCGCCGTGGCCCAGTGCTGTGGGGAACGCCGAGACACGGGTCCACCGATGGAGAAAGGGCCCGCCTGGCCCAGTGGTGCGAGAAAATCCATGACATGGGTCCACCGATGGAGAAAGGGCCCGCCGTGGCCCAGTGCTGTGGGGAACGCCGAGAAACGGGTCCACCGATGGAGAAAGGGCCCGCCTGGCCCAGTGGTGCGAGAAAATCCATGACATGGGTCCACCGATGGAGAAAGGGCCCGCCGTGGCCCAGTGCTGTGAGGAACGCCAAGAAACGGGTCCACCGATGTAGAAAGAGCCCGCCGTGGCCCAGTGCTGTGGGGAACGCCAAGAAACGGGTCCACCGATGGAGAAAGGGCCCGCCGTGGCCCAGTGGTTGCGGGGAACGCCGAGACACGGGTCCACCGATGGAGAAAGGGCCCACCGTGGCCCAGTGCCGTGGGGAACTCAATGACACGAGTCCAGCGATGAGAAAGGGTCCGCCGTGGCCCAGTGCTGTGGGGAACGCCATGACGTATGTCCAGCTATGGAGAGAAGGCCCGCAAGGGCCCAATGGTGCGGGGGACACCAGGATACGGGTCCACCGATGGAGAAAGGGCCGACCGTGGCCCAGTGGTGTGGGGGACGCCAGGATAGGGGTTCACTTTAGTGTTGAGAATGACAGGATGCGAACCCGCCCCTGGAGAACGGATCCGGCTTGCCCTAACTGTGAGGAAGGCGCCAGAATGCGAGCGCTCTGATGGAGGAAGGGCCCGCCGTGGCCCAGTAGTATGGATAACACCAGGATACGGGTCCCCAACATAGGATTGGTCCGCTGTGACTCAGTAAAGTGGAGAATACCAGGATACGGTTCAGGCCTAATGTGTGAAGATGGCGCCAGAATACGGGTACACCGATGGAGGAAAGTCCGCTGCGGCCCAGTAGTGTGGAAAACACTCGGATACAATTTCGCTTTGTCCAATAATGTGGGGTACGGCAGGATACAGTTCCGCCGATGGAGAACGCGTCTGCGTTGGCCCGATAGTGAGGAATACGTACGAATACGCCATACGATGGAGAACGGACTTCTCATTCGCATACTCAACTCATAAGAAGGACTTCATGTTTGGGCCCATTGGAAGATTTGTTCTGCTTCTCTTATACGTAACTTATAAGGAGGTTTTTGAATTTGAGCTCAGTTAATGATTAATTTTGCTTATTTGCTAATTTTCTCAGCATTTTGCACGTGTGGAGCTTTTGCACATGCCTCAAGTGGCTGCTCCACCCCACTTTCTAGCGTCCCGAAGGGGCGCTAGTAATAATAATTTATTACGCTGCTTAAGGCATACGTGAAGAATTGAAAAATACAACGACGCTACAGAAAAGGACACGAACATGGAAATCATACTCAATCCGCAACATTCAATAAAGCTAATAGGTTAGCGATTGTTTGGAAACCATGCGCTTAAAAGCGATGAAGTTAGAAGTGGAGGGAGTCCAATCATATCTCAATGATAAGTAAGAAAAACCAGCTTGGCATGTAAAACCTACACGTCTAATTGTTGTTTTAGGACCTGCATATGAAATTTTCTCCGAGTTGCCTCTGGTTTTTGACTGAACAATCTTGAAAAACTTACTAAGATCAACCTTGAACATACCACATAACATGTAAAGTGTACAAACATCTGACACTCTCCTTCTCGTTTCTAATGTATGGATTCCGTAGTAAGCATTCCTTTTCCTCGCCCCAGGTATTCTGGAGTACAAATTACCCCAGTCTTTATCAGCACCTTTCTTGTAAAATTGCTCTGAATCCTCTCAAGCAAATATATGTCCTTTTTTTCTATGGGGATGGAAAACCACTGCACCGAACTCAACTATGGATCTAACATATGTTTTATATGCTCTCAAAAGAATGTACCTACCTTTGACCCCTCTAATAATTTGATAAGTGCGAGTAACTGTCCTGCTATGGATATTTCTGTAATGTTCAGAGAAATTCAACCTGTTGTCATAACGGAGACCCGAATCCACCACCTTGCCCACAGTTTTCATTACATAACCTTGAATGATATAGGCGCTTTGAAGAGGTGCACTACCCAATCACATGTGGAGGGTTTTATCAGGAGCAAGAGGTAGGTTTCATGTCCTAGACCACTCCAAAATCTGATCCAACGCAGATTGGACATTGATAACCTCATCCACAGAGTCGAAACTCTTGTAAATCTTGACGTCGTCAGCAAACTGTTTACAAATAATGCCACATCCTTCCAAAGTCCCGGTAGTTCAGCAGTATAAAGTGCAAGTAATACGGGGGACAAAACACCTCCCTGCGGCACCCCAGTAGAGACACTCCTGCAAGAAGAAGAACATGAGTTAACCTTAACTTGAAATGTTCTATTAGCAAGGTAATCGGAGAGCCACTTTCATACCGTTGGGTGAAATTTAAGCTGAGAAACCTTGTGAAATAGCAGCCTAAGACTGACCCGATCGAATGCTTTAGAAAAATCAAAATATATAATGTCACAAGATTTTTTGTCATCCATGTAGGCACTCCAATCATTAAGACATTCTAGCAAATTAGTTTCAACCGATTTACTCTGAACAAACCCATGTTGATTTTGTGGTAAAATTTGATTTTTCTCCAAATGAGCCAGCAAGTGAGCTTTCAGAACATTCTCGAAAACCCTGTACAAGAATGATGTGATACTCACTGGCTTGTAATTATCGACCTCAGTTGCTAGTTCCTTTCTTCAGTAACGGAGTATTGAACGAATGTTTCCACCTGAATGGAACTTCAACGTAGGCTAAAGATTGATTAGATATATATGCGAGAGGCGCAGCTATGACGTGAGCGATGTTTTTAACGAACGATGTAGGTATAACATTTGGGGTGGTAGTAATTAGGCCGAAATTCGCATCTAAGCGTGATGTGTAAGTCCCACTTGAGTGCCACTTAACACTAGATTTCAATTTTTGGAAATATGTTCTTCAAGGCCCAATACACGCTCTAAGAAAGTTTGGATTGAAAATTGGCATCCAAGTGGGAGGAAATTCTGATCTTTTTCCGAAATTTCCAGCTTGCGCTTAGTTGGTGCTGAGCTGCGGCTAAGTCTGACCTAGTCAATAATTGGACAGTGCGCGTGAAAGAGCGTGCAACTCTGTGAGGCGCAGACACCTTGCGAAATCTGCAGCAAAATGTACCCAAGGGTACATTTTGATGCAGATTTCGCTGGCGATTTCGCCGACACAACTCCTCCGAGCGCGCATGTCCACATTATGCCATTCATTCAGGAGGAGCTGCAGGAGATGCAAGGAAGATCATTACCAACAGTACATTCTTGCCAAGAAATCATTGATCACATATCTCTTAGCATGTACAGAAAAGGTGAGCGGTAGTGTAGTGGGCAGGATGCTGGTTCATCGTGCAATCTTTCGATGGTTCAATTCCGCTGTAATGTCAGAGCTTTGCAAACAAATATTCAAGTGTTTCCTGCATAATAGGCGGCTTCAATCACACCGGCTAATTCCCAAGCAGTGGCTTGAGCTACAAAGCAACTTTTTGACCCATGATGGGAGAAAAATCCTTTGACCTATGTGCATGCAAAGAACAATCATGGCGTGTATTGGGTGGTGTAGTGGTTAAGTGGCTCGGTCAGAGCAACTCGGTCTGTGGATCAAGATCTGTCCAAGGCAAACGTTTTGCAAATAGTTTTTCAGACCTTTTGTACAGAGGAGTTAGGTGACAATTGCTATGCCTATCTCAAACTGCGAGTTAAGCGGTAAATCATCCTTAGTCACTAATATGCATGAATCCTCAAACAATACTTTAGCGGTTGGCTTTTCATACAACTGCTAATAGGAAGTCGAGAGACCTTAACTTGGATTAATTTAGTATTATAGGGAGGTGCGCAAGGTCACACATTTTGTAGAAATCCGCAATCGATACCCGGAAGTATGTGTTCCTTGGAATTCAACTGAACTCGTTTTATCGGCATGGAACGGGAGCGTACTTCACTGTGCAGTTGGTGGTGCAGTGGTAAGTACGCGCGGTCATGCGAGCGTAGTCAAAGGTTTGATTCCCGTGATGTTATGGGTTTTTGCATTGTTCTGTATAACCCTATTGTTAAAGATGAACATCGTTTAATAACAGAAGCGTGCGCACTGTGGTTCAAAAATTGTGATGCCAGATTGTAGGCCAGCGGCCGAGTGATCAGTTCCCCATGAAAGCGAGTGTTTTGAACTTGATATTTCGTGTTATATGTGTGACGATTACCTGCTAATTTCCTCCAAATCAGAAATGTTAAGTCGGACTTAGATGCCACTTAAAGTTATCTATTAATTTCCATTTTCGACCAAATTACTACCACCCCTGGAGTTACAGAGTAAGATGTCACTTCTTGATAATCTCATAAATAGTGAGTTCAGTAAACCATGAAGAAGTATCCATAGGATATTCCACATCCGGTTCAAAGACCGGGGTTCCGTTTATCTCGTCAGAGAAGACGCCACAAAATTCATCAGCCAGCAAATTTGCCTTGTCAACTTCAATCACTGCAATGTTATTTCCTTTTCTTAGGCAAGGAAGGCGACAAGAAAATTTCAATCTTTGATTCAGCTACCTATAAAATGCTTGTTTGTCCCCGCCATCCAAGATTTCCTTCTCAATATTCCTGTTATATTTACCAAGTTGCTGTTGGAATTTCTTCAAAAAGATATTAAATTTTTCCCAATCAGCCTTCTTTTGAGTTCGTTCAGCCTCATAAAACAAGCAACTGCAATTGCTATACATATTTTGAGGATGATGTGGTAGATAACATCGAGTACCGTAGACCAGTAAACTTGAGAAAATTTTCATCATTAAAGTTGTTCACAATCTTTAAAAAGATCACCAGTCTGTGGGTTGAAGTTGGTGACTCTCTGATAACTGTGCAGCACGAACGCAGCCCGAACGGCGTAATGGCTCGAGTAAAAACCCTAGCAGCAACGGTTCCCAGTTGCTGCCATCTTCCCCTCCATTGCTGCGATCTCTCAGCAATTGCTGCTGAAAGGACAGAAGCTTGATCAGCAATCGAGTTGAGGATGGCAGCAACTGGGAACCGTTGCTGCTAGGGTTTTTACTCGAACCATTATAATGTTCTCTGCGTTTGTGCTGCATAGTTATCACAGTTAGAAAAAGCAAAATCGTCACGATGTTGTCGTTACCGAGAGCTGTAACGGTTTGGAGAGGAATGCTGGCAATTATGAAGACACTTCAGATGTTCATGTTTTCGGACTCTAACATCCATACTGAGATTTATTAAGGAGGTTTTACTAAAAAAGTACTTGTCCCACGGAAACGAGTAAACCCCAACATGACTTTAAGCAGGACTATGCGCACATCCATTGAAACAAAACAACCACCGCATGTCTGATGTTGATGGTCTTCAGATTCATCAATAAGAATTAATGATCCTCTTGCAGCCTAGATCTGAACCCAGTGATTATCTCTATGCGTGAGTTCGTGAATGAGAAACTGGAGAAAAATATTACGGACTCAGGATGTGAATGACGTGGACTCGGGCAACAAAGTCAGGTTTTGATGAGGATCATCGACAGCGCGCCGTGGGCGCCGTGAAGATGTACGCGTGTAGTTTTACGTGTAGTTTTATTCAGAGTGTGTCGCAAGTTCTTATGACACAAGTTCTTGTGAGATGTGATTCACCAACTCCAACCCACAGGCTAGTGATCGTTTTAAAGATTGTGGACAACTTTAAACAGAAACAATAGCAAACGCAAAAGTTCTACTGTTAATGAGATGCGCAAATAGTTTTCAGCCACCCTGTATATGTAGGATGCTACTCTCTGTGAAGCTATAGAGGGTTGACATCGTGAGTGTTGCACAAGAACTTGTTACACACTCTGAATAAAGCTCTTGAGAAAGGGATCGAGATGGCGTACAAGCGGTACACTTTTTTTGAAAGACTAGGGCGTATTCATTACAAGAAACTATATTGAAGTGGGCTGACAAAGCAATGTTAGTTCAAGTCTCAAGTTATCTTCAGAATGTCAGCATAATCTTTGTTTTCAGACTGACGATCTACTTTTGGCAGCGAGCATGGCAGCAACTGTGTTTAACGTTATGGTTATATTTTGTGCCGTCAAACTTTTCAAGAGAAGTGGAGATACAATGCATCTGTTTATATTGAATATGACAGTAGGAGATCTGATTTTAACTGGTTGGTTTTCATAATGGTTTATAAAGCGGTTGAAGTGTCATCATAGCTAGGTGGGCGTGTTTGGATTATTGACAGAGCTTAATTTCACCTGATGTGGTGATGCCAAGCGAAGAGTTATACCGAGAAATGGACAGTTTGTAATGACTTCTACTGCGTGCTGAACTTCATGAAGATGGAAACGATCTTCTCCAGTTTAGCTGGCCCAGAAGTAACGTGGAACAGGGGTTCGAGTCAAAGCACAGCGAAGTGGCGCTTTGGCTCGGGCAAAAAAAATACAACACTGGTAGCGGCAAGACGCACATCAATGAAGAAACATGCAATGAAGGACAAATTAACGCGTAAAGCTATAGTAGATTGAGAAGACGCTAGATATTTCTATATTGGACGGGGAAAACGCCAGTTGTTTTTCGAAAACCCATTCTCTAATCCAATGAATGATGGCAAATGCGGGAGAATGACCTGTCATTTGCTTAATTTTTGATGATCACAGCCTGTTCGATGAAAAAAGGAGTGAGTTATAACAGAACTTCCAGAGTGAGGAAGACGAGTTCCACTTCCTCTCGTTACGATCTACGCTAGCACACGCCGTGAAGAAGGAAGAAGTGGTTAGCCTCGTCTGACCGTCAAATATTTTATACATAATAATGAGGCCGAATTGCGTCTATGAAGCTGAAGGACTTCGAGTCCAAGTATTTGACTCTTGACATCAACGGGCGGGATACCAGCACAGTCACACGCAAGTGACTATGCTGATATCGATGAATAGTATCACTTGCTTCTGCCACACCAGGTTGTTACGATTCATCAATTTCAAAAATGCCCAGGTTTGAAGACGAAAGAACATGGAAGTTATGCTGATATCCTTCTGCTAAAACTGTTTTAAACTTTTTTCAGCGTAAACCTTATGAGCTCTTTGAAGCATTCGGCCGTTATCAGCTGACAGTCATTTGAATAATAATAAATAAGCTTTGGTTGCTATGATTGCAGTTATCGGTTATCATGAACTTCGTGCCTACTGATTGTTTGGGAAGTGATAAACAGGGGGGCTGGAAGAAGCAGGTCATATTCCAGTGCTCGCCAGGGTTTGTACTGGAATTAAGCCCAGACCTCTGGTGCGCTTCATGTTATTAGGTATGTGAAAAAGTTTCCGCCCTCTAGCGATGAGTGGTTATATCGTTAGCTATCCTCGCAAATGCTCTATAAATCCTACTCCATTTTGTTGCTTTGACATCTGCCAGTAATATTTAGTACATATTTGTTTCGATTTATATCAACATCATTGTGTTTTATGGCGATAATCATGCCAATACTTGAGCCAAGTAGGCGTCATTTGCGCGAAGCACTTCTTTTCTGCTTCAATTTGAAGAAAACTGCTGCCGAATCTCGTCGAATGCTCAGGGAAGCTTATGGGGACCATGCTCCATCAGAAACAACATACAAGAATGCTTCCGACGCTTTAGTAGTGGTGATTTCGATGTTGGAGACAAGCAACGCAGTGGAAGGCCAAAAGTTTCTGAAGACAAAGAACTTCAATCATTAATTGATGAAGATCCACGACAAACACAAGAAGAGATTGCCAACTCTCTAAATGTTGATAGATCCAACATTTCCAAGCGTCTCAAAGCCATGGGAAAGGTTTATAAGGAAAGCAGATGGGTACCATACGACTTGACAGAACGCGACATGGAAAGAAGAAAAACCATCTGTGAAATGTTGCTTGACAACAAAAAAGAAAGGGATTTCTGCATCGTATTGATACTGGAGACGAAAACGGATCTATTTCGATAATCCGAAGCTCTGGAAAGCCATTTGCGACCGTGGCCAACCATCACAATCGACGCCAAGGCGCAATATCCATGGGAAGAAGGCAATGCTGTGTATCTGGTGGGACCAGAAGGGAGTCATCTATCATGAGCTGCTTAAACCAGACCATACGATCACGGGCGATCTCTATAAAGAGCAAATGATTCGTTTGAGCAGAGCATTGCACCAGAAACGGCCGGAACACGAGACAAGGCAGCGCAAAGTCATTTTGCTGCATGACAATGCTCGTCCACATGTTACAAAGGCAGTGAAGGAGACGCTTGAAACACTTCGCTGGGATGTGCTACAACATGCGGCTTATTCACCAGACTGTGCTCCATCAGACCACTATTTGTTTCGGTCGATGGCCCACGGGCTTTCCGAGCAGCACTTCCAGTCTTTCGGAGACGTCGAAAAATGGGTGAGGGAATGGATCGAGTCGAAGGACGAGGCCTTCTACCGCCACGGCATCCCAGAAAGATGGGCAAAGGTTATAGCTAACGATGGCCAGTACTTTGATTGATCTATGTGTTTCTTTTCTATTTTGAAAAAAAACACTCAATTTCGCTTAAAAAAGGACGGAAACTTTTTCACATACCTAATAAATACCGTTCGAAAATGATTCTTCACGGAATCCATGCCGAGCATATTCAGTGGTGGTAGTTCTCATGCATAACCTCGTATAGCCGCATCATAGTAATTTTCACTTCACAATCGTTAAAAAAAACTTGAATTTTGAGACAGGCGTAAAAAGTTTGGCTGACTCCTTTTTGTCAGTCCCCGAACCAGACCTTATTGCTTCTATCTCCACCGTTAACTGTCATTGGTGTTATTTAGAATTCTTTGAGTTCAACGTTTATCTTCTTTTCTACTAACATTCTTCACTGAAATGGTTGAAGTTAGAGGCGAGGACATGTCATTGTTTCCTTTGGCGCATGTCTTCATGCAATAAATAAATAAATAAATAAATAAATTGAAATTCCTATTCATGGCATTGCATGCAGTATTTTTCGCCGTGTATATCGACGTCTAACTTTCCGGTGAGATAGTAACCCAGATCACCTTTTTTCGAGAACATCTTGAACTTCGAATACAGCAATTCATCCACTGTTTGGAATCTTCAATCGAAGTGTTGAAGGGAACTACTGACAGATTCTTCACATGTTTGGATTTAATTCTGTTCTGGTCGCATCCTGTAGAAGCGCGACTTCGATTCAAAGGCAGCGCCCACGATAATTTTCCTGTTCGAAATTTTGAACGTTTTGGAATGTGGACGATAGGCCCAGCAATTTTACGTGAGTTGCACCACCGGAAGCTTCAGCATTCCCAAGATATAACATAAACAGGATATCCGGGTATCCTCGAATGAGTTGTAGCGGGGTACAAATCAGCTGTCTTCTGCCACAGTCAGTTAGTTTTCCAGGAATATTGTTGGCTTTCCATGCTCGTTTCAAGAAGTTGTACACTGTAACACATGTTCCCACCATTTACGCTCTCTCAGTTCTTATTAGACCGCACGATCTCTTCTTTTTCCAAGGACTCTCAAATTTTCAAATATAGTGTAAATTTCTGTTTGTTAGCTCTTTACACTTAACATAAGTTTTGTCTCTTTCCCTGATGTATGTCTCTATAGTGAACATTCCATTTACTTTTCGTTTGGGATCTCTTCTCCTTCAGATAAGATGGAAAATTTATTCAGTATCTACAGGGTGGGCTAAAAATACGGTAACAAACAAAAAGTCGATCAGAAAAAGATTATGAGAGCAATTTGGAACATTATTATGTGTTTATATTCAATAACTCGAAGAACATAATAGAAGCAAACATCTAGAAATATCCTCCATCTGCTAGGAATCAATGCCCTAGACATCAAATGAAGTCGCAAGCCTCGGCGCGCAAGTGGTTGCTCAAAAACATATCTCCAATTTTTGGAGTTCCATTCTGGAGATCCCCAACTCCTAAAAGGTTTTGAGAAAGCTTATGTCTCAGGTGCAGTGAAAACCCACTAGAACACTTAAGTTAGTCGAAACCTACGTTCCTGAGAACCGTCCTGGTAAAACGTTCAGAGACGGGCTCCCAACTAAACATGACTTCAAGGAAGAGCATGCTCGTTTGAAAGCAAAAAACTTCTTGTTACCGTATTTATGGCCCATCCTGTAGTTGCGCCAAATAATATGTTGGCAATAAAGGTAGGTTTATCAACTTTCTTAACCTACTCTACTCGCGTAACTCGGCCATCTTGCTATAATGCAGCAAATTGGAAGCATCCGAGAACTATTTTATCGTGAGTCCTGACAAAATTGACCACTTAATCCATGGTCCTCATAGTCAGAAATGAAGGATTGCTCTAAAATCTGAGTAACACATTTTTGAGCGGGTGCTGCCTTTAATGGCATATCGGAGTTTGGAAGAGAGGGCAGCTGGGATGATATGTCCGCTCTCTCGATGATGTCGTGGAGGAGAGAGGACATGAATGTTAAAAGCGCCCGGGTAATTGCCACATATGACCTTCTTAATCACCGGCACTTATCACCTGCGAACGTATAACCAACGAAATCATGTTAGTAATCCAACGTTACGTTCTTTGCACAACAGATTACGTGGACCATTGAATATTCAATCAAGGTAGCAGGTGTTATTCATAGTTCACATTCGATACCTACCAATGTCAGCATCGCTGCAGTCGGCGCAACCGAACGTGGCATACTTCTCGAGAAGTATAGCAGCAGCTTGAAGAGAGCGTCAAGAATTCTGATAACTGTGCAGCATGAAAGCAACTGAAACGGCGTAGTAGTTCGAGTAGAAACCCTAGCAACAATTGTCTCCAGTTGCTGCCATCATCCCCTCAATTGCTGCCATCCCTTGCTGCTATATGGACGGAAGTGCGAGCAGCAATCGAAGGGAGGATTGCAGCAACTGGGAACAGTTACTGCCACGGTTTCTAATCAAATCATTACGGCGTTTGGGCTGCGTTTGTGCTGCATAATCACCAGAGAAGCTAACCAGGCACGTTCTCTTGCAAAATTACTGTATTAAGTGCGATTATGAGGATCAAAAATTAGCTTGGCCGTGACCGGATGCAAGTAAAGCAGAAAGCAGTCCGCTGCAGAGTAATCTCAGAATTTTGAAGAGATATGTGCGAAAACCCACAAAGTAAATGCCATATTGAGCACTAAATATGGTCATAAACTTCTAACTGTTTAAACATTTAGTTTTTTGCCACCCGAATGAACTACTGATTCGAAAGCACGACTTCTTACAACAGATCCATCTCTGTGCTGTGGTCCACTACTTCAACTGGACAGGACTGGCTGTTTCTGGACTATCACTTACTATGCTCAATATTGATAAGGTACACAGTTTTTTTTTCAAGAAAAAATGATGACATGACCTATTGTTGAATCATTATCCTACAACAATTGATGGATCCATATTCAATGCAGCTGAAATAATACCCTGTCTCTTCCCAATTAGGATAAAAAAGACTGTCTGAGACATTTTTTTAAACGAAATTCCTTTCAGTTGATCTACTTCCGATGGCCGCTGAATTATGATCGATCAATGTCAAAGCGGAGAGCAGCATTATTTTGTCTTCTGATTTGGGTGCTCTCCGTTGGGTGAGGAATCTGTTATCATCGCCATCGTTAGCCACTAGTCTACAACTTGATGTTAAAGTGGCCCAAGTCCTTGTGATAAGTCCTGACCTTTGATCAGAATGTAGCTTGTGGTAATTCAGGACCGTCATCGTATATTTTTAACCAGTCACTTATACACGGCGAGATCACTCAAAGTTGGTAGCATGGTTTTGTTACCCATATTTCAAAGAGGCATCCATACATTTTCGCCCTTTCAACTATCGCCGTATTAGCTTTGTCTCTATTTATGCCGGATTTTTGAGAAAGTTAAAACACATAATTAGTCCTTTTGAGTCCAAGTATGTGATCCCGAATTGCCAGCATGGCTTTTCTTGCGGAAAGTCCATTGAGACAAATTTAGTGGATTTATGGATGACTGGGCAACTATTCGTGATCAGAAACGTGCATGCGAGTACGATTATTTCGATTTTGCCACGGCTTTTGACCGGGTATCACAACAAAACTGATTTTCAAGCTCAATTCGCTCCATTTCCACCCTAGGCTCACTAAATGGGTGACTGAATTGATGACAGGTAGGGTTTTCCAGGTCAGAATGAACTCCTCAATTTCCAAGCCTTGTAGGGTGTTAATTGGCGTTCTCCAGGACAGAATGTCCTTTTCCCAGTTCTTTTCAATATATTCGCCCATGAAATTCCTTCATGTTCTCGGATTTGGCTGTGAACCATACTATGATGACATAATGATGTACAAGGCAGTATGCTCAGCTCCCTGTTGCTTGCAACCTACCATTGACAAATTACTTGGTCGGGTTAACTTATGGAAACTAGCTTTATCGACGCACAAAACACTTCATTCATCTTGACCATTATGAGCCTACACAAATCGAACAGGTGATCTTTAAATTTCAGAGGTTAAGTTTTTAGAGCTCTCGGTTTCGTTCACGATCGGAGCCTAGATTTCCCTGAGCATTATCTCATAATAAGTAGAAAGCAGTGGCGGACGCAGAAAGTGGGCGGGAGGGGGGGGGGCGTGGGAAAAAGGGGGTCTCCGCCGCTTTGGGGGGGATGGAAAATAAAATTAGTAAAAATGTCAATTATAATAACAAATAATAAATAAAAATTATATCAAAAATAATAATGAAAATAGACAATTAAAAATAAACTAATACACGATTTTCATTTGTATTGTATTGTAAAGTAATTTCGAAAATTTGGCGGTCCATTTTTGGGGGGGGGGGGCGCCCCCCCCCTGCGTCCGCCACTGGTAGGAAGGTACGTATATGCGTAGTATCCATTTCTTTATAGCCTTATTCACGAAGGCCTACGCTACTGCGTGCGTGCAAGAAGACATCCTTAAGGCCAATGCTTGATTCTGGGACTAGATCTTCAGCTCTTCCAAAAAGAAAGGCATTAGTTCAACACAAAAAGTCCACAGCAACTTCACTGGTGGGTTTCTTGCAATGATGGAAAGTTCCCTCTACTCTAAAATCCTGAGGGCTAGTATAAGAAGTGTATATTTCAACCTTTCTTCAATAGAATCTCGTCGCAGATTATTTGTTGTGTGCATGGTTCACAAACTTTTGTATTCACCGACATTTCACGTGAGTAGTCAATTTTTAGATCTGGTTCCTTCACGAGCCAGGGGTGGTAGTTCTAATTCGTCCTACATGGGCTAGGTCTAAACTCAGAAGCAACTTTTTTGCAGTTCAAACCGTAGCGGCTTTCTTGGAATTACCCAAAGATGTTGTCATCTATCCGTGCCTTGGCCGATAAAAACGCATTATATCCGCAAAAATACTTACACTTGTGCGATTATTGACTGGTCTGTGCAACGTTCAGCCCTCGAAATTACTTCTCTTCATTGAGACTGTGTTTCATTCATTTACACACTATCGTTCATGCTGTACATCAATCTCTTCATATAGTTTCTGTTTTGGTTTTTTGTTTCATTTTGTACGTTTACCTTAAAAAGCGACATACCATAACATAACATAATTTCCTTATCGCTCTCTGTAAAAACCAAAGCGAAGAACTGGGAGACTGCCATTTTTGAGTCGAATGCTTAGCAATTTTTCTTTTGCGTAGTAAGAGCTTCCAGTGCTGGGGGAGGTGGCACCCATACGACAAAATTCCTGATTAGCGCAATGGGTGGTGATCTTATTGGAAAATCACGTGAAACACAGAAAATTGAAAATGCGAGTTCTGTGAATCTCCAGGTATTGCCTGCTTCCCAGATATTAGGTTGCGTCGAAAGTTCTCGGGCAAAAAGGTAGTGGTGACTTGACTTCCGGAGATTATAACTAAACAAGGAGCTAACACGAAAATGAACATCTTAACTACCGTTTGATAGAGTATAAAAGGCTCCTCAAAATCCAGACTAACAGGCATACCGAGCTAGTTCCGTTCCTGCCACCAAGCCATGCAATTTCAAGCCGTCACAACTCCATCTCCACAATGTACTCTTTCTCTATCTGTCTGGCCAAGAACCCGAGGATATCGATAGACGTCTGAAGGAAGTTTACAGGGAGCATGTCCCTGCTAGAAGTACGGTCTACACGTGACAATCGATGTTCGCGTTGGGCGACTGTTCTATCAAAGATGAAGAGCGTTTGGGACGCCCAATGGAGTTGGATTTGAACTTGCTGCGGAGACAGGCGGAAGCCGATCCAAATCAAACCACTCGCGAACTGACCGTCTCTCTCAAGGTGGTCGAACGACTGTTGTTCGCGGATTGAAGTCAATTGGCAAGATGCGAAAACTCGGTCGATGGGTACCACATGTCCTGACGCAGTATGACATGGACCGCCTTCTGATGCGGCACTCTCTCTCTTCACGCCCAAGCAAACCCACGCGTTGCGGCCTAGTCACCCGAGATGAGAAGTGGATTCTCTACTTTAACGTTTACCGGCGTGCCCGATGGGTTGACAAAGGTGCGGATGCAGAAGACGTTCGTGAACCCAACGTATACACTAAAAAGGTTATGCTCTGCATCTGATGGAGCCTACACGGCGCCGCGTACTGGGAGCTGCTCGCCGAGGGGTCCGCAGTGACCGCGGACTTCTGCATTGAGCAACTGAGGAATCTAATGACGAATTTCGAAAATGCGCGCCCGCAGCACCACGAAGTCTATTAACAGCACGACAACGCTCGGCCGCATATTGCAAGAACGACCACGGCCGAGTTGATGAAGTTCGGCTGGACCATCTTGCTACACCCACCGTATTCCGAAAACCTGGCTCCCTCGGATCACCACCTTTTTCTCATCTCAAACGTCATCTGGATGGTCAAGAGTTCCAAACCCGCGACGACATCAAAATGGCAGTCGAGCAGTTCCTCAAGGACCAGTCCATAGGATTCTGGAGCAAGTGCATCTACAATCTGTCTAAACGTTGGCTAAGGACCATTGATGCCGATGGGGTATTCCGCAAATGATTCACAGTTATTATTCAAAAACTGGAAGGGAAATAAAAATGTTGTCAACTTGTCCGAGAACTTCCGACTCAACCTAATAAAAAAAAACCCTAAAACCTAATTTTATGGACGCCCGACATGCCTACAGCAAAGCAGAGCAGGATATGCTCTACAAATTTATTATTATACCTGGTTATTATACAACATCCAAGGAGACTGATGGATTTTTGGAGAAGCAAGCAAAACTTTTGCATCAATTAAATTCTAATTTTATATTAGAAAGTTCTTCCTCCAGTAGTTATAGAATCTTGGAGAAACAGCATTATCATTACTGGAGAGGATAGTTGGAGGGATACTAGATAAGAAAGAACGCAGCAGAGTGTGTAGTACTTGGAAAGGCTGCTGAAGGAATCAGACAGCATGCGCAACTATCACAACTGTTGTTCTTGAGACTGAATATAAAACAAATCAGGTGCGGCGTACACAATTCACGAGCAGTATTAGATTGGGATAAATCTCTGCACGCCTATTCGGTTTTGGCCGAATTTGTCAAAGAATTGCATCGTCAGCTGCCAGAGCTAGAATTATCTTCTGTTCCCAGACTTTTGATACATCTGATCATCCTGTAGATGAGGCTCAATCATGCTCCAACTCCAGTACGACTGTGAGTCGGGCATGCTTGAACCCAGTTGCAGTGCTAGGTGGTGAATTATGGATGAAGCGCTTAGTACGTTTAAATGCGACGGATCAGACATTGGGAATAGGAAGCAGAACAGGAAGAGGGGTTTCAAAAAAAAAGCAAGTTTGTAGCGCGCTGTGATCATGATTCTGACCAGCCTTGGTGTATTAAACGGTTTTGGAGAAATGTCATATTGTTGACTTTAAAATTCGGAGAAGCTGAGCTGTGTAGAAAACGAAGAGGGATGCTTTTGTGAAGCAAGAAAAGTGCTTCGCAATGAAAATAATGTACTTTGTCGAATAAGAGAAAAAAGAACGAAAAATAAACAAATAAAGAAAATGGGTGAACTTATTTCATAACCATACTTCACTATGTGAGGGTGGTGGATTCCTGCAGAATTTTTGTACTGGACTATTTGTGATTTCAGATTCATATCTTATTGTTGGCTCTTCAACATTGTTTATATTCACTCTTTTGATTGTTCCTTACAGGTGAGTTTTTACACTCGTTTTATCTTGCAAATGAAGAACAGTTAGTGCACTGTTATGAACAAGCTCTGCGGAATAGAAACAGATATTTTGAAAGGAGATATTTTAGATGTCGCCTAGTAAGAAGTTCTACTACGAAATTTTCCTAATACTATTTTGCGTATTGCCTGTGACGTCTTCGCTAATTGTTTCTATTTACTTATTCAATTTGACGCGCCAGAAAAGGAATGCGGGAAGTGGAGGAGATACATCTGCCTTCAAAAACAAAGTTTGTTTTTCTATCCCCGTTAAGTCCTTCTCTCCAGTACAATGTTTCCCAGGTAAAATCACTAGTATTCATATTTGCCACTACTGCTTGGACGTCGTGCAGCTTGTTGCCTTACCGCATCATGAACCTTGCTAGGATACACCTCTTCACGTACGTTCTTCTGCTACTTTCTTGGTACTACGGAAGAAAGTTCAAGTTTTGAAGCACATGGTGGTCCAAAACTACGGAGACAAGAGACAGACAAAGAATGCGTTAGCTAAACTTACATTTTTTTGGGAGTTAGCTTCAATAGTGATTTTCCTCTACATCTCAAGCAACCATAGCGGATAATAAGGATAAAGTGGTCGGCGTTAATCAATCCCGTCACGTGGGATGCGCCGCGCATTCGACTTCATCTGAGCATCGTAGAGGCGTTGAATGCGTATGTGCCCTATACAGTGACTTGCGGGGGGCATCCGATGAACCAAGTCAGTGCTTCGCCCTCCCAGGCTCCTATGATACCAATTCACCGATCCCGGGGGGATGGCAGGCTTGGTTGGCCTCGGACGGGATCGAACCATCGACCGTGTGCGTGCGCAGCAAGCCTCTTACCTCTGCGCCACACACGCCCGCCATAGCGGATAATCGCCTTTATTTTCCAAGAACTGCGCATCCAGAACAAGAAGCAACTTTGAGGCAAAAACTGCCCTGTCTAGGACAGGCACGCCTCTTCTGTGCTGTCCTTTCAGCAATAAAGGTTCCTCTATGGACGTCATTGATGTACCTAGCCAATTGAGCCACATTTGATTCACGATTAAAGTCGAACCATAGTCGGTGGCGGAGGGTTCTAATTCTGTGGACTTGAAGGGTCACATTCCATGCTGTAGAAATCAAGGTAATGCGAGAATTTAGAAACGAGGTTGTAATGATTGCAAAGAGCTAATAGAGAGCTACAAAAAGAGCTATAACAGCGAGTCAAGCGAAGATCACCGTGAAAAAAAAACAAGTTGAAAGAAAGAAATTTATGATCATCTGCATTACTAATTCTAATACGGGGTAGTACCCTAGCTACTACTCGCAGTACCCGAAAAACGCTAGGTAGTTCTATGCTGATTAACTGTAATTTCTAAGCTGCACGCCCTAGGAAGTTCCCTTCTTCGGAGTCCTGCTTGAGCCTTGAGTACAGTTCCTGAGGCAGTATGTAGATGTCCGGCAATTTTTCAAAATTATATTTACTAAGACATTTCTAAAGGTTATACCTAACGAAAAAAACACATGTACGCTAGAGTTCCTACGCCTCTCAATGCACACTCTCTCCGTCATTTCCTTTTCAGATGGTCCGAACTGTCATGTGAAGGCAAGCAGATGATGAACTGGGTAGCATGGATATTAATATACCTTCTCACAGTCAATCCAGTACGGTTTCACCAATTTCTTACGAACTCTCATGGTTATTTTTTTTGGCGGTGCTGGTAAGTTCATCATCTCGTTTAGATTATCAACCCGCTGATAACGTCTCTCATATATGCACCGTATCGCATGACGATAAAGAAGTTTCTCGTGAACATACCTGTCGGCAACCGACCGTTTTACAACTACCAAGGAGAACATCTTCACTTGGACAGCAGGTCAGCCCTACTACGTTGGTCGCTTCAAAAGTGCTAGCCAGAGGATGAGAGCAATTTATGCTGTCTGCATGTGTATGTGCAAACCACTGACTATACATAAAATGCGCACTGCAAAGTTTCTTCTACATGCATAGAAGACGAGAGGTATTCTTGCTTCTGCTAAGATATCAGTGCATTCCAAAAAACTACGAATCCCCTCTGTTGCTTAGAAAGGTTAGAATTGAAGGGGATTATATAACACGACACTTCTGTTGTGTGGAGGCCCATTGTATTATTAGATTCGATGTTCGACTATCTTCGAATCTTGGCATTGTGGAATGTCCTCGAGTGCAATTTCCTTGAGCAGCAGACCAAGACTACTATTTTAGCTTATTCCGGCCAACGTTTCGGCTTCGTTGCCCTTGTCAGAGTATTTGAGTCGTACGCTGCGATTTCAGCAAATCACCTAACGTTAGAGTCCAGCCGCTAATCTTTCTTGCTGAAGTGTTAATCGAAATAAGATTAAGTAACAATCTTGGTCCGGATAGGAATTAGGATGAGGTAAAAGTGGGTGGGTAATGTGTCTGCGATTGGTTGAATCAAACACGCTCCGCGCCCTTCGCGACCGATTCGCACCTAAATACTTGCGCGCGATTTCACTATACATTCACACGCACGGTCCAATTTCGCCTCATAGTGACCCATACCCTACTCCTTCATTGTTCAAGCTGATACTACGGAAGAACTCATGTGAATTTTCAGCTTTTTCAAGCAGCATGTGGTAGTGCTAGTAATGTGAATCTGCTGACCAATCGTGATAAGTGCTTATTTTTAACTTTACCTGCGAACCGTTTTTTTTTTGCCTGATCATAGCTTTGAAACAAGCGACATCATTTCACATCTGTATAATCTGCGAGATAAATTGCATCGAGTAAGGACAGGGAACAGGAAATGAAAGGAGGAAATGATATGAACTGAAGTACCGGAGAGTTTCAACATATTCGCATATTTTCCATTTGGCTTCTCTAAAGAGACTATTCATTGAAAAGGATGTAAAGCAAGAGGCGCCACTCACGCGCATACGCTCAGTAGTGCTATCCTAGTCTCAGGCGAAGCAAGCCTTGTAGCTTTGTTTTGTAGAGTAATTTCAAAAATTTGGCGATTTATTCTCGGGCCCCCGGCCTCCTTGCATCCGCCATTGCCTCACAATGATGTTTGTCTCTGCACAAAAGTCTTCTATGAATTGGTAGCAGTTCTCATCATCTATCAGAATTGTCCAAAAACACATCCATACAAATCATGCTCTGTCGGATGAGATATGCCGATTTCCGCAACCCTTACCCTTCCCCATGTGGCTATATCTGGCGAACAGATCATTGATTGGTACCCTAGAGATAACCCGACCATGACACGCAGCCCTAAGGTGAGGATATGGAGCGATGGTAAGCGTTGCGGAATTTGGCAAGGCTTCTCCTAGGAGTCCATACATCCATACAACCATCCGGTTATTCCGAACAAATGAGTACTGACCCAGCAGACTGATTTGAGCTAGTTAGGACAGCATAGATCTCCTGTTACCAGTGAAGTCGTGAATCTATCTATCAGCCAAAAATCCTGTTTAGTTTCGCATCGCTACGCCGCAGCCGAAATCGGCGCTCCTCCTCAACAGAATCTGCCAGCCTTCGCCAGTCGACTGAAGTGGTAAGCCTGTTGCTATAGTAATGTTATGACACTTACGTACACAGAGGATATTTGATATGCTGAGACTACAGTATCGAAATGCTAAGGCAGTTCTTTGCAGGCACGAATATCAATGGTCGAACCGTGTACACCATCGAAGAGCCCTTCAAAGGAGCGCATGGAGCATGAGTTCTCGTTTGACAAGAAGATGGTAATTATCAACGAGGACCATGGTCTTAACGAATCTACAAACTAAGCGAAGAAGGTCTGGACACAAGTCCGTCTTTCTCACAATTACGAACGATTGTGAAGGCTTGTAGTGGATGATTCATCATTCAATTTCCAAGTCATTCGCGTACTAATATACGTATTTTCGCAGTCATTTTTACACTGTGTTCTGGACAAGCTTTAGATTTATTGAAGGTGTTTTAAACCTGTAGCTTCATAGACTTCCTTTACCACTACTATTAATTGGACTAAATTACATAGCTGGTGAAAAGACGGCACAGCACTTTCTAGACTACTCTCACTCTTCCCTTTTTTTGTGACTTGGTTCTCCGTCCAGGACTATTTGAAAAAAGTGGCTAGCTGTTTCCTGCGGCTATTATGGAGTCGCGTACAAATGATGGCCCAACGCGGTTCACGCTTGATCATGACTGATGACTTCAAACTCTATCACTCTGAACCGGAGAGATCCGGGAATCTCGCATTCGTTTTGACTTGCAGTCATCCTTCCAGTGACTATGAGATCCCAAGACAGCCATGGTCACAGGTTGTTCCCTGACGATCACGTGATGAGGACACTGCTAGAATTAAAAAAACCAGATCCTATCATTCGAGCATTGAGAACAAGGATGAATTCTCACCACATTACAGTTTCAAGACTCTTTATTTCATTCGACAGGGTAAGGAAGCTGCGGAAGTGAACACACGGTGATCGGTGAAAAACGATCCATTTCTGATACCGGGACCTTTGGTAATTACGATTATGGTGGCATGCAACCGATTACGTCACACTCACTCCAAGCCTAGCGAAGTCCAGTTCTTTTTTGGGGGAGAAACCAGCGATTTTGCTCACATACGAAGTCCTGATTAAGCGATTTCCTCAAAAATTAATCAAGCCGCGAGATACAATGGACTGAGATTCGCGACATCGAGCCTTACTCCCACTATTGACATCTTTATGCATTTCTGGCTTTCTCGTAAATAAGTTTGGGCCACCACCAATTTGTACTGGCCAGGGTGTGCTACAAGTAGCAACTGGTATTTCCGAAGAATTTTATAACAGTAGGGGGCGTACTCTCAAAGTGTAAATACTAGCATTAACAGATGACGTGAACAGCGTGCATCTATTATATATGGACTTACAACTTTGATAAATTGAATGCAAATTGAAGTGGGAGCAAAAAGACGAGGTTTATCTCACTATCTACATAGCTGAGCATTCATCTAGCCCTTACACCGAGAAATTTTGGCGAGAATGACTGTTTTACTTGTTTGTGGACGTTACTTTTACTTGATCACCGCCATTGCATAAGGCGGTTAAGATTTGTTGCTAACCGCATCATCATGTATAATAGCAGCAAAGAAACCGAAACAAGCGAGTTGTTGCCGAAATACTCCTGCTTCATTTGAATAAAAAACGACTGATTTCAGGATACATCATCCGAAAATATGCAGTAACCATCTCGAAGAAGTCCGGATCCATTCGTTGTTCCCACCCATTGATCATTCACTTCGTTCCATCTCAGCCGTTTCTCATCGCTTGCCGTAGCTTTGTCCCACAAGCTTTCAATAAATATTGATTTTCCAATTTTTTCTTGCCGAAAGGCATCCACAACGCTTTTCGAAAACATGGAACCTAACCTAGCGTTTTTTTAAACGGATCCTGATGATCCTCTAACCGGGATGTTGGTAGCAGATTCCTCTTCTCAGAACACCTACGAGACCATAACTTGAAAATTTAACATGATTCTCAACTTTTCTGTGACTTTTTCGTTTCCTAGATGATCCAGGAATATGAGACCACTTTTCATCGATAGTTACTATTAGTTACTATAGTTACTAAGGTACTACGCAATGAAGCAAGATTTCTGCCACTAACGGTGAAAAGCATTCCCAACATATACTAGCATGCTGAAGGGTCAAGCGCTCGCTTCGCAAAAACCAAAAATTTATCGCTCTTCACCGCCCGGCCATGCCTACCAACTAACTATCAATCTGACTCGCCGTTCTCTGTCGGTTCACGGAGCTTTAACCGGTTATAATCACGTTTATAGTAGTCATATCTCACTTCTCTTTTCTTTTTGATATAGGATATAAAAACTTGATCAAGAGGAAAAAAATAATGGAACGGCACTGCATCCATAGGATAGATCTCTGCAGATGTGCAATTTCAGCCAACTTCTCAGGAAGGAGTTAGAGCGTCCAGGAACATCTGAAACATCAGCAGTAAAGCAGCTGAGAGGAGAAGAGACACCCTTATAAGAATTGCTGAGAGCAAGAGATCTGCTAGGTTCAGCTACGACGCTTAGAACCTAAGGGATTGAGGCGGTTTCGAAACAACGGGCACTGAGCATCGGTTGTTTTACAACTACTGACTGATCCTAAGCTCCTCCTCCTAGAAGGCGCCGACAACCACTCGAGCCAAGCACGAGTCAATGATTTCAACAAATGATGATTTTAACAGATTGGAAATGATTTTAACAAAATAGAGTAAGCGGACTGTCAAGCAACGTTGACGACCCATTCCCTCGGAGCAGGACTTAGTAGGCGCATAAACGCGACATGCACACTCTGAATGAACGCGAGCATATTAGTATATAGCAGCGGAACTTAGTTCCACCGTCCGGGACGATATGATGCGATCGATAGATTGGTTTTGTGATTCATACTAGATGTGATGTGTCCATTGATAGCGATAGTTTCCACTCTCGCCGACTTCTAAAGGATTCGCCTCGAAAGTCGGCCAATGCGACATGCACACTCTGAATGAGAATGGCCCGTAGTAAACCCTCCTCAGCAGAGATCTGCTGAAGAAAAAGTCAGTCTAGCATCTTTCTCAGACAAACGGTCTCAGACGATATCCAGCGCGTTCGATTGATCGCACGGTATGCCACAAGCGATCGTTCTTTGGCCTGTATTCTCTCTTACTTTGTATTTTTGATACTTATATTAATGTTGTACCGAATCTACGTCGTGATGTTCGTTTCACCGCTTTATGTTAGCCTTCTTGCATCCTGAGGAAAGTGTGCTTTTGGATAGTTTTTGATACCAACAATGTTCACATAAGGACAGTCAGCAGGTTGCCACCATGCACCTATGGTGCAGTGGCAACATCGTCGCCACCGGCGAGAAGCGTGGAGGGTTCGGATTCCCTCATATACGGTATATTTGCAAAACGTCTGTACTGATCATCTGCAAAGCATTTCAGCTTTGACGTAAATAAATTAGCACAATCTTCATTAAAATGCATGAAATGCGAAGTTTTTGAGTCTCACGTGAAAACATTTTGTAATCCCTTGCGATCTCCTGCAGCGTGGTGCAGCGGCAAGCTGACTGTCTATGAGAAAGTTGGTCCCAGGTTCGGTTCCTCTACAAACAGTATCTTTGCAAATCAAAAATCCTTAGCAAGCGTTCGTGTTTCAACAATATTTTCACAAAATCGGAAGTTTCGCTGTAATTTAATGCATGTTAAATTAAGGGATCGTGACACAGGAACACTAATCGTATTTAGATGGCTACGATCTCCATACGAACACGCCAACCCGCAGCAGAAACATCGGGTACCAGCGCGTACATCCCATGTTGGTTTTTGAAAGGAACGAGAGGATCTTCTACTCGAAATACCGCTTTCGGCCAATGGATGTACAGAAAATTGTTCGAATGTTATCGCCGTTGCTGCCGGAGAATGGGTTCGAACCTTGGGAAATCTCAAAACTGAATCAGGTTATATATTTAAACTGTCAATAGTATGTTTGACAGTAGGTGAAAATTTCTGTACAGGTCCTGATAACACTAAGGTATCTGACAACCAACAGTCACCAGACCGTTATTGCCGACGTCTTCGAAGTCAGTCAAAAGGCCGTCAGTGACGTCATAACCCGAGTTGTGGACGCCCTGAATCATCCGATGATTGAAGACAAGTTCTTACGTTTCTGGGTATCCGATGAACGATGGTGCCTTCGTCGGTCCCGTGAATTCGCTCGTCAATCAAAGTTCACAAGTCAGTTTACAAAGCACTCGTGAAGTAATGACTGTACAACTATTTTTATTATTCCAGATGTGGTGGGCTGCGTCGACGGATGCCTCATCCGCATCCAGCGTCCGATCAACTATGGGAACCACTACTATTGCCGAAAGGCATGTTGTGCGGTGAACATGGTTGCTGTGGTCGACGCCAGAGGCAGATTCACCTACATAAACTGTGGATTCGCAGGGAGGCACCACGACTCCTTTATATGGCGGAATTCACAGGCTTCGCGGGAGTTCGAAGAAGGCCGTGCACGACCTGGATATCGGCTTCTAGGTGATGCGGGCTTCGCCAACTCCAGTAGCGTGATGACGCCTTATCGGCAGAACGCTGCACGAGCGGACAGACGGAAGAGAAGGTTCAACAAGGCGCGCAATGTCGTCGAAAAAGCTTCCGGCGCACTGAAGCGCAGATTCTGGGTCCTACACAACGTGACTCGGATCGAGCCTCCGAAACTGCAGAAGCTCATCAAAGCGTGTGGTCCTCTACAATATCGGGATCTCCTTGGGTGTCCACCTGGGCCAGTCGCTTAACTTCGGTGTGCGAGGGAGGATGACACATCCTCCCGATAACACTAATGTAAGGGACTATGTAACAGCTAACTTGTAGTTGTCTTTAGGTTATGTTTGTTTTTTGTATCGCTATCCCAGTATTCCTTCTAATCTTCATTACAGTGGTCTCATAAATGAACTTTTTTTCATTATCGAACATAACAACAGTCCCCTAATACACTGAGATAACAATAACAACACTATACACAAACAACAAAATCACATGCATAAACAAACATGTCACAACAAAGCAACTCTTAATGGCTCGAAGGTAGAGTAAAAGCAAAAAAAGTGACTCGAATTTCCATAGGAACGAAAATACAAGCTATCATAACATTCGAGAATCGTCACAAAAACTTCCAACTAGGTTATTTCCACCTTCAAGCCGTATATGAGACTGCTGACTCCTCTAGGTTGTTGTCGCCCGCTAAAGTCGGTGCATCAGCTTCCGCGATCTTATTGCAGTGGCGCGCGTGGTTAAGCCACTCGTCCTTGACGGTTTTTATGAAAGATCCCATTTCGTGCATCGTTTGGGTCATCTCGAGGAAAAACTGCCGCTGCTCCTAAACGGAACACGATAATTTATTTGAATAAACTGAAACATTAAATTTGTCTGTTTACCTGGCATAGATGATATTGTTCTTCCAAAAGTACGGCGTCGGTTACTCGAACGTTACGGCGTCTTTTCCGACGGGGAGCAGCAAGATAATCGTGGTCATCGCTCTCATCACTTACCAATGAGAACTCATCCTGAACTCACTTGTTATCAAACTAAGATATAGCTTGACGGACAGATATCTTACCATTAATGGTACGTTCCTATTATGAGCAGCTGGAGGTTGCTCGACGTCATCATGCTCTGATTTCAAGTGTTCCACATCCGGTGGTCTCTGAGCATGAAATCTATTTCTGCGATGAACGTGGGAGATTTCCTATTATATGACAACCTACCGGCTTGCCAACGGTTTTACGCTGTATGCAATTTCTTCTCGAGGCTGGCCCTGAAAAACTGTCGGGGTCAGCGCGGAACGGATAGAAACGCTATGAATGGTAGACCTAGGAAAATGCTGAGTGAATGGAAAAAGTGAAAATTCCTGCCTCCACGCAAAGGTCTGTCTACGTCTGCTCAACTAAAAATTCTTAGCACTGAGTTTTCAATTTTCATTAAACAAACCAATTGGTTGGACTATCTATACTTTTGTAAGAATAATATTGTACGATGAACGTGAACGTCTAGGGGGTACCTCGGAGAAATGCACAAAAATGTTCCCAACTCCTCCCTTCATCGTTAGGACAAATTTTGGGGAAATTGCCCACGTTAGAAGAAATGTGAGCCTCATTAAGGCCTTGAAGTTGGTTAGGAGTAGAAAAGTGAAACAAACTAAGAATTTCGGTAGTTACCTAACAAACCTTGCTGACCTCTGTCGAACATCACTTCTTGAAACTATTTAATTCGAGCATTTGCATTGTATTCGTTGAGAGGGATACATTTTGGATTGATCTAACTACCAACATCCCCTGCGAAACGCGATTACTTCTGAAAAAAAGGTAACGTTTAGAAGGTGATGAAATTTGGGTATGTTATACTATAAGCAAATGGATCCTAGTAAAATTCTGTACTGAATGAACAGGCCATTGATAAAGATTAGTGAAATTGAACTATAAAGAAACGAGCTCTGACAACTGTGCTGCACGAAAGCAGCCCACAAGGCGCAATGGTTCCAATAGAAATCCTAGCAGCAAAGCTTCTTAGTTGCTGCCATCCTCCCCTCGAGTGCTGTTCAAGCTTTCATGGCAGCAACTGGAAGCGTTGCTGCTAGGATTTCTATTGGAACCATTGCGCCTTGTGGGCTGCTTTCGTGCAGCACAGTTGTCAGAGAAGTTGACTGCACTGGAATGCGTAGTAACGAACTTTTGCCAAAGATTGCACAATAGCAACCAAACTACGGTCATTCGAGTAGTTCTTCGATGTAATGCCTACAGCGAATATTCTTGTAGTCGAATGATCGAATATAACTTACCTGGGAAGTGTTGGTTGGTATAAACCACCTGGTCTGATTTCGAAAGACTGTCGTTTCTTTCAGATATAAATTCCTTCCTTTGGTAAGAAACCTCCGAAGTGAATCAAGCATTTCTGCGCCGTGCGTTGCTAAACTCAGAGCTCAATTTTGAGTGTATTTGTAAAGCTTTCTTTGTTTTGAAAGCGCGAAGAATAAGAATGCTATGGAATCGATTCAAAATTTGAGAATAAAGAAGCAGCGCTGTGTGTATAAAAAATTTCAAACGAAAGAAAGCAACCCGGCTAAAAAAAACTAATAGAATTCAAGGAACAGGTGAAAATAAGACGGCTCTGAATCGTTCAAAACAAAGTAGTGATAAACAAATACATAAGGCAAACATACCTGTTTCAAAAGAGACTTGATGGTGGTAGTACCACAGGATTAGGAATTTCCATAGTTGAAGATGTCGAACTTATTCAAATTCTACTCCATATAGGAATTCACATACTTCGAAACGACTAATTAGATGCTAGATTAGCAGAATATCACATAATCCTGGAACGATGATGATTGTACAGTTTGCCTGCGGCCTATATACGTGCAACAATTAAATTATTGAAATCGCGGGCATCGAATCGATAACTGGTGAATGAATGGAGCTGATAACAAACAGCCGGCAAACAAGCAACCAGCGAAAGCGTGCTTTTGCAGGTCATAGACGCCAGTTAAAACGCTTGTGGTGCATTTTTTGCTACTGAAGAGACGCAACTCTACACCATCTGAGAAAAGTTTCAAGTTGCTCCGCAGCAACTTAAAACCATTCAACCAACACTCTCCTCAGAGTGAACGCTATTTCGCGTCCATGACCAAAAATTGGAGTGTGGCTGAATAGTGGGCTGAGTGATTCAGCCAGACTCCAAGATTGTTCTCAGATGAGATCCATCTTTCAGATGTGCTTCCACACTTCAATGCGGGAGTGATGAATTTCTCAGACGATGTCCTGATTATCCAGGAGAGTCACTCAGCTCAGATGATCCGAGCTGAGTGAGGGTTTACTACGGGCCAATGACGCAGAGCCGAGTCAAAGCGGACGGTAAATCAGTCTTTCTTTTCCTTGTACTCTGGTGCGCTCCAATGATAATAATCAAGCGTTGCTCTTTCTGTAGGCGGCGGATCATCTTGAAGTTTAAGCTTTGGATGCGCACCAAACGAACAATTATTGCCGCAAGACAGCATCCTTCGTTTTTGGGAAACCGTCTCTGTCCTTGAAGGAAGCCGAAAAGGGTGAAAAATTGGCTTTTGACCTTTCTTTTCGACCATCTTCGACGATTTTTTTCCCAAAACGAAGAAGGTTTAACAAATCTAAGGATGCTACTCTGGGGGAGAATTGGCGCCCCCTACGCGCACAACTTGGAGTTGACAGAACATGAACACGCTCCCTCGAACCAGAGACCAGAGAAATTTCCTGAAAAATTTCAGGGGTTGAAATAAAAACGTGCTCCAATGACAATTTTGTGGTTCCGACAGGCCCATTAACAAGTTCGAAAAAGTTTTAGCGGGTTCTCAACAGTTTTGTGTTATGATTGGTTTTTAGAGAATTTCGGCTTGGGTTTGAGATAAACTGCACTGAACCAATTGCAATTGAGATGAGTCGTTCATGAACTGTACGCATTCCTAGCTGAAATTTCATTCTTATTCTTTGATGGAAGCTATTGATATCACTCTTGTAGTACTTCTTTTTCTCTGAACGAGCCGTAACATGTACGCACTTAATAACCTATTTCTGAGTCTTCCTGGACTTACGAGGGAAGGATACCAGATGTCTGTGGCAGTTCAGAATAAGATATAAATCCTTATGAGGAGTTGATTATGCTAATCTTGAAATCTTGAATATGTTTTCGCGTCGCGCTCAATGCCATTGCGGAAGAAGTTATGACCTTGTCTGTGCAGTATACGTGCGCAGTGTCTGCCCACTTTTCCGGAAAATTTCGAAACAGTGTTTATTAGAGGGATAAAAGTAAATGGTGTCGCAAGTTAAGCAATGACCAGCAATGCTTTTGTTCAAAATCCACTTTGCCCATTTTTTGCCATGTTTGGTTGCCAAGAAGGCAAGTCGACCAGTGATTTAGTTGCGTCCAACCTGGCTGCTAACATTTTTACAGACTGTTTCAGAATTCTCATCTCGCCTCTAGAACTATGCTTTCGTTTCTGACAAGTTTCGTGACCATCACCTGGTCAAATTTGAGAACTCGTATCGTTCTGGAAGTGTTTCTCTAGTCACAGCTTCTGCGCTCTTACAACACGACTACCTGGAGAAATGCAAAGCTAACACCAAATCGGGCTTTTATCCTACTAGGGCGGAAAAATAGTCCAAAGACCGGGAGAACATAAAAACCATGTTTTGCCTGATCATACAATTTCGTCTGCAGAAACCAGAGGGATTGAGGAGTCCTTTTTAGGATACGGATAGAGCAGATCTTGCTCTTTATAGTAGTCCAAAGCTTGTCCATCTATCTTCTGAATTAATGGATTTATGAACTCCCAAAAATTCATTACTAGGTTGCGGCAATTTTTTGTGGGACAACCTAATAGAAGGCGTTGTCATGAAAAATGGGTGCAGAATTCGTGATCAGCTGTCCAAATAATCCTGTGTGCAAAATCTCAGCGAAAAATGCATCACTACGGGTACAGAATTGCGCCTTGATCATTCATGACTACTACCATTTGTAAGGGAACGATACTTCTTTGAAGGCCTATGGATACGGGCCGTACACTACTTTATGCATCTCGAAGCACTGGTTTCAAAACCATTTATTCTTTGGATTCTTTTCTTTAATAGATCTCGATCCACTCTCGTCTCCATGAGGAGTTATGCACGTTTTTCCAAACGCACGTGACAAAGAGTTAATCATAGATTACGGTACCTCTCGTAGTTCAAGGCAAGGTATGGTGCAGTTGTAAGTGTCTTGATTTCAATGGATACCCTCCCAGGTTCAATCCTCGTCGGAACTTGCAGTTTTGCATTTTCCTCCCACTTGCGGCATTTTCTCCCGCTTACGGCATAGAAGCATTTTGAACGATCTTCACTACCCCGAATTTGTTAACAGTGGAACTGCCGATGAACTCAAGTGGGCCCAAAATTTCGAGGAATTCTTTTCTGCTGAAATTTACCATAATAGGGTTATTTGAAGTGCTGAACACGAATATGATATCCATTTTGTGACGTTACTCCATTCTTATAGGTTTGCGGTAGAATTAACAGCACTTACTGCGGAAAACCGAACAAAATTATTGAATTTCGACATGTGCGGGCATGCAAAGTGATGCTGATAATTGTGATCACCGCCTGGAATTATCCCTCTGTTCAAAAATTGGATGGATGCTGCGAGATGCGTAGACTACCCTATACCTAATGATCGTTCCCTCTTGAGTGGTAGTAGTAGTGAATGATCAAGGTGCACTTACAGTGGACGTCAATAACGGTGGCCCATCCGCGGCCTCAGAAAGGACGCTGCGCAGCCGCACCGCGCGGGCCATGGCCGATGTCTTCTGCATCTGTTATGCTATTTCCAGCAACTTTTCTACCCGTTTGAAAGATTTTTGACCGAATCGGATAGAAAAGCGCCTAGAAATAGCAGTACGGCTGCAGACGACACCGATCTCGGTGCGCGCGGCGCGGTTGCGCGGTGTCCTCTCCGAGGCCGCGGATGGGCCACCGTCATTGACGTCCACTGTATCTAATCGTAATTGTTGCTGAAATCTTGCGTACGGGTTCGTCTGAACTGCTGATCGCGAATTCTGTATCCATTCTGCACAACAACGCCTATTTTGTGGGGTTACGGGAGGTGGACGCAGAAACTGTACATTCGAATGTACCGCACAGACGAGGTCATAACTTTTTTCGCAGTAGAATCGTGCACCAACGGAGGACATAATCGAGATCAGCATGGTCAACTTCACATTATGAGGCACATTCCTTTTTGAAGTGCCACAGACATTTGGTATGCTTCCCTTTTTATTAGTTTGTAACATAAGTTTTTGCTGTTTTGAAATTTTCAACAAAAAAGTTTTACAAAAAATCAATCAAAGTATGCACCGCAACAGTCGCATGTCTTTTGTCCTTTTTACTGTAGGAGTTCGACTCAGCTGTTCCAGAAATCCGTGGACTACGAGGCAAAGAACTGAGTCGGGCAGTGCTGGAGGTCACTGACTTTGGCAGATCGGTTCTCGCAGAATGGACAGCATTGCGATCTGATCACTCGCGCTTGGTTAGAGTCGTCTTCGTGCAACATAATGCGCAATTAAAAACTCCTCTGCGAGCTCTTCACCCTCCCGGAGAATTCGGCCAACAAAATCAGGGCGTTCTCCACGGTGTGGCGAAGTGGTGTGATTTCCACAGAGCGCTTGGAGCTTGTTCCAAAATTCTACCGATTTGTGTCATCAAACGGCTGATGTCTGTAGTCACAGTGGAGAAAAACCCCACTTCAAGTCGTTTCAACTCCAGAACAACCTAATAGTAGTCCCCAACCTCTAGTGACCACAACGGGATGTACCCTGCATTTTCCGTCGTTTCTGAGCGCCGAGTTAAAGGCAGCGCTTACAGAAACTTTCGTTTCTGAAGCAAGCCATTTGTCATCGGCTGCTAAAGAATCATAGCAGTAAGCAGAACACAATGAATTAACGGCTACCTGCGGAAATTGTCGTGAACGCTGATATCAACTTGGATTTTTTTGGCGTATACCTCCACGTGTGACTTCTGCGTGGCAGGACTCGTATAAGTGTCAAGGAAGCGCGATGGATCGCATTAGAAACAGCAGCACCTTGTTTTCGAGGCTTTCTCGTAAGTTTCAAGCTATATCTTCCCTAGATATGATTGCTATCTGAAAATCCTGAAATTGGCAAAATCTCGAACAAGATGATTTCCGTGAACGTTGCCTTTAACTAACCTTTCGTATTTTAGCTGGGATCCCCCAACCGCGTCATCGGCCCCGTCGTTTCGAATGGACTGTACATGGCGCCGGGTCGTCGCCTTCCACGTTCAAAAATCTCCAATACTCCAGTATTTTTTGGTCTTGCGAACTTCAGCTTAGGAATTTCGAAGAGGTACAGAAAAACTCCAGACATTCTGGAGAATTTTGACACTGACCATCTTCCATTCTTCCCAAAGGACTGTCGCTAATTTTTGTGCAAAAAATAGTCGACATTGTTTGCATTACGCGACAGCCGTAAACCGGAAGTGATATTTTCCTAGATACCGACTGTTTTCGGCAAATGTTGTTACCCATCAACAGTACCACATAAGTGTGTAAATATGGAGTGATAAAGCCTTTCGACCATGGGTTTGCCAGCGTTTTTTTGTGAAAGTTTCAGGAACCAATGGGCCTGCGTTGCAGCCCCAATCTTAGAAGGCATGCGCTTGTATCTCGGTTATCATGGAGCCCACGTAGTGATAAGAACGACATGAGATCAATTGTTATACATAGTGTGGATGAAGTATTGATAGTAAAATCAACTATTATTACAACGCCACAGATACAATTATCACAACAATTTTTATTGAGTACTAGCTGCCGTACCCGGCTTCGCTCGGTTGTTTCACCACCTTGACTACTCACGCCGCTGAGGCCAATTAATATCACCGATAAATTAAACAAGACACTAAAATCTCCATAATTTTGGTGATCAGCATGTTAGCGAAGCTCACGTGACCCTTCCCCATAGACTTGTGGGCGAAAAGTTAGCAGGCTATTTAGGCGATATTAAATCGATGAATTTGTACAAAGTGGTTGTAAAATTCATATTCAGCGTAGCGAGGAACCGCAGGAGACATGTCTTCACCGCTCCATTGGGCAGAAGAGCCAAAAATCAATAAAATGAATAAATCAATATTTCGTGCGAAATGGTTGTCATATTCGTATTCAGCGTATTGAGAAACCCCAGAAGACATTTATTTGTCCGTCCCCGAGCGGAAATGAGAAAAATCGATAAAATCAATAAATCAATATTTCGTGCGAAATGGTTGTCATATTCGTATTCAGCGTATTGAGAAACCCCAGAAGGCATGTCTTTGTCCGTCTCTGAGCGAAAATGGGAAAACTCGATAAAATCAATAAGTCACTATTTCGTGCAAAATGGTTGCCATGTTCTTATTCAGCGTATTAAGGAATCTTAGAAGACATCGGCCCCTGGACAAAGATAACGAAAAATCAATAAAATCGATATAGTCGATAAATCAATCGATAATCCCAGGTGCGAAGTAGCCTATAACCTCCGCCGGCCCGCGAAGTATGTGCATGCAAAATTTGGTTCGGATTGGCAGCACTCACGAAAATTTTCACTTCTGAAATGAGTCGGTTACCATGTAGCCGGCCGCTGGACAATCGCAACAGTAAGTTGAACACCTTGAATGGCCACCTACCTGCGAAGATACTGCCGTGGACGCATATGCTGCTCTGGACATTAGGATTTCGTCGCGCCAACTAACGCCTTTGACAGGGTGTATGCATGTGGTTCAGCGGAGGCTCGTTTATGGAGTTCGTACCATTGGCAGGGTTTCGTGGCGGGACCCATCACGGAACACTCGTCCGCGCTATGGACACGCGTGAAATACCGCCATCTTTTTCTGTGTTTCTCGCGTGTTTCACGCTATGTCATCGCTGTCAATGAGTTCATCGTCCCTAAAACCCCGAAATCTTCAGCACAAAAATTGCCGTGGGTGCTGCCTTTAAAGAAGCAATAATCTCGTAAGGTATAGCACAGGCTCGTACTTGCAACTCTCTCCACACTGAGCAATCAAGCGGATTATGACTATTCGGGGGGGGGGGGCAGTCTTGAGAAGAAGTGAATATTTGCTTGGCACCACTGTTGCGTTTTGCGAATCTTATCGGCTGGTGCGGAATCTTGTTGGACCGCGTGTAGACTGATTTCGAAATGAGAATTTAGTCATGAGAGGACACAAAAAATATTTCTACACCATTTAAAATCACACAAAAACATTGAGGAAAACGTATCAATTCTTTTTCCGCACCCTGTAGACAACTGCCTTATTTCCGCTGCTCAATCCGGAGGCACGTGCGCAAATCCAAAACGCTTCAAGTGCTCTCCTAGCCGAAATTTCACTTTCGAGCGCAAGGTGGCACTTCATATGTATCAAAATCATTCTCTATACTCTAAACTAAAGCACTACCAGCACTAAAGCACTGGAGGCAGTGTGGCATGGTCCAGGATTCGGCTTTGTAGAGAAAATTTTCACATTTTCTCAGTGTTTTATTCTCTATACTAAAATAGAATTTTGCCCGCGTTTTGAAAGCAAAATATTCCGCATGACTGTGCCGTTCACGATCTACATCCGAGGATTTGGTCTGCCTGTATGGGAGGTTCCCGAAATTTGTTCTCACCGAATTTCCTGATTCCTTTTTCGACATCAACAAGCTTCGTATTAGAAATAACTCCTCCACTCCTCTTCTCCAACCAAAAACGATTCTCTTGAGACTACGCATCTTATTTGTAAGATGTGCTCCACAAGGTGTTCCAAGCGTAATCGTCCAAAAAAAATATAGCGAAGGTGAGAAGTTGACTCAGCTACGCTGGTAGTAGTTGACGTTTGAGTTCCTCTCATTGCTCTCTAGGCATGTATTTGTGAAGAGGCTCCAATTTCTTGTGAGAGGTTGTAAAAGCTTTCCACTAACGAATCCAGGGAAAAACTAGGAGATTTGGGAAATGAGTATGATGTTGTTGAAGTGATAATCGGTCTCCATTGTAGCATTTCCAGATCCAAGCCAATTTGAGCCAATTCGCTTCGAACAACCTGGATCTTTTCGACATTCCCCCTTTTCCAGGTTGTAGCGGTGTCAAAGGAAGAATCTTCAAAAAATATTGTGCTTGCTCCAACAACTACGTATGCTTTGAATAGTACGTAGCTACTCATTTCCTTAGTTTCATTTCCCTCAAGCTTTTGACAACGAGTGTCCGTCCAGAAACTTTTGGCGTAACCTGAACTGAAACCCAGCATGACTCTGCATTAATTATCTGCTCGGTCTGCCAGAGTTGTGGTGATGTCCGTGCCGTCTTTGAGACATTCGCTGACTAAATTTCGAGCTCCAACAGTAAACTTATTACTCTTATAAACAATACAGTTTCACAACGACAGTTCTGGAATACGTTTCTCCCTTGGCAGTAGTGGTCTGCAAGATGAAAAAAGACAAGGACATTCTCAGGAATGTGCCTCTAGGAAAAGTGTGTACATGCACAATAGGGCAGAGTGTACCATTTCCTATTGCCTTGCTCTGCATTAGAGCGCTGTCGGCCTAGAATTTTGCGATCTCGTGTGCTCCTCCTTTTTGTGAGCATGTCGTAAGTGTGCAGCCTATTCAGCACTCCCCATGCGAATGGGCGGCTACACTTGTGATAGAACAATTGGCTACTCCCATGTGGTCTCTAATTGACCCTCAATCAAACATTCCCAAACCCCGAAAAGCGTCTCTCTGTCCTGATGTTTGCGTCTCTTGAAGTGTTGTTAGTATTTTCATGCTCTGATGATGGGATTAGCAAGTTTTCTCGATATGCTTCAATTAGAGTAACATTTATCGCTGCTCTACATCAAACTGTCGAGCTGCGTGAATGAAAGTTCGTAGCGTTAGGGTTGCTGGAGGTGATTTAAAGAGTATATTTAATGCATACGTAAATCACAAGCACATTGCCCGGCTGAGCATTGAAAATCTGACATTTTCCAATGCTCCACTCAAGTTACTAATCAGGCTTGTGTAGTTCTGATGGCTGAGAACCTTGCTTCAGATGAAGGGTCGGCAACATTTATTCACCAAACTACTCGTGTTTTTTAGCAGCCGAACGTCGCATGTCAAGCATAGCCCCTTGATTCTCACATTTATTCAATGAATTCTCGTGCACACGTTCAAGGACTTTTTACATATCTTTATTTCTGAGGCAGACAATACTTCTCAGTACCACAATAAATGTCCTGATTTTTCAGTCTCACTTCCAGCACAAATAGTAATCTGTAATCCAAAGCGAGCGTACTCATCAAGTAGTGTCACGTGAGCTACTACATCACCGTGAAGATTCCGAAAAATGTTCAATGTCAGCCCTCTCTCCCTGTTGCACCTAATCCCCCACCCCACGCTTAGCTCCATATAGGAGGACCCATTATAAGTACTCTGATAACTGTGCTGGACGAACGCAGACAAAACGGCGTAATGATTCGGCTAGAAACCCTAGCAGCAACGGTTGCCAGTTGCTGCCATCCTCCCCTCGATTGCTGTTCAATCTGTCGGCCCTTTAGCAGCAATTGCTGAGGGACAGCAGCAATCAAGGGGAGGATGGCAGTAACTGGCAACCGTTGCTGCTAGGGTTTCTAACCGAACCACTACGCCGTTCGGGCTGCGTTCGCGCTGAACAGTTATCAGAGTACCTACTTTTCCTTGCCCCATTTCTGGACATTTTCCGAATGTAGCTGCTGGTTATGGAAAAGGTAACGGCAGCTTCAAAAAAAAAAACTACTTTCAAATCTCATGTGTATTTGTGTGCCCATCTTTCAAGCTCATAGCAACCAGAGGTGTGAGGGATCTTCTACTTTTCGTTCTATGCTCTCCGTTTTATGGCAATTTCACGCCTTCCGTTCTATGTTTTCTGTATTCTGGTCGAAAAAAATGAGGAAAACTAAAGCAAAGAATGTGACCCCTAAACCTCCCCAAAATGCAACCTGCAATCCAGAAATCAATGCAACCTAGTCCCTTTCTTATTGAAAAATGGCTCTGAGATGTCTCGCTGGTCCCTCTCGTTCTTCTGATTGTGAAAGGTTGCGTTCCAACAATGAAATAATCATCAACGATTTTGATAGGAAACGCCTGATATCCTTGAGGAATTGCTGCCTTGTTTGTAGAGTTCTGCGACACTTGCAACACGTTTTCTAAGCTTACATTTCCTAGCTGAGTTTCAGTTTCAGGTAATACTGCGTGTGAAACATTGCGCACCAACGGCGTCCCTTTTGATGGACAGTCCCAGTTTTGACCTGACCATGCTAATCCAACTTCTTTTTTTGTTGATTCCTCAACGCCTTAGAGAAGGGAGGTCGTCGTAAGGGCTAGGCTAGGCTTAAATGATGTGCTGGTTGGACATAACTTCCCAATCGAGGTGCTGAATTTCCTGTCCATTTTCGCAGTTTACGCATGAATATTAACATACAGCAGACGAGTACCCTTGGTTTTGGGCGCAGCTCTGCCTTTCAGAACCTTCAAAGCTATCCTCGATGATGGAGCTGTTGACGCTGACGGACAAAAATGAGCGGAACTCTCCTTCATCCGCGAACCCGTATCCTGGAGCAGGATCATGCAGCATCAGGGGCCCGTATTGTAGCGTTCCTCACATCTGGGCTACAGTGAACCCTTTCTCCATCCGCGGACCCTTATCCTGGTCTCCCCCACGCTTCTAAGCCAAGCGGACCTCTCCCCGATCGGTATATTCACATACTGACTTTTCCCACACCTTTAGGCCACAGCAGAGCCGTCGTCCATCGGTGGACACCAGGGCTGTGCGTTATTAACGTAACGAATCAACGCATTAACGCGTAACGGCCATTTTCGGCCTAACGTAACGAATTAACGTATTAACGAAAAACGCCTAAAATTCGTTAGAATCCATTTAGTTAATGAACCAAACAGTATCTAAAATGAGTACTTCTCTCGCTCCATACAACTTTCTCGTAATATACAGCAGATTACACGCCTAATCTCGACATGTCAAATATGATCTGCAGTAAGGCACCGAAGAACAATCTGCTTTCATGGACATCTTATCACCTTAGTTTTCATGAACTAAAGCTATGGAGTGGGCATAGCTGTATAATTGTTGACGATAGATATGCGAATGAGAACATTCATGAACCTGCAACTATTTTAGGAAGCAGACGAATACCTTGCGCATAAACCATCATTCTCCACTAATCCTTCTGAGTATTAGAGCAGCAATATTAACACCTCGAAATTCCTTCACACCAAAATGTTGGCATATGAATACCTTTCCGCAACGGCAGTTGAGTGTGAGCTTCTCTTCTCAACATCAGGGTAGATTGTGTCAGATCTAAGAACGACCTTGACTGTACAAACTTGGAAAAACTTTTTTTTGCACCATAACATATTTATACTACGATTCTGAAGTACATCAACGCGCCTTGTCCTTTGATTCTCCCACTTTCTCTTACGTAGCCTAAGATTTCAAGAGTTCTCACCCGTCCCCATTGCCAAAGATTCATTCCGAAAATTGTGAAGCAAAATAGCCCAACTCTTAACCAAAGACATCTCTATCACTTGTCTTCCTTCAGTCGTCTGACTATTTCCTACATTTGTTTTCTGTATGCATTAAAGCGAAATTATCATTTTCAAATGTTTTCATCTTGCTATACAGTACTTCTAGAGCTGGAAATGAATAATGTTAGCATTTGTATCAATTTCTTTGTTAAATCTGCACCTTATTTGCTTAGAATATCAGTCAGAGAACTCGACTGCTTGTTATAGTGATGAAATTTATTGAAATATTCAAAGATCTGTATCCTAACGAATTTATGGATTAACGAATTAACGCATTAACGCGTAACGGCCATTTTTGGTCTAAAGTAACGAAGTCCGAAATTCTTCTAACGCACAGCCCTGGTGGGCATATATGCTTGAGTTCCTTTACGTTCAGGCCACAGCGGAACTCTCCTCCATCTGCGAACCTCGTCTCCTGGAGTTTCCTCAGCTTTTAGAACACAGCAGACCCGTGTGCCATGGGGGTCTCGTATCCTAACGTTCCTAATAATTGCACCACAGCGGACACCTACTCCATCGGTTTAACCATATTCTTACATTTCTCACACTTTCAGGCCATAACAGAGCCGTCGTCGATCAATGAACACTTATCCTGGCGTTGTACCCAAGTGAACCCGTCCTCCATCGCCATAGCCATATCCTGAAAGTGTCGGCCTTTGGTGCACCTGTCCTCATCGGTACATCTATACTCCTTGCTAATCTCAAGAGCAATAGAAGGAAGAATAGAAGGAGTTTTCTAGGAAGTTTTACTACTTACATACTTGGTCAAAAAATGTCACAATGATCTATGATGGCGCATTTTCTCAACACACGTGAGCATACAAACCGGAACTAATTCCATGGCTGCAGAATCGCCCAGGGACTTTCGGACGGATGGTAGGACAAGAACATGCGACATGTGAGAGGTTGTAACGGATACCACCGTTGCACTGTGCCTAGGGAACTCTCAGGCAGGCCGCGCACGATTCTCGCCCATACTGACCTGCAGCTAAGCATTATGACCTTAGCGAAAAACATGAGATGTTGTGCAATGGTTATCCAGCTCCGTATAATGTGCTGCCTGAAAGTCTTGCTCAGGATCAAGCGTGTGTTGATGAATTATAAACGGCGGGGGGGGGGGGGTCATATAGGGGAGGGATCGTGGTTGTGGTAGAGAATTCGGGTACTGCTTTTAGTAGTACTGTTGCTAGACCACCGAGCTAGACTGAATATCGGAAGGTCATTTTTGTTCATACGTACCGCCAGTCCTGCTCACCCCTGGAAGCCGAAAAGGTCACACTATGAAGATTACCCAACTGTGCTCTGCCTTTTTTTTCAGCTCTCCAGCATCAGTAGAAAAGATTCAGCACAGGAATTACGGAAATGACGTTTAGTTGATAAAAATGGCCTTTTTTAAAACTTTTTCATCGACTAGATCGAAGCAGGAATGATGAAAACTGTGGAAAAGGGAACCACACTGCCTAAGAGCACAAAACTCCTACTAATCTAAACTGAGAAGAAATCGGAAGATCAACCAGTTAGATCTCCTGCTATCCATGTCCAACTACAATCATGCCTCAGAGCAAGCCGAAATTCCAGGTGAAAATTTTTGCACGTTTGTACTGCCAGTTCTACCCAATCGTTCAGGCCGATAAAAAGTCATTCTATGGAACTTACCCAACTGTGCTTTACCTCCGAGTTTCAGATGTCCATGTCCAACAGGAAAGATTCAGCACGGGAATTACGGAGATGAGGTTTTGTCGCTAAAAATAGCCTTTTTTACATGTTCTTATCGACGGAGTTGAATCGCGACAGAGACAAATGCTGAAAAAGGACCTGTGCAGCCTGAAAGCGCAATCCTTCGACAATTCAAAACTGGAAAAAAAAACCAGTACCTCAGGTCTCCTGCTATTCAGGTCCATCTATAACCATACCTTTGAGTGAGTCAAAAGTTAAGGTGGACGTTTTTGCACGTTCTTAATGCTCGTCCTGCTCAGTCCTGCAGCTCGATACAGTGCCCTTTCATGCACCACTTCCAACAATCCCGAGTCCACTACAGCGGCACCTTATTTTAAGTCGTGCAAAAATTTTAGCCTCGGAGGGGATCGAACCTTTGACTATGTAGATGACGTATATCGATATTTTTCATGAGAAATTTGAAGTAACTCGCTTGAGTAAGTCTGTGCTTTCAGAGCAATTTTCGCCAACCGCGTACATTTCAACCTTTTGCAAAAATTCTGGATAGATAGAGGATCGAACCCTTGACGGTGTACGCGGTGACTACTCCTACTGCTGCTATAACGTTTGAATTCAAAGACGAGTAGTGTCTGCATTTTCGTTCCCATTTCTCATCTCATTTGAAATTTGTGTGAGAAAAGGGGGGGAGGCGTATTTTTGGCGGCTGAGAGGGGGGGGGGAGTCGTATAGGGGTCGACGTTCTATCATCATCACGCTTGACCCTGCTCTCGACTCATCTCGCTCCATAAATCCGTTTTTCGTACGGAGTCTTCCCATCTCTCCCTCCACCACTGTCGATGCACTGCAACGCTTCCCAAAAGATAAAAAAGATTTAGCAAGACTCCCGTGGTCTGACGCCAGAAAAATCTGAACCCTGACCAGTCTTTATATAGGAGGATTGTTGTAGACTAAACAAACCTCAATATGGGTGAAAAACAGCCGAATTCGAAGGCTGGAGCCTAGCCTCAAATTCCTTCGTCTAGGCTCTCAGATTAGGTTGAGAAAATTAGTATGTATAGATGACGGATGGATAAGAGCAAAAACTAGTCGGCAATTATTTATTACAAGCGTTCAAAAATCCCTATACAAAAAAGCGGAGACTTATGTTACAACCTAATATATCCCTTCCTTAATGAAAAAAAGCAGAGGATCATTCACAGAGATGAATTTCTTGAACTGGATTATTGTCTTTGTAATAATTCTCCCTTATGTTAAAACAGACGTTTTATCCACAACCAAGCAGCACTCAAACATAAATCACATGCAATCGTCCCAAAGTTCATTGTCAAGTGTTACAGGGTGCTACAGTTTCGTTGCCAGAATGTGGAAATTATCATGGATTTCGCGAGATATGCAGGATTTCCCGAATTTTCGTTACAATTCCTATCAGATCGAAAAATTTTCGAGCTCTCAGGGACTATGCGCTGCAGAACAACGTTCTGTACTTAGTGTTTTTACCAAAGTCATCTCACACCTCCGTAGCTGTCACCAAATACATATTTCAAAAAGGCTGTTAATCGCAGCCTCAAAAGCCTTCCTGAAATAGAAGGCAGGCAGACAGCTGTAGGTAGTAGTAGTTTTTTTTGCTTTTCACGTTTTCCTTTTTTGCCAGCGTTCTTTTGCTTTGGTGGTGTGTTTTATTCTTGCTTTGTTTTGTTCTTAATTTTATCACTATGTGTTATGCAAATGCGTTAAATGAATAAGCGAAAAAATTGCCTCGATCCCGCATACTAATTGATGAAAACGCGAAAAAAATGCTTGAGTTATTGCTTTTGTAATTATAATTTACGTTTTGGCACATTTTCAAGGGATTCATTGGGTTCAGTAGATGATGATGAACAGTTTCATGTGAACTTCGTCAGAAGAGCTTGTAGTTTCCTTCCTGCTTCCTCTTAAAAAACAAGAATGGCAGATTTCCCTCAGTAGCTTGGGTTCCCAAAAGTTTTAATGGATTTCACGCATGCCTTTGTTATCCGCGGCTCAAACAGGTTTGATTCTTTCAATTATCATATTATTTTAACTATTAGCGCCCCTGCGGGACGCTAGAAAGTGGGGTGGGGCAGCCACTTGAGGTATGTGCAAAAACTTCACACGTGCGAAATGCTTAGGAAATTAGCAAATAAGCAAAACTAATCATTAACTGAGCTCAAATACAAAAACCTTCTTATGAGTTGCGTATATTCTACGGGTCTGGCGTCGGGTCAACGTTGGGCCTGGAGTCTTCTCGCGATCCTAGCCTTGCTTGCAAATTTTTAACCACGCACCTACATGTAAAGCTGATTTCCGAAACAATGATACTACCTACTTTTCTGTCACATTTCTTACATGTCTGTGGACACGTTATGAGCGGCCACTTCCAACTCTGCGCAGGAGTATCTTTCACACGGGTTTAGTACATGTGAACAACACAGTGTAACCTACTATATTAAAGGATTTGGTCGCTAATCCTACTATATTAAAGGATTTGGTCGCTAATCCCCGAAAACACTTTCGTTACTGCGCGTCGACTCTCAGCGCATTGTCGATACGCAGTGTTGTGACGAGTACTTTAAAAAAGGGGCCCTTGGCCTAAATTTCCGCATTGTCCGCTTTTTTCGTCCTAGATCTTTATCTTCCTTGTTATAGGGTGACACCTCCCTAAGGGCCGGGGTAGGTTTTAGGCTACTTTGCACCTGGGGTTATCGATTAGTTTATCGATTATATCGATTTTATTGATTTTCCGCTATTTTTAGCCCAGGCGTGGCGAAGACTTGTCTACTGGGGTATGTCAGTACGCTGAACACGAATATGACAACCGCTTCGTACGGCACTATCGATTTATCGATTTTATTGATTTTTCGCTTATTTTGCCCCATTGACGGTGAAGACATGGTTACTGGGGTACGTCAATACGCCGAACACGAATATGACAACCGTTTTGCACAGCACTATCGATTTATCGATTTTATTGATTTTTCGCTAATTTTAAATTTCAAAAATTTTTCTTTTTTTCACTAATTTCAAAAAATAATGGTGAAACTAAACAACTGGATTGAAAGAATCAAACGGATATAAGATTTTTTTAATCCAGCAAGCCATTCTCAGGGGTGAGGGGGCTCCCTGCAAATCCGATTTGGAGCCCAATAATCCTAATAATGTCGATTAACGTTACAACAAAATCCTAGCATATGGTTTTGTTTCCTGACATGGTTTTGAAACGAAGTGGTAGCGCTGTTCCCATTGGGGTTTTTCCTTGATTTTGACTGGGCCAGTGGTAAACATGCGCAGGTCTCAGGTGAAGAGGCACACGGGTCCATTGGTCGGGATTTTCCCGCCAGTGGTAAACAGGTGCTGGTCTCAGGTAAAGGGGCACATTGGTCGTTGGCCAGGACTTTCCCTTGGATTCCACTGGGGCAGTGATAAACAGGTGCTGGTCTCAGGTAAAGGGGCGCAAGGTTGGTCAGAATTTTCCCGCCAGTGGTAAACAGGTGCTGGTCTCTGGTGAAGGGGCAGATGGATCCGTTGGTCAGGATTTTCCCTTGGGTTCGACTGGGCCAATGGTAAACAGGCGCCGGTCTCAGGAAAAGGGAACACGGGTCCGTTGGCTTAATTTTCCCGCCAGTGGTAAACAGGTGCTGGTCTCTGTTAAAAGGACACATGGGTCGTTGGTCAGAATTTTCCCGTCAGCGGTAAATAGGTGCTGGTCTCTGGTAAAGGGACACACGGGTCCGTTGGTCAGCACTTTCCTTTGGCTTCGACTGAGCCAATGGTAAACAGGCGCCGGTCTCAGGTAAAGGGGCACACGTGTCCGTTGGTCAGAATTTTCCCGCCAGTGGTAAATAGGCGCCGGTCTCAGGTAAAGGGGCACACGGGTCCGTTGGTCAGGACTTTCCCTTGAGTTCCATTGGGCCAGTGGTAAACAGTTGCTGGTCTCAGGTAAAGGAGCACGGGTCCGTTGGTCAGGATTTTCCCTTGGGTTCGACTGGGCCAATGGTAAACAGGCGCCGGTCTCAGGTAAAGGGGCACACGTGCCGCGCCGGTCTCTAAAGGGGCACACTTGTCCACTGCGCGGTATTTTCCCTTGGATTTGACTGGGCTAGTGGTAAAGTAGCGCTGGTTTTAGGTAAAGGGGCGCACTGGTCCATTGGTCGGAGTTTTTCCTTGAGTTCAACTGGGCCAGTAGTGAATTGGCGAGGTCTGTTGGCCGGGATTTTCCCGTGAATCCAGCTGGCTGGCTCAGTGGTAAAGCGGCGTTGGCTTCAGGCAAAAGGCAACACGTGTTCATTGGTTGTCAACAAAAAGAAGGTTGTGGTCTCCAAAAATTTCAATCAGTCAATTTTGGCATTTTGTGACTCCTCGACAAGCTGTTTGCCACTGTTTAGTTTGAGTTTCTCAAAATCTAAGGATTAGTTCTATTCAGACAGGTGTTGAGACTGAATGAAGTGCTTAATTAGGTTTGTTTGCAGACACTCTACTCGAACTCTAATACCAACACTAATAGAATGCGGTGAAACTTTGAGCCAAGGAACTCACGGGCTTATTATCTCGCGCAAAAGCCTGGACAATAACTTGCGCACCCACCTCATGTATCTCGTCATCCCTGGGGACCACCTCCCCTTACTAGGAAACTCAGGCAAAAACCTGGACAGTAACTTGCGCACCCACCCAATGTTTCTCGCCAACTCCGTGGACCACCTCCACTACTAGAAACTCAGGCAAAAGCCTACAAAATAAGTTGCGCACCCACCTCATGTATCCCGCCAACCCCGTGGACCACCTCCCTTTCCAGAAATCAGGCAAAAGCCTAGACAATAATTTACGCACCCACTCCATGTATCCCGCCAACCCCGTGAATTACCTCCCTTCCAAGAGAAAGCTGACAGGCAAAAGTCTAAGAAAGTAACTTGCTATCTACCTCATGGTCCCGCCAAGCCCGTGGATTACCTCCCTTTCCAGAAACTTGAACAAAAGCCTGGACAATAAATTGCGCACCTACCCAATGTTTCCCTAGACAATAATTTGCGCACCCACCTCATGTATCCCGCCAACCCTGTGGATTAACTCCCTTTCCAGAAGCTCAAGCAAAAGCCTAGACAATAATTTGCGCACTCACCCCATGTATCTCGCCAACCCCGTGGATTACCTCCCTTTCTAGGAGCTTAGGCAAAAGCCCAGACAATAATTTGCGCACCCACCCCATGTATCTCGCCAACCTCGTGGATTACCTCGCTTTCCAGAAGCTCAGGCAAAAGTCTAGAAAATAACTTGCGCACCCACCTCATGTATCTCGCCAACCCCGTGGACCACCTCCACTACTAGAAACTCAGGCAAAAGTCTACAAAATAAGTTGCGCACCCACCTCATGTATCCCGCCAACCCCGTGGACCACCTCCACTACTAGAAACTCAGGGAAAAGTCTACAAAATAAGTTGCGCACCCACCTCATGTATCTCGGCAACCCCGTAGATTACCCCCTTTCCAGAAGCTTAGGCAAAAACCTGGACAGTAACTTGCGCACCCACCCAATGTTTCTCGCCAACCCCGTGGACTACCTCCACTACTAGAAACTCAGGCAAAGCCTAGACAATAATTTACGCACCCACCCCATGTATCCCGCCAACCCCGTGGACTACCTCCCTTCCAAGAAACTCAGGCAAAAGTCTAGAAAATAACTTGCGCACCCACCTCATGTATCTCGGCAACCCCGTGGATTACCTCCCTTTCCAGAAACTTGAACAAAGCCCGGACAATAAATTGCGCACCTACCCAATGTTTCTCGCCAACCCCGTGGACTACCTCCACTACTAGAAACTCAGGCAAAAGCCTAGACAATGATTTACGCACGCACCCCATGTATCCCGCCAACCCCGTGGATTGCCTCCCTTCCAAGAAACTCAGGCAAAAGCCTACAAAATAAGTTGCGCACCCACCCCATGTATCCCGCCAACCCCGTGGATTGCCTCCCTTCCAAGAAACTCAGGCAAAAGCCTACAAAATAAGTTGCGCACCCACCTCATGGTCCCGCCAAGCCCGTGGATTACCTCCCTTTCCAGAAGCCTAGGCAAAAACCTGGACAGTAACTTGCGCACCCACCCAATGTTTCTCGCCAACCCCGTGGACTACCTCCACTACTAGAAGCTCAGGCAAAAGCCTAGACAATAATTTACGCACCCACCTCATGATCCCGCGAAGCCCGTGGATTACCTCCCTTTCCAGAAGCCTAGGCAAAAACCTGGACAGTAACTTGCGCACCCACCCAATGTTTCTCGCCAACCCCGTGGACTACCTCCACTACTAGAAGCTCAGGCAAAAGCCTAGACAATAATTTACGCACCCACCTCATGATCCCGCCAAGCCCGTGGATTACCTCCCTTTCCAGAAACTTGAACAAAGCCCGGACAATAAATTGCGCACCTACCCAATGTTTCCCTTGACAATAAATTGCGCACCTACCCAATGTTTCTCGTCAACCCCGTGGACCACCTCCACTACTAGAAACTCAGGCAAAAGCCTAGACAATGATTTACGCACCCACCCCATGTATCCCGCCAACCCCGTGGATTGCCTCCCTTCCAAGAACTTGAGGCAAAGTCTAAGAAAGAAACCTAATACCCACCTCATGTATCTCGGCAACCCCGTGGATTACCTCCCTTTCCAGAAACTTGAACAAAGCCCGGACAATAAATTGCGCACCTACCCAATGTTTCTCGCCAACCCCGTGGACTACCTCCACTACTAGAAACTGGAGGCAAAAGCCTAGACAATAATTTATGAAATTCTTACCCCACCAATCCCGCCTACCTCATTGCCTCCCTTCCAAGAAACTCAGGGAAAAGTCTAGAAAGTAACTTGCGCACCCACCTCATGATCCCGCCAAGCCCGTGGATTACCTCCCTTTCCAGAAACCTGGAACAAAAGCCTGGACAATAAATTGCGCACCTACCCAATGTTTCTCGCCAACCCCGTGGACTACCTCACTACTAGAAACTCAGGCAAAAGCCTAGACAATAATTTGCGCACCCACCCCATGTAGCCAACCCCGTGGATTACATTCCGTTCCAGAAGCTCAGGCAAAAGCCTGGACTGTAACTTGCGCACCCACCCAATGTTTCTCGCCAACCCCGTGGACTACCTCCACTACTAGAAACTCAGGCAAAAGCCTAGACAATAATTTACGCACCCACCCCATGTATCCCGCCAACCCCGTGGATTGCCTCCCCTCCAAGAAACTCAGGCACAAGTCTAGAAAATAACTTGCGCACCCGCCTCATGGTCCCGCCAAGCCCTGTGGATTACCTCCCTTTCCAGAAAGTTCACGAACAAAGCCCGGACAATAACTTGCGCACCTACCCAATGTTTCCCTGGACAATAAAATGCACACCTACCCAATGTTTCTCGCCAACCCCGTGGACCACCTCCACTACTAGAAACTCAGGCAAAAGTCTACAAAATAAGTTGCGCACCCACCTCATGCATACCGCCTACCCCGTGGATTGCCTCCCTTCCAAGAAACTCAGGCAAAAGTGTAGAAAATAACTTGCGCACCCACCTCATGTATCTCGGCAACCCCGTAGATTACCCCCCTTTCCAGAAGCTTAGGCAAAAACCTGGACAGTAACTTGCGCACCTACCCAATGTTTCTCGCCAACCCCGTGGACCAACTCCACTACTAGAAACTCAGGCAAAAGTCTACAAAATAAGTTGCGCACCAACCTCATGTTTCTCGCCAACCCCGTGGACTACCTCACTACTAGAAACTCAGGCAAAAGCCTAGACAATAATTTACGCACCCACCTCATGATCCCGCCAAGCCCGTGGACTACCTCCACTACTAGAAACTCAGGCAAAAGTCTAGAAAATAACTTGCGCACCCACCACATGTATCCCGCCAACCCCGTGGATTGCCTCCCTTCCAAGAAACTCTGGCAAAAGTCTAGAAAATAACTTGCGCACCTGCCCAATGTTTCCCGCCAACCCCGTGGACCACCTCCACTACTAGAAACTCAGGCAAAAGTCTACAAAATAACTTACGCACCCACCCCGTGTATCCCGCCAACCCCGTGGGTTGCCTCCCCCTTCCAACTTGGAGGCCCAAAATAACTTGCGCACCCACCTCATGTATCTCGTCAACCCTGTGGACCAACTCCCTTACTAGAAACTCAGGCAAAAGCCTAGACAATAATTTACGCACCCACCCCATGTACCCCGCCAACCCCGTGGATTGCCTCCCTTCCAAGAAACTCAGGCAAAAGTCTAGAAAATAATCTGCGCTCCCACCCAATGTTTCTCGCCAACCCCGTGGACCACCTCCACTACTAGAAACTCAGGCAAAAGTCTACAAAATAACTTACGCACCCACCCCATGTATCCCGCCAACCCCGTGGATTGCCTCCCTTCCAAGAAACTCAGACAAAAGTCTAGAAAGTAACTTGCGCACCCACCTCATGTATCCCTCCAAGCCCGTGGATTACCTCCCTTTCCAGAAACTCAAACAAAAGCCTGGACAATAAATTGCGCACCCACCCAATGTTTCTCGCCAACCTCGTGGACCACCTCCACTACTAGAAACTCAGGCAAAAGTCCGTATCTCGTCAACTCTGTGGACAACCTCCCTTACTAGAAACTCAGACAAAAGTCTAGAAAATAACTTGCGCACCCACCTCATGTATCCCCCCAACCAGTGGATTACATTCCGTTCCAGAAGCTCAGGCAAAAGCCTAAGCAATAATTTACGCACCCATCCCATGTATTCCGCCAACACCGTGGATCGCCTCCCCAAGTATCCCACCAATCTCATGAAGCATCTTCGTTTCCTGAGCTTAAGCGAGAAATAACCAATAACTTATGCTCCTACTCATTTATACCATCAACCCTGTTGATCATCTCCCTTCCCTAGGCCACGTGGATTTGAGTATTGATCACCTTCTAAATCATCACTTAGAACTTATTTGGTTTAGTTTTTTGGTTTAGTATAAACTAGCTGCCGTACCCGGCTTCGCTCAGGTGTGTTACTATCTTGGCTACATCGGGTGTCTTACTACCATGGCTTCATCATACTGCTGAGGCCAATTACGATCACCGATAAATTCATTGAAACATTAAAATCGCCATAACTTTGGTGATCAGCATGTTAGCGAAGCCCTAGTGAGCCTTCCCCATCGACTTGTGGGCGAAAAGTTGACAAAGCTATTTCGGTGATATGAAATCGATGTATTCGTGTAGTGGTTGTGATATTCATATTCAGCGTATCGAGGAACCCCAGGAGACATGTCTTCACCGCTCCATTGGGCAGAAGAGCCAAAAATCAATAAAATCGATAAACCAATATTTCGTGCAAAATGGTTGTCATATGCATGTTCAGCATATTGAGAAACACCAGTACACATGTCCTTGTCCGTCCCCGATCGAAAATGGAAAAAATCGATAAAATCAATAAATCAATATTTTGTGCAAAATGGTTGCCATATTCGTATTCAGCGTTACGAGGAACCCCAGGGGATATGTCTTCACCGCCCCTTTCTGCGGAAGAGCCAAAAATCAATAAAATCGATAAATCAATATTTCGTGCGAAGTGGTTGTCATATTCGTATTCAGCGTATTGAGGAACCCCAGAAGACATGTCCTCACCGACCCCTGGCCAAAAGTAACGAAAAATCAATAAAATCGATATAATAGATCAATCAATCGATAATCCCAGGTGCAAAGTAGCCTATAACCTCCGCCGGCCAGCGAAGTATGTGCATGCAAAATTTGGTCCGGATCGGTTCACACTCCGCGATTTCTATTCATTACATACATACACACACACACACACACATACAAACTTTGACTTTTATATATACAGACTAGCTGCAGTACCCGGCTTCGCTCGGGTGTTTTCTACCTTGGCTACATCACACTGCTGAGGCCAATTATTATCACCGATAAATTCATTAAAATCTCCATAATTTTGGTGATCAGCATGGTAACGAAGCTCAGGTGACCCTTTCCCATCGGCTTGTGGGCGAAAAGTTAGCAAAGCTATTTCGGTGACATTGAATCGATGTATTCGTACAAAATAATTGTCATATTCATACTCAGCGTATCGGGGAACCTCAGCAAAGATGTCTTCACCGCTTCATTGGACGGAAGAGCCAAAAATCAATAAAATTGATAAGTCGATATTTCATGCGAAATTGTTGTCACATTCGTATTCAGCGTATTGAGAAACCCCAGTAGACATGTCTATGTCCGTCCTCGGGCGGAAATTGAAAAAAATCGACAAAATCAATAAATCAATATTTCGTACAAAATAATTGTCATATTCATACTCAGCGTATCGGGGAACCTCAGCAAAGATGTCTTCACCGCTTCATTGGACAGAAGAGCCGAAAATCAATAAAATCGATAAATCGATATTTCGTGCAAAATGGTTGTCATACGCGTGCTCAGCGTATGGAGAAACCCCAGTAGGAATGTCCTTGTCCGTCCCCGAGCGAAAATGGGAAAAAGTCGATAAAATCAATAAATCAATTATTCGTGCAAAGTGGTTGTCATATTCGTATTCAGCGTATTGAGAAACCCCAGAAGACATGCCCCCACCGACCCTTGGGCAAAAATAACGAAAAATCAATAAAATCGATGTAATCGATAAATCAATCGATAATCCCAGGTGCAAAGTAGCCTATAACCTCCGCCGGCCTCCAAAGAACCTACATGCAAAATTTGGTCCCAATCGGTTCACTCTCCGCGATTTCTATTAATTACATACATACACACACACACACACACACACATACAAACTTTCACTTTTATATATACAGATGAGCCACGTCGTGTCGGTGAATATCGGTGAGTAATGACGAAGAAGACTGGTGGAAATAGGCGATCGGGATGCTTATTCTCTTTTCACAATAATTTGTTTTCAGTTTTTGTTCAAAACTTTGGGAAAGTATAAAGTTTTTAGAATGAGTTTGGTTTGAATAGAAGGATGGGATAGTCACATACAGTGGTGATGCTGAGGGTGTGTTTGTATGATTGGCTTACTGAGTTACTGACCGAGTGGTTTGTACAATACAAAAGCAGTTGTGTTCTGTATTTCACGCTGTCCTTGGTATGCTCGCTGCTCGCGAAAGACAGAGATAGAAACAACAAAACAAATTGATTCACGGATTCTGTGAGTTCTCTTCTCTCATTCGCTACGCTATGTGCTCTTTTTCGACTGAATAATGTTATATGTAGATATATTATATGTAGATATACATATACAGTTGTGAGATAGTGTAGCTCGAGTTGAGGGTGTGAATCTCACACAACCTGTTGGCGCGCACGAAAAACCACAACGGGTCAATACTGTCACACTACGGAAAGTAGCACAATAACGTGGCTTACGGGGCCACTAGTAGAGTGATTAATAAATAACTGAAAAAAACATGTGACTAGGTAAATTGAAGGATGAGTGAGCAAAACAGGATAAAATTAATGAGATGCTAAAGTGAAGGAGCTCATAAAACAAAATGCTGGACTATCTGAAAATTTTAAACTCTGTTTCACTTATACATACTTCATTTATTTAATTTGCCCAAATTAATGCTTTGGTGCATTCGACTGCAAAATCGGGATCAAACATGCATATTATGAAATTTACCCATGTTGAAAGCTCAAAGGCGACCTCGCTGTTATACGAAGCAACAGCTCCAATATGCCAGAACCTGTAGCCGTTGCTTCAGGATGAGCTGGAGTGTGGTACTTGCACATATGCTTCTTCACCTCAACCACGTGGTAAAACATGTTGGACGGACTTTTGGTTGTAACCAGAGTTCGGCACAAGCTTAGCTCGAGCAGGAAGAAACTACGAAGTCACCTTTGACCTAGCCAAAATCTACGAAGCCCCAATTGTAAGCAAACAAGTTAAAACAAGTTTGTGCGAAGAACAGTAGTCTCATTTTTATAATGCTCATCGACGTGTCCACACGATTTAACAAGTGCTAACAAGTGCTAACAAGAGCAATGGCCGTGGAGCACGTCAACATGGCAGCACCATGTTATAATTTTTTAAATTTCCGGTTAAAATTTGGAAAAGGGTGGAGATTGCGCAGGTTTTTGCCATTACTTTGATAGAGCAATACCTTTCTGAAGACAACAGTGTAAGCGAAATTAGAAATATTTGCTTTTGGAAAAAGTTATTTGAGGAAGTTGTGTCGAAGTGGTGCTGGAGACTGTTTTTTAACTATTTTTTTTCGCTGTAACCGAGAGAACGCGGCAGCTTTCATATTCATTGAAACGAGCTTCCTCTCCTGAAGCTAACCGCTCTAGCAGAAATTGAAATAATTGATTTTTTGGAAAGTTGTTTGATGAAAATTCTTTGGACCGGTGCTGAACCCTAACTTTCAGGTAAAGTTAGGGTTCAGAGAATTCCAAAGCAATATCTCCTCTCAAAATCAATTAATCCTATTTCCCTCCGGCGGTTGGCGGGACAGTAGTGTCAGAAATCTATTTATAAAGTTTGAATAGGATTCATTCAGTACCAACGATACTGTGGGTACTGCTAGGTACTTTTTCAGCTGTAATTCCTATCAAAATCAATTAAATCCAATTCTCTTTCGGAATTAAATAAAGCGCTGCCAGTTGCAGCCATATACATGGTCTCAGCAAGATCTGGGCAGAACCTGTCCTTTTACAAGCGCTGAAAGCAGTGCTCCTGGCAGGATTTTCGCATGATAGCCCTCAACCTCCTGTCAAAATCAATTAATTCCAATTTCTCTTGGCAGTTGAAGGAAGAATGGCATCTCTAAACATATCATGAAATTTGATCAGTATTCCTTCAGTAACAACAATGCTGGGGACCTTTTTAAGTGTGTTTCTTAAACAAGCCTTAGTTCTGTTCTTATTTCAGACAGATTTTACAGAACCAATAGAAAAAAATTCTTCGGTTCAGTCTATTTTCTTTACTCTTATCTGCAAAGGACTTTATGGTTATTCGACAAGTCCCAACAACGAACTCCCCTTTGCTCACTTTATTTTTACGAAGTCCCGCTTGCCTTGAGTAAAGTTCCTGCCGAAGTCTGGTTGCAACGCCAGAGGTTGCACGGCGTTGTCCGTGAACGATCATGTTGGGTCATGTTCAAACATATTTCTCCGTTGTTCATGTTTCAACGGGTACTTGCTCGTTTTCGCCTGAATTCTTGTAAATTCTGGCTAAATTTCCTGTAGAATTCCACTAAATTCCGTCTATTCTTCTCCAGGATTCCTCACAGTTTTCCGAGCAATTCAGGCGGAGTTTCCTAAGAATTCAGGCGGAAACCGCCGGTGTGCGAACAAGTAGTCAATCTGCTATCCACGCATTTAAAGGCAGCACCCACGGAAATTTTCATATCCGAGGG